>JAJKFI010000174.1:528999-640125 GCA_029204185.1 Lerista edwardsae | reverse complement strand
GGTATATAAATACTGTTGATTGATTATTTCTCTTACTCTTTTAACATGGTAAAAAAGAGACAGTAATAGAATTTGTCTGCTTTTCCCCCCCCTCCCTCCAAATAACCTCTTTCCCTTTTTTTTCTGGCACGCTAGCTGCAACAGGGCAGTCATCCAAATATATGTCTCACCCACATGTAGAGAGGAGAAAGCAGTGATGTCATGCAGGGGGTACGCGAGTACCGGTTTCTAGGATTACAGCTGGCCCCGCCCATTCGCCCGCCCACTCGTCGACTCCGCCCTCTGCAACGTTTGAATTTCCTGCATGTTTGAGTTGCCTGCATGTTCTCAGAGCCAGGCAGGCAGGCAGGCAGGCAGCGAGCGGAGCCTTTCCTTTCCTTGCCACTGAAAAATGAGTTGCTCTGGGGTTTTAACATGATGCCAGGCCTCCTTCACATGTTCTGGGGGTGCTGTGGAATACTGTTGCATCTGTTGGGTCAGTTTAAAATCGTCTGAGGCCTCAAAAAGGGCTTTTTTCATGTCACTTCCTGCCACGACATCACTTCTGGCTTATGACGTCACTTCCGGTGGGCAGGTCCCGACACGTGCCAATCAAAAGTGAGTACCTGTTCTTAAATCATTTAGATGACACCACTGGGAGAAAGGGTTTCAAGAAAATGCGTGGGTAGGAGAGGGCACATTCCTCATCCGAGACTCACTCATGGTCTCCAAAGCACGACTGCAGTGCTGGGTTAAACAAAAACTCACTCTGTCTTTGGGATGAAGCTGAACTGTGCCATTTGAACTAAGCCGGTAAATAGGCTAAGCCAGCACGTGCTGGAGACAGCGGAATATTGTGTTAATCCAATTAACACCCACTTTGGATGGGAAGCTTGGCAATAACTTCATAGCTTTGGTTGACTGGATGAGGGGAGGATGGAAGTTCACTGAACCATTAGCCACAAAGTTGGGGAGTAGGTGCACGAGGAACTAAGGCAACGCTGACATGGGAAGTAGCTCTGAAAAAGGAACTAGGGAAAAAGCTGGGGAGGTAGTTGAACCCGGGGGGGCGGGGGAAACGGATGGATGACAGCTTACTAAAGAAAGACACAATGGAAAAAATATTTCTTTTCCCCGTGACTAATTAATGTGTGAAACTCCTTGCCACTGGATGTGGTGGCACCACCTGGCCTAGGTGCATTTGAAAGGACAGATTGATGGAGGAAAAGTCCATCAGAAGCTACAAGCCATGATGGGGATATGCAACGTCCTGGTTCTAGAAGTTGGCTAACTCAAATGCTGGATGTAAAGGAGTGGCCACAGGATGCAGGCATCTTGTTGTTTCATGTGCTCCCTGAGGCTTTTGGCCTGATCCAGCAGGGCTTATGTTCTTATGGACCAGATCCAGAACTTGGTTTGGACCCAAAGTTGTGTTTGGGCATGCCCAGTGTGATCTTGGACTTCTTCCTTTTGCGTGCCATAGCTCAAGATGCTTTTCAAACTTTCAGGGAAGTTGTGACATGGAAATCTGTCACTCAAAACTAATAAGTCAAATAACTCACTGAGCATTCCCAAGTAGATCTTTGGCTCTGAGTCAATGATTAAAGGGCCACGTTCACTTTTATCTCTGCTCTAAATGCCCTTTAAAAATGCACAACTGCTTAGCAAATGGTCTACAATAGCCATTCACAATGCACACATTGTCGATTCTTATCTAAATCTGCGGGAGTCAAACAAAGGATCAGGAAATGAAAGAGTGGCTAATCATACCATAAACGCCCTGTGGGTCCAAAGTGTGACCTTCATAAACTTCCTTCCGAATTCCTTCAGGCTGAAAAGAACAGGAATTGGGAAGGGGCGGAAAAAGATAATGCGGTCTGTCAAAGCGTTTCTGCTGATTTCATCTTTGTCACATTGCAGCAACAACTTTGAAATATCACAGCCGTAGGTGCACCCCGCATATTTTGCTTTGGGGGGAAGGCCCCTGGTGGTGGTGAGACTCTGAGTGACAACAGCCTCACCAAATTGAGTATAAAGGAGGGCCGCCCACTGCACAAAACCACAGCCAGGAGCCAGGCGAGACAGGTTTGAGTCCAGCCAGTGATGTCATGCAGGGGGAACGCGGGGGAACTCAGTTCCACTTGTTAAAATTAGGGCTGACTCCGCCCACTTCACTCCACGGTGCTTCCCCCCTCCTCCCCCTCCTCTGCAAAGAGCTTTTCTTCTTGGTTGGCCGGCACTCAGAGGGTTAAAGGGAGCGACTCTGGATTCCTAGAGGGGCGAAGGGGGTCTACCCATAGGAACCAGTCTACCCATAGGAACCAGCCGTGGGTAGACCTGGGCTCCGCCAGCCTCCGGCTTATGACGTCACTTCCGGTGGGCGGGTCCTGACACGTGCCAATCAAAAGTGAGTTCCTGTTCTTAAATCATTTAGATGCCACCACTGAGTCCAGCCAAGGGCAAGGCATGTACCTTTTGCACAACTGGCTAGAAAAACCCATGCCAGGGATAAAAGGGTAGGCAGGCTGAGAATTCCACTGAACAGATTGTAAGTAGAACTATTTCATGATTAAAAACATATGAACTGGATTTGGGCTGTCTTGAACCCATGACACGAAAAGTGACGACTGGTTCAAGTTAACTTTTCAATGGTACGAAAAATAAATTATTTTTCTTGGTCTTTTTTGTTGTCGTCCTGCTGTATGCATTGTTTTCAAAACTTTTCGCATACAGTAATTCAAAAATAAAACACGTAAAAAATAATAATTGGCTTCTCAAGTTCTCCCTGTATTCATTTCATAGCGTTACGCGGCAAGTGGAAGTATCTGAGATTATGATGCAGAGGAAATGTTGTTCCCAAAAAGTAGGATCAAAGTGCTTGAACTACTTAATCGCTTTTGTCAATTAATGACAAACCTGGAAGTGAACCAGGGTTGAAAAAGAAAAAAGACTGAGCAAGATGCCTTGGAACAGAACCTGAAGCGGCAACGTACATTCTGTCTGCTCGAACCGCACGTGTTTGTGTAATCATCATAGTTTATAAATCGCTATTTGTTTTGGTTGAACCCATGCGATGGGTGGAAAAGGCTTTGAAGACGAGAAGCTTGATCTTACCACAACTCTCAACGTTTTCACAAGGGTTTCGCTGCCATAGCTGCTCAGCAGTGTGAAGTTGATTGTGTGGAGGCCGATCTCCAGAGGGAGAATCTTGAATGTTACTAAGGCGACAGAGGATTCTGGGACTTCCCGACTAGGCCGACAGTGACGAAGATGTCTGCTGCGAAGGTCTGGACTGGAACCTTGGAACAGGCAAATTCCTTCGCCCGCGGTTACCTTCGTGCAAAACTGACGCAGGCACAATGGAGAGTTAAAGGGAATTTCATCAGTCGACTCCGCAACGTGTTACAAGTAACAGAAAAACAACATCTGTGCTGTATGCAGTGTAGCAGCTCAGAGACCAAGCTGCCTCTTGAACACATCAGGGCTTCCTCTACTACAAACCCGCTCATTATGGTCAGCCACTCCTTGCCCCCATTACAGCATGCCTGTGATACTGCAATGGTGCACTTGCACCACTGATTAAAACGACAGCCTCAGTTGGGGCTGTGGATGGTGGCTTGGATGCGGTTGCTAGGGGATCGCCTTAGCAACCCCAATTGGGGCTGGCTGGCATCCTGGTATACAGCAAGCACAGATCTGAGGAACCCACAGTGGAGGCTTGAGCCTTCCTTCGGGCAAGTGCGCGAACATGCCCTTGCCCCAGGAAGGCTCCTGAGCACTCTGAGGCTGTGATGGATACAGTGCAGCCTGCCAGCCTCACTGGTCCAGCGCAGGGCTGCACCCTCACTTTGTGATCCGCATCCGCTAAAACTGAGGGTTGGAAGAGTTAAAACAGATAAAAGGAAGTACTTTTTTTACCCAGCGGGTAGTTAATCTGTGGAACTCTTTGCCACAGGAGGTGGTGATGGCATCTGGTCTGGATGCCTTTAAAAGGGGATTGGACGGATTTCTGGAAGAAAAGTCCATCGGGGGCTATAGGCAATGATGGGTGATGCAACCTCCTTACATTAGTAGTAGGCTACTTCAGAGTACCGGGTGCAAGGGAGTGGCAACAGGATGCAAGCATCTTGTTGTCTCTTGCCTCCCTGGGGCACCTGGTGGGCCGCTGTGAGATACAGGAAGCTGGACTAGATGGGCCTTTGGCCTGATCCAGTGGGGCTCTTCTTACGTTCTTATGTTACAACTGGTTGTCCTGTGAGTTGAAATTTGGTCATCGGCAAAGAACCTGGAACAAGCTGCTCTTTGCAATACTGTAATTTTGTACCGGAAGACCTACCCTGGTCCTAGAATTCCTGTAGTTGTAAACAGATCCTCTCAACTCAATTTGTTCTCCGCGGACCACAGAGTAGGGAACGTGCACATTCAAGAAGAAGTCTTTGACCACTTCCACTTGAAGGGCATCGGCAACACATATGCCTGGGTCAAAACAAAAATAAAATAATTAATGACATCACTTTCGGTGGGCCCCAGCACAAGTCTCATTTCAAAAAAAAGTGCGTCCCAGTCTACAAAGTTTTGAGAACTATCCTATTCCAGGCCTACAGGGGGGTACCAGTGACACTCGGCAAGGATTCAGGACCACGGATAGCTCATTATGGATCTACGCAGATTCTGGCTAGCTCTACAGGGAAAAGGCAACCAACCCATTGCGCTTAATTCTCCTTCATGGGTTGGTTTGGGACACGATGGTGGGGGAGCTTGGGCGGCTACTACGATTACCAAATAACTGGTTTGCCAACCACTATTATGATACCATGCCTAGTGGCTCCTGAGGCTACCCTATGACTATTGTCAATATTGTGGTTAAATATCGGACGTCCTGAACTCCCTGAAAAGTGCTCTGTCTCGGATACTAGGTTAGGCCCGCGGACTTAGACTGTAAGATTCTCCATTTAGGATCCACATCCGGGGACAAACATACATCCCATGTCGAGCTGCTTTGCATGTAAACCTCTGCTTTCTCCTCATTCCACCCACCACCTCATTTCCTGTTTTAAGGTCTTAGTTGCTCGACAAAAGGTACCCATAAGAATATTTCACCTACCTTGGTCAGAAATGCCAACACCTTGTACTTCCCACGTCGTGAGTGAATCAGGCAGGGTCACCGGAAGAGTCTTTGAGCTGGATTTGGAAGAGTTCATACATGGGCCGACGCTTCAACATTTCCATCCCGGTAAAGTAAAAATCTGGTTGACAGATGACTAGCAGCAACGCAGCCACTGTCTCCTCCAAGAGTGTGCTCAAGGCTGCCTTGTATTGAGCCAGGGCTGTCCACACTGATTTGTAGCAGGGCTTCGGACAAGGGGTATTTCCTGGCACTATCTGGAGATACGTCCAGGAATTGAACCTGGGGTGTTTTACATGCAAAACTGTGGCTCCACCACTGAGTTACGGCCCACCACAATGTCAGCGTGCAAGCTGAACTCCCCTCTCAAGGTGTGGGCAGGCTCCATAATAAAATTGCTACTATCTAGTAAACTTTTCCCGTTACAGACATTGTATATCCAGGCCTGGCAGGACTGAGAAAGACTGGTGACAAACTACACCCAAGAGAGCTGCAAGACCAAATTGTGGGACCACCCAGCTTCTTAAAGCTTGGAAACATCTCATCAATCAATCACACTTTTGATCAACTAAAAAAGTGCCCTGCTGATTTTGAGGGTTTTTAACACTTATTTTTATACGTAATAAATGGCAATGGTAAGCATTGTTTGAGAAGAGGTATTCCTCCTTTCTCTCATACAGGAGGGAATGCCTCTTCCAAAATAATGCTTCCTGCAATATATGAGCGCATCATCTTGAAGCAAAGTATGCTCATTTTTCGCCCCAATTATTGTTTTTACTCAGAGGCCAGTGCAATCAATTTTCAATTCAGGAAAGGGAGCTGTTTGGATTTTGCCCTACACAGCTGAGGTCAGAATGAAAGACTTTTGCACAAATTACCATACCCAGGAACTTGGTGGACTTCCCAAAGCCAACTTTCAGGGAAATAGCTTCGGACCTCTGGATCCAAATCTAATATTGCTTCAAATTCTGCAAAACAACCAATATATAACTGAAACCATGGAAACGTAACCCGCAAATACAGGGGGGGCTATGGTAATAAGAACGTAAGAAGAGCCCTGCTGGATCAGGCCAAAGGCCCATCTAGTCCAGCTTCCTGGATCTCACAGCGGCCCACCAGGTGCCCCAGGGAGGCATGAGACAACAAGATGCTTGCATCCTGTTGCCACTCCCTTGCACCCGGTACCAGTAGCCCACCACCTTTGGAAGGAGGGTGCACAATCCATCATGGCCTATAGCCCACGATGGACCTTTCCTCCAGAAATCCGTCCAATCCCCTCTTAAAGGCATCAAGACCAGATGCCATCACCACCTCCTGTGACAAAGAGTTCCACAGGCCAAAATAAAAGCCAAAAACAAAGCAGGGACAAGATCAACGGGCAAGCTGGGAGTCTCAACAAAACCAGTTGCTTGTACGTCGAAACTTACGCTTTCTTGCCAGGATTAAATGCTTGTGCGTTTCGTTCCGACGCAGACCTTCCACAAAATTACAACAGTACACAAAGGCGTTTCGGCAAGGCAGAGGGTGAACGCGCCTGCCTCTCTCGCTACACGTCTGCATGACGGGGTGGGCCTTGATTCCGTCCTCACAGCATTTCTTCATGTTTTCCTTCTTAAACTGGGACACTGAAATGATAAGTTGCCAAACACCCTGTTTCTTTTAAGGCAGAGTAGCGGCCCCGTTGAAATATATTTCACCCAGCCAATGCCGATGATGACAGGAGAGTTATACACAACACTGATTGGTTGGTCATTGTGAACTGCGTCCGGCAGAAGTGCCTTCTAGACAAGATCCATCTAGGCAGCTTTGTGCTATGGCCTTAATTATTGTGCATTATGTCCAGCATCCCATATTTTCAATACGGCTGCTCTAGGTGCTTCGCGACCCACCTGAAATTGGCTCGCGACCCACTGGTGGGTCCTGGTTCATGGTTTGGGAACCACTGGTATATAGGATTGCAGCCTTGGTGAGAAGTAGCTGAATTTACCACTATACCATTAATTACCAGGCTTTGCAACAGATTCCTCTTAGACAGCCCAGAAGTGCTTAGGAGAAGGCCTCCCCGCTTTGCCCGAAATACTGTCACACAGAGTACCTAGCTTCATAATCTGCTCATTGATGACCGATCTAGCTGATCTTACAAGGGCGTTTCCACAAGTATCGTCATCTGTTGAAAAGAAAAGAAAAAGAGAAACAAGTAAAAAAAAAAGAAGATAAGAACAGTTTCGTGTCGTCAGTTAAATGGAAGGGTTTGGAAACCTGGGTATTTAGGGAGAATTAATAAACTTAGCCATCCCTCTGCTGGGCAGCTAGGATTAGCAGCAAGCTCTTAATTTTCAGGATGTAACTGGTCACATTGACACACGGCATCCCGTCGTGCGGTGTCTCTTCTAAAACGGGAGTTCTTGCAATCAGGATGGATGGATCAATAAATGCACCAGCCTTGGAAAACTACTGAACGGTGCACAAACAGTTGGAAAAGTTCAAAACCCCTGTTCCCGCGACTTTATTAAGGGCTGTATCTGGGCGCTAAGATCGGGGGCGAGAGATGGGAAAGTTACCCCATGGGGCTTACGAACGGAAAAATTCAAGGAAAGCCCAATTTTGGGGGGAAGGCAATGAAAACGTGCCTGATTCGTCCTCAGCATTGGCATTGGTCAGAAAGGTCAGCCCAGCCATCCGGAACACGTCCACGTTGTTCTGTCCTCCTCCAGCGCCACAGCCAAGATCACTCTTCTCCAACGTCAGAAGTGCCTGTTGCGGTAAGATCAGTCCAAAAACATACGTTAGCGGGAGAGGCAGCAAATTGTGCAGTTAGACACAGGCGCTCTACAATGATTCCTAGCCCGGACGCTTCCTATAACCGCAAAGAAAAACACGCAAAAAGACGCTGCATTATATTTTGTACACCAAGCTAAACAAATACTCAATTACTACACATTTGTATCTCTAAGCATGCCAACAGATTGGGGTGTGTTTGTTGTTGTTTTTCCATTTGCACGAAACCTAACTTTTTCCATGGGCCTCTTCTTTGTCCCAGCAACTCCATAAACGGCCTTATCCACGGAGGACAGTGCTACGAAAGAGTCGGACTCTGTGGTCAGGGAAAGCGGTATGACCTCTCCCGGCTTGAACGAGCCTTTGCTGGTGGATAGCCGAACCTGAATGGGTTAAAGACAAACATGGAACACGGAAGGAAATTCACGGTGTCAAATGGGATTTAAGCATGTTGAACGTTCTCTAGAGCAGTGGTCCTCAAACGTTTTAGCACCGGGACCCACTTCTGAGAGTGACAATCTGTCTGAGACCCACCAGAAGTGATGTCATGGCAAGTAGTGCCATCATTGTAACGCCAGAGCCTGCTGCTTTCCTGAGAACGCAGCAGTTAGTTGGGTGATTTCTCAGCCATTTTCCAATAGCAAAGTGAACCAGGAAGGAAAAAAGCCTTGTTACAATCTTGACACAAGCAAAACAGCCGCATAGCCCTCCCGCTTTCCAGCATCCCATCTTCCCCTATTTTCAAAGATGGCTGCCCTACGTGTTCCACGATCCACCTGAAACTGGCTTACAACCCACCGTTTGAGACACACTGCTCTAGAATGACGGTGTCTCTATCTTCAAAGAAGTGGATGGAGCTAATCTCTAATACACATAATGCACTGCTCACCTGGAGATTATTCCCACATTTCTGTTTGATATTGATCCAGACTGAATCGGCAACCAGCTCTGCGGCCCCCTCTCCGGTAATTATGTAGTAGACAAGAAGGCGGGCAGAAGGAACCATTTCCTTAGTTAGCTGAAAATTCAGGCTTTGATAAACGGAGTCTTTAATCCTCTCCTGACTACCGTGGCTTATTATTTTCCCTTTGGATATGACCTGAAAGAGGAAACGGAATCCCAGTTGACAACTGGCTGGAGACTGATGATGTATCAGTGAAGTTCAGCACTACAGCTAAGATGGCATTTCAATTCATTCTTTGAATCAACCCGCAGCCTTGGCTCAGATGCGTGCCTAAACCATAATTTCGATTCACATGCCTCTTCCCTCTTTGCTGTGTGCGCTCCAATTCCCTCCCTGACTGCACGATCCACAGCAAATTGTAACTGGCCTGAAAACCAGAATCAGAAACCATGGATTGGATAGCCACCTCAAGCTCACAGGCGAACTACGGTTTGCGCAAACCACAGCTTACCCGACTCAGATGCAACAGCAAACCATGGTTTGCCACAAACCAGGGAGGGCAAGTGGAGGGGCAGAGGGAATATGTATAGATCTTATTTTATTACGGGTTATTTACCGAAGAACCTGGAGCCTGCCCTGAAGGGATGTTTATCAAATACGTACCAAATAGCTGTAGTGATGTATTTTATCAATGTAGTGGCTTAATGGGTGGACGCTGAGAGAAAGGCTATCCCCAACATGCAGGGTCTGATGACCGGAAGTCCAGTCAATGTAGAGGTAGCTTCCGCTGAGAGAAACATAGGATTTTGCCTCATATTCCCTACTAGCCTGGTTCTCCTCCTCTAAACTGGGATCTGCAGTTTTCACCTAAAAACGGCAACATACAAAACAATGTCAACATCTTTAGAAGAGACAAGAATAACGCAGTATAAGTACATTAAGCAGCACTAAGGCATGCGGCAAATAATGCTGGCAAATGATTATGCAAAAGCAGAGAAGACAGGTGGACGTTATTATTATTATTATTTATTATTATTATTTATTAAATTTATACCCCGCCTTATTTGCCTAAAGGCACTCAAGGCGGCTTTACAAAATATAAAAACTAACATTAAAAACACTTCAAAAACAATATAAAAAAACAATACAATAAAACAATTAAAACCACCAATAGTACAATTTAAAAGCAACAAACCCAGTGGATCATAAAATATAATAAACCAGCCAGCCCACCAGACCTGTCAACAATTAAAAGCTTTTTGAAATAAAAAGGTCTTCAGCCCCCGCCGGAAAGTTAACAGAGAGGGAGCAGTTCTCAATTCTAAGGGGAGGGTATTCCAAAGTTGGGGGGCCACCACCGAGAAGGCCCTCTTCCTGGCCGCCACCCCTCTCACTTCTCCTGGTGGCGGCACAGTCAAAAGGGCCCCTCCAGATGATCTAAGAGTACGGGTTGGATTGTATGGAAGGAGGCGGTCCCTCAAATACCCCGGACCCGAGCCATAAAGGGCTTTAAACATAGTAAGGGTATAATCCCAACCAACTTTCCAGCACTGGGGTAAGGGCAATGCAGTTCTGAGGTAAGGGAACAAAAATTCACAGTCAGTGCTGGAGGGTGGGTTAGGATTGCATCCCTAAGGAGTACTTGCCTTGCTTCTGGCTTATGAGAAATATTTAAAAGAATTTTTTTATAAGCCTATGATCAATGATCAAGATTTCAGGTACCTTTTGTGAGAGATGATGTTCTCTTTTTTTTGCGTATGTGGACAGAGGTGGAGACACCACCGACCTACCCACGCAGTTGGACTTAGGCTAAGTGGATGAGTTTAAGGCTGCAATCCTACACACATTTTCCTGAGAGTAAGCTCCACTGAACACAATGGAGTTTACTTCTGAGCAGACATGCATGAGCTTTCACTCTTAGGTTCATAAACAAAACTATTTCAGTAAGAGACATTTATACCACAATCCTACGCTTGTCTACTCAGAGGTAATTGTTTCCCCAACTGCATCTTGGTAAACCTCCTCATGGTAAACCTCCCAAGCATCTTTTGATGAATCTTTTTGAAGGGTAGCCCAAGGTATCACATGCTACAGTAGTCAAGCTTCAATGTAACAAGGCAGCATAACTGAGGCTGAGATCTCGCAGGCTCCCTCTTTTCCTGTCTTTGCACAGATGCTGAAAATTTCACCTCTTCAAATAAGCTTTTAATGATTAACAATCATCTGTTTTATTCAGACACTGCTTAGTGATAAGAACATAAGAAGAGCCCTGCTGGATCAGGCCAAAGGCCCATCTAGTCCAGCTTCCTGGATCTCACAGCGGCCCACCAGGTGCCCCAGGGAGGCATGAGACAACAAGATGCTTGCATCCTGTTGCCACTCCCTTGCACCCGGTACCAGTAGCCCACCACCTTTGTAAGGAGGTTGCACAATCCATCATTGCCTATAGCCCACGATGGACCTTTCCTCCAGAAATCCGTCCAATCCCCTCTTAAAGGCGTCAAGACCAGATGCCATCACCACCTCCTGTGGCTGTATTATGCTGTATTATGCAGTTCCCATTTTTGACACGCCCTTTCCCACTGTGATGTTCCAAAATACAGTTTAAGGCAAGCACAGTGTAATTTTTTTTTATTATCTTGAGCTGGCAGCCTTCCAAATTGCAATTTTGGTCGTCGCTCAGCGTGTTAAATTTATGAAGAAGAAAAAATTCCAGCTTTTGGAGTTCACTGGTCTGAAATATAAAAATCTTTCCCAACTGAGTGGCGCCCAGGGCCAAAGTATACAGTCTCAAAGTACACACTGTACAAAAACGGGAACTCCAAAGAATGTAACTCACTCGGAACTCCAGCACTTTGGTAGCCGTAGGAATATTAACCACAAATATCGCTGTCCCGTCGTTCTGACTTGTCTGGCGTCTCCCAGACTCCGCGCCTTCTTCGACTAACACGTTCTCTTCCATGTCGTTGTTGAGAGCACTCGCTGTTAAGATGACGGGGATGTTTCCGGCAGGCATGCCCAACGGATCCTTCACCTGCACCTATTCGGCCAAAAACAGTTGGTGTTATTGTCATGCTACCTTTCCGCAAACCAGTGGTTCCCAAACTGTGAGCTGCGGAAACCAGCACAAAATCTGTCGCCCTCTACAATGTCTAGGATTGTAGCCCTAATGGGGAGCGGTGGTCAACAGCCCAGTAGGTCACGGGAGCCACCAATCAATAAAAGTTACAATCCTCAGATGAGTCCAAGGCAGGCAAAAGTATGTTTGGACCACTCTTGGAGTCAGAGGCCAGCACACAGACATGCGCCATCCTCCCTGACTCCAAGAGTGGTCCAAACGCCACTCCCTTGTATCTGGCATTCTGAAGTAAATATGAGGTAAATAAAGCAAAGTCTTGTCAGCACAAGGGACACCTTAAAGTATATTTGGACCACTCTCGGAGGCAGAGGCCAGCACACAGACGTGCGCCATCCTCCCTGACACCTAGAGTGGTCCAGACATGCTTTACGGTGGCCCTTGTGCCGGCCAATCTGTGCTGGCCTAACTGCGCCGGCCTCACTCCAGGTTAGGATTGCGCTCTCAATCACGTTAGCAGGAGTTGCCCACCGAAAAGCAGTCAATGCAACTTAGGAACATTCACCCAGGCGGCAATCCTATAGGCGCTCGCATGCCGGTGCGTCCCACTGAACGCCATGGGGCTTGCTTCGCATTGAACATGCCTAGGATTGCACTGCAAAGGGGGCACAGCCCATGAAATGGGGCGAGTCCACGTCGACCTGCCCAGTGCTCACTGACCTTAATGAAGAAGGGGTGCCCGGGCTTCACGAAGAGAGGCGTGGCGACCAAGTCCACTTTGTAAGGAGACAGGACGTACTGGACGCCCAGGAATTCACTGTCTTCGCTCTGGCCGCCTGGCAAGCAAAGCAGAGCCTCAGGAGAACAGAACTTTCCAAAAACGGTGCTGCATCTCAGTCCCCCAATTCCATGGACTCAGGATGCTCTACAGATACCGCTCAACAGCAGCCTGCTTCAGGGAAGCCATCAATATAGTGAATTCCAGCCATGTTTGGGAGACTTAAAGAACGTAAGAACATAAGAAGAGCCCTGCTGGACCAGGCCAAAGGCCCATCTAGCCCGGCTTCCTGTATCTCACAGTGGCCCACCAGAAGCCTCAGGGAGCACACAGCACCACAAGATGCCTGCATCCTGTTGCCACTCCCTTTCACCTGGCATTCTGAGGCAAATTTCTGAGGTAAATTTCTGAGGTAATGAGGTAAATAAAACAGAATTCGCTATCCTAAGAACCTAAGAAGAGTCCCACTGGATCAGGCCAAAGGCCCATCTAGTCCAGCTTCCTGTATCTCACAGCGGCCCACCAGGTGCCCCAGGGAGGCATGAGACAACAAGATGCTTGCATCCTGTTGCCACTCCCTTGCACCCGGTACCAGTAGCCCACCAGTAGACTTCTGAGGAGGCCGGGTGATTGCACCTGACTTCTGGAGCACCCCCTCCCCCAAGTAAGTAACTGCAGGGCCATGATCCGTCCGCCCTCTGCGGATCTCGTTATCCGTGCAATTTGGTATCTGCAGTGGGTCCTGGAACGAATCCCCTGCGGGCACCGAAGGCCCACGGTAAATGGCCTTCCACCAACTCAGGCTGTGTCTACCCAGCTCAGTAATACCAACACTGACTGGCCAAGTCTCTCCAGGGTTTCAGAGAAGGGTCTTTTGCAACCCTATCTGAAGACACCGGCACAAACTATCTGCACGTCAAGCGTTGAGCTACGGGCCTGACTGAGCACATGACAGTCATTTGGAAATCCATGAAGCCTTCGCTAGGGGGCCAAGGTGTGTGAGTGAGTGTGTTTTACCTGTAGATTCCAGCACTGAAGCAGCAACATAAAGAGAGGAGCCATCGAGCTGCTGGAGATCGTCGTAGCCTATTTCAGCCGCAGCGACTTTGCTGTTGAAAGTACAATCCGCGACTCCATCTTGCATCTGGCGATGGAGACCAAGACAAACAAATCACACTGCAGTGCCGAGCAGAAACACTGTCAGGGAAGGTGCTCACTTATGAGGTTTCTACACGGCCGTTCGCACAACCCATTCGAAGTGCTTTGTGATAAAGCAGGCTCCAAAAAATGGAGGGAGAGCAGACTATGGGGCAGGCCAGTTTCGGGAAGGGGGGTAAAGATGGCAGCAGAGACTGCCGCCGAATCCTATGCCCCAGTGGTGTCATTCAAATGATTTAGGAACAGGAACTCACTTTTGATTGGCACTTGTCGGGAACCCAGAACCAGCCATGGAGGCCGTTAGGATCCGGAACGCCCGTTCTGGTCCGTTCCCCCTGAATGACATCACTGCTATGCCCCCTCCTGAGCTGGGAAAGCCGACATGAGTCTCCTTGGTTCTGTGCCTGCTCATATGTGGGTGTAGATCCAAGCAGACACATTGGGGCTGACCTCGGTCAGCACGGCCTATGGAACGTTTGTTCCCTTACCCTGAGGAGACCTGAGGCTGCTTCCCTCGCCCCATAGGTTACAACCAGTGATGTCATGCAGGGGGTACACGAGTACCGGTTTCTAGGATTACAGCTGGCCCCGCCCATTCGCCCGCCCACTCGTCGATTCCGCCCTCTGCAACGTTTGAATTTCCTGCATGTTTGAGTTGCCTGCATGTTCTCAGAGCCAGGCAGGCAGGCAGGCAGCGAGCGGAGCCTTTCCTTTCCTTGCCACTGAAAAATGAGTTGCTCTGGGGTTTTAACATGATGCCAGGCCTCCTTAACATGTTCTGGGGGTGCTGTGGAATACTGTTGCAACTGTTGGGTCAGTTTAAAATCATCTGAGGCCTCCAAAAGGGCTTTTTTCATGTCACTTCCTGCCACGACATCACGTCTGGCTTATGACGTCACTTCCGGTGGGCGGGTCCCAACACGTGCCAATCAAAAGTGAGTACCTGTTCTTAAATCATTTAGATGACACCACTGGTTACAACAGTAGCCGTTTTGGCACCTTTATAACCCTGGGTGCTAGGGAAGCATCGGACTGGGCCCGAAGTCAGTGCAGCATTAAACACGACAGCGATAAAAATATGTGCAACGGCCATTTTTAATAAGGGGACTGCAGCTTCTTAAGCAACACGGAAGCTGGGATCTGACCCCTGAACGGCATCCCCATGATATGAATGCAGCTGTTTTGTGCCATTGTGGCATCACCAGTATAGGGAAGGCCAGAGTGTTCACTGATGAACTGATTCATCGTTTGAAATCGGGGCATTGCACTGTTCGTTTGCTGACCTAGTTCTGTGGAGCAATGCCTCCAAGTTCTGAAAAGGACGACCCAAAAACAACAACAAAACAGCGGGCAGATATTTCGCAAATTGCAGCTCTTGGCAACGATGCACTACTAGTTTGTAGCTGCGACAAAGAATGAAAAATCCTGTAAGAAAACCAACGTTCCCTTGCCTGGAAAAACACACTGGCACCTGACCAAGTCATAGCAAATATTTCAAGCTGAGTTCCCAGAAACAGAAAGAGCAGGGATCTCTCTTCAAAGAAGTGTGCTCTCACCCACTCAAGGGAGGGGCTGGCTGGAAGTCAGGAGGACGAAATCGTCTTAAGTCCAAGTAACGGACGTTAAAGCGGTTCGTGGAGTTGCCTGTTAGGCTGCAAAACTGTCGTCTGGTCTGCCGTTATTGAGAGCCGGTGGAGTGCACTGGCTGTGTGAATCGGGACTTCTCTGGTTTGAATCTTGCCTCTGCTATGAACCTGCTAGGTGGGCTTTATGAAGTCCCATGTGCCAGCTAAACTTGGCTGGCCGAACTGTGCCCGCCGAACTCCAGGTTAGGATCACGCTGCGTATTGTGATGGGGAAGCAAGCCTGTGGCTGAGAAGGGGCGGGTCATCCAAGGTGTCTTCCCGAGTTCAAGATCTGAGCTGAGGAAGTCCCTTATTCACACCTTGGGTTCTCCGCCGCTCCCCGGAATTGGCTCTGTGCTGCCCCTTTGGAGATGGACTATCCTCGTCAAAAGGGTGTAGGTTCCAAACTCAGGCCGCAAAAGCAGCAGAGCAGATCCTTGGGCTCTGGCCAGCCGTGGGCGCGACCCCAAACTGTGAAGCGACGCCCGAGTCCGCTTGCCATTCAAAACAAACAGAATAAGCAAGTGGCCCTGCTAAAGAACAGCGTACAAATCGCACGTGGGACGTGCTTCACAGAGCATCCACTGTTGCGGCCTGGATCTTCAAGCTGTTCCCTGGATGAGGTACCGTCTGCTAAGCTCCAGGCCAAAACGTGCATTTCCTCAGGCCCCCGATAATGCCACTTTTAAGATGGAAATACTGACACAGTGCAACGGTCGAGGGCCGGCGCGGAGCCAGATCTAAGCCTCGGAGGCTTCAGCCGGGATTGGAGCCAGTGGCCGCGTCTGAGCTGCTCGAGCACCTCCAAAACGTACCTCAATCTGCTGCAGGGCTCTTGGCATCATGGTCCTCTCGCTTCCTTGCACGATCCCGAAACTCACGTAGACCGTGGCGCTGGTCACGCGCTTGTTGTAAAAATAGCTGTAAAACGAGAAGCAGAAACAAAGGCCGCCTTGTAATTAAAGGGGGTCGTTGTCTCCGCTGGGTGGACGACGTTGAGACAAACGTGGAATGGAAGCCGATTCATTTCGCAAAGGTGCAGGCGTATAGGAAGCTGCCCAGCACTGGCTCACAGACTGACACCAGTTCTCCAGAGTTCCAGGCACTGACTGGCAGCAGCAGCTCTCCAGGGGCTTACTCAGAGGAAGGTCTTTCCCAGCCCTACCTGGAGATGCCAAAGGTTGAACCTAGGACCTTCTGATCACCTGGGCAGGTGATCGGACACTGAGCTATTTATTTATTTTAAGCATTTATATCCCACCGCTCTCCCAAACATTCGGGGCCTTCAAGGCGGCGTACAACAGAAAAAACACAATACAACATGCAGATTAAAACAACATTACATAAGAACGTAAGAAGAGCCCTGCTGGATCAGGCCAAAGGCCCATCTAGTCCAGCTTCCTGTATCTCACAGCGGCCCCACCAGGTGCCCCAGGGAGGCACGAGACAACAAGATACTTGGATCCCGTTGCCACTCCCTTGCACCCAGTACTCTGAAGTAGCCCACTACTAATGTAAGGAGGTTGCACAATCCATCATGGCCTATAGCCCACGATGGACCTTTCCTCCAGAAATCCGTCCAATCCCCTCTTAAAGGCAACCAGACCAGATGCCATCACCACCTCCTGTGGCAAAGAGTTCCACAGATTAACTATGTTTTAACTATATTAAAACGAAATGTATGAAACAATTAAAACAATAAAATGGATGGATCAGCTTTACCTTGCTCTAACAGTGATCCTGAACCTCTCAAATTGCTGAGCGCTAATGAAGTTCCTTTCCGGCTCGATGGTGACAGAAAAGGTGGGCATGGCTGGAAAGTTTAAAAACAGAGAGTGTGCACTGAATTACGCACAGAGAGTGCCAGGCTTTTCTCCAGAACATTCAATGCTAGGGTGGCCACCTGTTTTCAATCAGTGCTGCCCTTGGGTCTTCCAACAGGCTCACAACAGGTTTCCAGGAAGGCCAGAAAAGGCCACGTAGTGCCCCACAGCAGTGAGGCCAAGGGCCACGCTCCACACTGTGGCGTGCCACTAATGGTACTAGGACCACTGGCTGAACAGCATGCACAGTAATGGTCTAGTGCAGTGGTTCCCAGATTGTGCGCTGTGCAACCTCATAGGGGTGCCTGGCATCTTCTTCTTCCTGGCTCTCCTGGTTGCCGCCATCTTGGATCGCATAAGATCTCAAGCCATCCAAGATGGCCACACCTGGGAGAGGTGGGAAGAAGAGGATGCTGGGAAGAAGAGGATGCCTTGAGAAAAGGATGCAGTGCCCATGATAAATGTGGGAACTGCTGGTCTGGTGGTCTGACAGTATGCAGAAGCATCAGAATTCCAGGGATTTACCATATTCTTTAACTTGAAACGTGGCTTCGGCTGAGGTCGTGAAGTCCTTTTGATACTTAGCCTTAATTTTCCACACACCAAATCTATAGGAAAAACAATGGATAACTTTTTTTTTTTAATATGAGTGGTCAGAGTGGAGAAGAGTACAAAGCTGTCCCACCGAGTTGCATGGGTGAATCTAAGGCTGCAATCCTCTATGCACGTTCTTGGGTGTAAGCCCCACTTAACACAATGGGACTTCTCAAAAGACAAAAAGCACGGGTAAGCCCTCCTGGTCACCCAATGCACCAGCTTACACACCAAAACCAGTTTGGAACCAGCTTCTCTGAAGGAACTACCAGACAGATCAATTCCCCAGATATGAAACTAAATCTGCATGATATTCCTTAAATATTTAAGCATTTGTGAACTGTTTGAAAATAGAGTTTCAGAAATGACATACGCAGACACTTTCAATGGCAGACAGTCAGGTTTGACGCATCCCGTGGAAGCAAGCTTTTCAAAAATGAAACGGTCACCGTCTCACGTTTTTTCCAGCAGCCCGGTTTTGAGTGCTCCCTATTTTCAAATTCAGTGAACGTGCACCACCCTCTAGAGGGCAAAAGGGGAATACATGCATTGCTTAGGGACAGGGGTTAAATTCGCCCACTTAGATTCAGGTTAGGCAAGAATTTTTAAAACTGATCAAATATCCCTTTCACTGCTAATATAAATACAATTCATCTTCAAACAAACGAACAGTTTAATTGCAGATATTTATAAACAGTAATAGATCTACTTAGGGTGTGGAGGAATTTTGAAGTCAGGGAAAGACACAATTCCGGTGAAGTCATCTTCCTTTATAAAATCTACTTCTGTTCCTTCTGGATCCTGTATAGGAAAAAACACACAAACATCAGTTATTGACAGTACAACATTTGTTATGCAAATGAATGGGGGAAATGGAATGTTTTAATGTCTGGATTGGAAGCAGGAAAAAAATGGAGGAATTCTTGACTTATTCAGAAGTTTTTTACCCCATTTTTCAATCTCCAGCGTGGTTGACAGCAGCTCTCTGCCAAGCCCTACTTCATTTCTGACCACCCTTTTCCACGACCTCCACACCTCAATTCTACGTTGCTTGCAATCAATTAATTCTGATGGACTCACCACAAAAGTCAAAGTCGCTGGTCTTCGTGCCGGCCTCAGTTCTTCATTCAAAGAATAGACCCGAACCTTCACTGCAGGAAGGAATTTCAAATAAAGGCAACACAAAAATAAAAATCAGACACAACAGAAGTCAAACAACATCCTGGATAGCATCTATCCAGGATGGTAAATGCCTCCAGGCAATTGGCAATGGCATAATCCCTGAGGGTGCAATCCTGAACTGAGTTAGGTTGGCGTAAGCTAAGTCGGCAAAGTTTGGACAGCACCAGGGACTCCGTAAAGTGTGTTTGGACCACGCTCGGAGTCAGAGAGGCCAACACACAGACATGCGCCATCCTCCCTGACTCCGAGAGTGGCCCAAACGTCACTCCCTTGTATCTGGCATTCTGAGGTAAAATTCTGAGGTAAATATGAGGTAAATAAAGCAAAGTCTGGCCGGCACAAGGGCCACCGTCAAGTATGTTTGGACCACGCTCGGAGTCAGACAGGCCAGCACACAGACGTGCACCATCCTCCCTGACTCTGAGAGTGGTCCAAAGGCCACTCCCTTGTATCTGGCATTCTGAGGTAAAATTCTGAGGTAAATATGAGGTAAATAAAGCAAAGTTTGGCCGGCACAAGGGACACCGTCAAGCATGTTTGGACCACTCTTGGAGTCAGACAGGCCAGCACACAGACATGCGCCATCCTCCCTGACTCCAAGAGTGGTCCAAACGCGCTTTACGGTGGCCCTTGTGCCGGCCAAACTTTGCCGGCTGAGTTTACGCCAGCCCAACTCCAGTTTAGGATTGCGCTCTGAATGTCATGATAATGTAGAGCTGTGCAACTTTATTTGCATACCAGCAAATAAAAAGGATAGGAATCAATTCACCTGACTGATCCGGAGTGTAGATTGGCTTATCGGTCTGCACAAAGAGAAATCCATTTTCAAAAGTAATGGGGATTTTCTTCTCTCTGGTAAAGTGTGAAGAGACAGCTTCCAGGTAGACATGCAGGATTGGATTATTGGGGCTTCTGCCTGATAAATCATTTGGTTGAATCTAGAAACAGGGGGGAAAAAACAGTGAACTAACCACACACAGCAACATAACTATCCCAGGTTAATACAGAGCAATAATGAACACTAATCCATGAGATACCACAACGCGACTTTTTGGGGTATCAAATCGTAATCAGAACAATTATACGGTAGATTCAAAGCTGTGTATCAACAGCAAACAAGGGAACCAGAATCTGACCAAAAGGCCTAACCATGGTCAGGGGCATATGCTACCAATTGATGCAACTACCTTTAAAAAACAACAGAAACTTTCTTATGTCGTGAGCAGGAGGTTTCAGGATAGTGAAGTCCAGAAGGATTTGTGAAGAGCTCCAAAAGGATCTCTCCAAACTGGAGGAACGGGCAGTAAAACTACAGATGCGCTTCGATGTAAGGAACTGTGAAGTAATGCACATGGGGGGCAAAAGGAAAATCAAAACTTCGCATATACACTAACAGGTTCTGAGCGGTTTATGACAGATCAGGAGAGAGATCTGATGATGGTGGACAGCTTGATGAAATTGTAGACCCATTGTGCCGTGGCGGGGAAGACGGCCAATTCCGCACAACTTAACAAAATAAATCAAGCATACCTGTGCAGAAGGGCTTCGCTACCTACCATTAAAGCGAAAGCACCTTGAAACTTATTGGAGGGAGAGAGCTGAATGCGGCCAGAGGCATACGTCCTCTGCTTATCTGGGAAGCTTTTAATGGAGATGGTCACGGGAAATTCTTGCTCGTATCCAAAGGCTTGGATCACCACTTTCTCAGATGCCCCGACACGAAGCAATTTGGGTGCTACAATGACATACCTGTAAGAGAACAGTAAGAAATGAGAAACGGTCAGTCTTTTTTTTTTAATGCTTTGTTCAGTGCGGTAGGAGCAATGGCCGTACAAAACCTTGGATGATCTTCCACAGAGGCATCACAGAGATGTTAAATAAGATTAGATTGTCAGTTTTTGCAGGTCCATTTACCTCTTCCCTTCTACTAACTTAAGCACAAGTGGAATTAATAGAAAGAAAGTGGGTTGTTTTTATCTAGTTTGCATCTTAAGCCGGCTGCCAGCAGATATATTTTACCTTATCGTCCTGTTTAATTACCTGCTACCTTTTTACCTGGCCTTTGTCGCGCAAGGGAGCCTTCAACATGACTCATAAATCACATCAAGAATAAAGTCAGACTAAAAAATATGTAAAGAAATAAGTGAGAGAAAACCAGTCCGGCAGGCCTGCAGAAATGTCGCAATGAGATTCGAACAGCATGGTTGAAACTATTCAGAATGCCGAGCCCCAAAGAAAATGTTTTGTTCTTAGCAGAAGACAATCATGGAATTTGCAATATGGAATGAAGGAGAGATCAAACCTTTCCTCTCCTGCATTTAAAAAAAAAATTGTTTCAGCCCATAAAAAAAAAAGTTCTAGGTAGCTGAAAATCCGCTTTGCTGGGAAGGCATTTTCAGCACAGAAATGATCCAGAGGGGAAGGGTTAAAAGCATGTGTGTAGAGTTCATGCCTTAGGCTGCAGGTTCTACAAGGTCTTCTGAACAGAAGCAACCTAATGGGTCACGAATACAGACCAACTGTTTACTAGGAAGCTAACTGAGAGCCACAAAACCCCTTGGAGGAATGCATAATGCTTGCTAAAAGCGACCACATTTCGCCCCACTTTAGCACAATGACAACCACCTTTTACTTACGTTTGCTCCTGTGCCACGCTTCTTCCACAAAACATCAGAAATAAAAAAATGCCTAGAAAAGGCATGATGGATCTGAATAGCAAAGGCTGGGGTGGGGAGAGGGGAGGAACGCCAGCAATTCTGCAATTCTGCACCCACCAAGCCCCGTCAAAAGAATTCGAGAGAGGGTATATCTAACAGTTAAACATTAATCTGATCTCTGCAAAGGATTTCCTTCCCCTGTCAGAAATATCTTCTTCTCTGGCTTAGACCAACGGGAGCACCTTAGCTCAGAGATGTCATCTTCTGTGTGTCTTTAATCTGTGCTTGCAGCGGGAGATAATTGCGCAGGAAAACATCTGTCCCTGCCCCAGTGTGCAAACTTTTCGGAAGGAATGCAAGACCTTCCTCTTTCAGAAGAGATTTGCTGCGATGGGTTATTTTGGCTTGGTTGATCTTTGCCCCTTCTGAGCCGATTTTGATGGACTGTGTTTATTCTATTTATTTATCTGGGGCATGTGCCCTAAAGGGTTTTTTTTTTTCCCCTGTTTACAAAACACAAAGTGATTTTGTATCACAAAGCACCGCTTTGTGCAATACAAAATAGGTTATGTGCGTGGCTGATGCATGCATTCTACAGCTCTAATTCACGAAAGCTTACACTACCATACATTTGCTCAGGTTTAAGTTGCCACAAGGATTTTGTGTCGTTTTTGCTGCAAGAGGCTAGCAGTGCAAATCCTATATTTGCCTGGTTGCAGTTTACCTGGGGTAAGGGAACAAACACTCCCTTACCCAGAGGAAACTTCTGGCAGTAACCTTGCGCCCAAAGATACTAGTTGTCGCCTTTTCAGCGCAGTAGGAGCTGTGGGCGCTGGGAACTATAGGACTGGGCTACCTGGCTACAGTTTTATACAACCCTTCCCTGGGAGTAGATCCCACTGAATTCAATCAATCAATCAATCAATCAATCAATCAATCAATCAATTTATATACTGCTTTTCAACACAAAGTTCACAAAGCGGTTTACATGCAAATAAATAATAATAAAATAAATGGCTCCCTGTCCCCAAAGGGCTCACAATCTGAAAAATGCAGAACACCAGCAGCAACAGCCACTAGAAAAGACACTGCGCAGGGGTGAAGAGGGATGATTACTCTCCTCCTGCTAAATATAAGAGGACACCACTTGAAAAAGTGCCTTTTGCCCAGTTAGCAGGGGTATTCAACGGTACTCATTCCTAAATAAACATGCATAGGATTGCATTGTGACACAACTATCCCTTTGGAATTTTTTCCCCCAATAACTATATCAGTTATCATGAAGACCGCATAACTGACAGGAGGAAGTGAGTCTCTCTCCAAAGCAGCTTTTTATTTTCCATTTATTTGCAAACTCAAACAGACAGGCTAATAACGAAACAGGAGTTATGCAAGATTTTGCAAGTTTAAACAAATACCGTAGGCAACAGTTACGGGAACAGCAGCTTGCAAAAAAAAAAATATTTGGCCAACAAATCTCATATACTGTTCTCCAATGGGTAGGTCAGGCTTCTCCCCCACCCCTGCTGCAATAAGGGGAGATGTTAGACCACACAGGAAGAGGCAAAAAATTCCCTCTCTTGGAGCACATTCACATAAGAGCCCCACTGGATCAGGCCAAGCGCCCATCTAGTCCAGCTTCCTGCATCTCACAGTGGCCCACCAGGTGCCTCAGGGAGCACACAGGACCACAAGATGCCTGCATCCTGTTGCCACTCCCTTGCATCTGGCACTCAGAGAAAGCCTACTTCTCATGACTTGTCACCTGTGATGGACTTTTTCTCCATCCATCTGTCCAATCCCCTTTGAAAGGCATCTAGGCCGGGCACCATCACCACATCCTGTGTCAAGGAGTTCCACAGATTAATTACAATTTCAGTGCCCTTCTCAAAGTGCTTCCTTTCAGATCAGGCAGCAGAAAGACGCTTAGACGCCAAACTGGAGAAAGGAAGATGGCGGGGTGAGGGGGAACATTTTGAGATGCTAGTTTGCTTTTCTACTTAGCATACTCCAGACATCCTTATCTGTTCATCCTACCTTTCTGAGGTCAGACCTGAACATCTCACAGAACACCGAAGTGCTGAGATGAGCCTTTCGTTTCCTGTTCTCTTCGCCTCTGGTCAGGAAGAAAAAACATTGAGAATTGGAGTACTGTTGAGGCTGCTATAAAAACAACACATACAGAAATCCCACACACTCTCAATAATAACAATAACAATAACAATAACAATAACAATAACAACAACAACAACAATAATAATAATACTTGTATTTATATACCGCCTTTCTTAGGTCACCAGATTTCTATAACTTAAGGCAGTTTACATAGGCAGACTTTATTCAGAAACCCGAAGGTTTTTACAATTTTTACAGAAATGTTCTATCTTGCAAGAACTACACACAAACAGATGGATCTTTCTGGATTTAGTCCTTCTTTCTGGCCACCCGTTAGTCTTCTTGCTGGCTGATAAGCAGCTTCCCTGCTCCCACCAGAGAAGCAGCTGTTTCGGCACAACTCCCCCTCTCACAAGGCAGCCGGAGACAGCTCAACTGTTAATCAGTCGCAATTTACAGGTCTGCCGCTCGCAGAGACTTCTGGTAGTCTCGGAAGACTACTGGAAAATGCACATGCACATGCTTGCTTGGCAAGATGGATGAGGACCACAGCTTGCAGAATTTCTTTCACATCCTAGTTTCTAAACTGCTAACCTATATCATATCATTACAGCAGTAGTTCTTTTAGATCAGAACCCACCTTTTTAGAATAGCACTCATGTCAGGACCTGCCAGAAGTGATGTCTTAGCTGAAAGTAACATCATCAATCTGGATGTGACATCATCAAGCACAAAGTGCCATCACTGTGACGTAATCAAATTGCCTGGAACGCAAACTGGCATTCTTGGACTGCAGCAACCGCACAAGCAGGAAACCGTCCCTGACAGCGAGCAAGCAAGATTAGGGCATAATATGATGTAAAAGCACTGAACTAAAATTTTTAAAAACCCTCACTTGGAAATTCAAACTGTTCACACACAAAAGGAACACAGCAAGAGATACGGACAGATGGAGACCTAGACGGACAGGTTGGCTACCCAGTGGGTGATGTAGTTTGGTTTAAAGGGTCCCTTAAGGGAGAAACGTGGGGTAAAAATACTCTAAACAAACAAACAAATGGAAGTGTATGGCAGAAAAATAGCCTATCAGTTGAATACCTGAGGCACATATTTCAGTTGGCCACATAGATGAGCCTGCCCTGGCCATAATACCTTCCCTAGGAATTCTGCTTGGCAGGTTTACTATGTACCAGTATATGTCAATTGTTGTGAAATGACATTCTAAATAACATAATATGGATTATTACCAAAAACCTATCTAAGCGAGGCATTATGGGTATAAAATGGAGGCGCTGGGAAAGGCGGGAAAAATGACAGAGAGAAGGAAAAAAAGCTTCGACACAAGGCGCGAGGCAGGGGCGTGGCCCAGCTTCAGGCCCGCCCCCTTCCTCACCGCCCTCGCCCCATTGGAGGACGTTTAGGGTAAAGGGGCGCGGTCCGCAGCGCAGGCCGTGCCCCCTCTGCAGCTCCGCCGCGGTACGAAGGGTGGGGCGAAGGCGTGGCTCTCGCCCCCCAAGCCACGCCCACCGCTTTGATCTGGCCCGGCCCCGTTTTCCTTTATTTTTTTTCCCTGACAAGATGGTGTCGCCGGGACGTTAAAGGACCCCGACGCGTCTCGTCCGGCTCTGTCGCCGAGCGCTGGTCGGGTCGGATCGGATCGGATCCCGGGAAGAAACGAAGGTGTCCCGCCGAGAGCGGAGGAGCCGGAGGACCCCGCGCGCGCCTCCTCGAGCGGCAGGAGGAGGATGGTGAGGAGGGGCGGCGGCGGCGGCGGCGGCGGCGCGCCCTGCGGGGTCGTCATGGCAACGGGCGTAATCAAAGCGCAGCCCTGAGGCGGGGGACGGGGAAGCGGCCGTTGATAGGTCCCGCCCACCCCAGGTGATGGAGAGAGGTGATTGGAGGAGGCGCAAGAGGGCGGGCACGTCGGGCCTGCGTGAGACACTCTCGCCACGTCCAGTGGCAGGGAGTTCCACGCTGGCGATGATACAACTGTCATCTTTTGATTCGGCGCAGCGCAAGAAAAACGCAGAGACTCAGGTGCACGTGTGCAAATTTATCACGGTCGTATTTGATTGTGGGCACATGTAGGTTGTGTGCATCAACGTCATGAAGTAGATCCCGTATTGGAGGCTGGAGTTCTTTTGATGTAGGCTTGGCTTTGGGCAATATGACTGCTTGCTTTGGGCACAGCACGAGAAAAGCCTACAGCAAAGGCCATGCAAACTATCACAAGCCTCTCCCTGGCTCCAAATCTCCTAATATTTCTTTGGTATCTGATCCTGATTTTTTTTTTTAAAGCATCAAAGTGTGCTGTTTGTGCTGCTCCCATTTTACTGAGCCGATACCAAGAAAGCCACTTTGCTGTTTAAAGACACTCATGCCATTCATAAACTGCAGAGCTCATTGGCACAAAGTGGGCTTGGGCCTTTGCGATGGAGGCGGCTTAAGAAACAAACTACCTAGGCCCGTCTGCTTTCCCTCACTTTGAAGCCTCTGAAAGAAGTTGCTGGTATCTGCCTAAGTATTTCTGATCTTGACAGAACCACAGCTTCCTGCTGAGTATACGCGGTGTGAGTATAGTCAGTAAAGACTCGGTGTGAAACCGGAATTGGCGTTTGCTGGATGGCTCTCAGTCAAGGAAATTGAATAGAGAGGTAAAATTGGCTGAAAACTAAAAGCTGAGCCAGATCAGTAACTAAATTCCAGAACAGTTGAGCCATTAACGTATTACTCTGGGAAAGGCTTTGAAAATCTCACGGTGTGCACTTATAACTTTTTGCCTTACAATCTGCAGAGTTCGGTACAATGAGGAAGGGCTTGCCACAAAGAACAGCACCCAGAAAAAGGGAGATGTCTCCCGCCCGCACTCGAAGTCCAGTGTCTACTGTGAGTTCAAGCAGCAGGTCTCCGTCTCCACTGAGTAGGCAAGGCACTCAAGCGACTTACCTAACTACAGGGAGGAGGTATCAAGAAGACGTCACTGAGGAAAGCGATGCTGAACATGCAATTGGACGAGGTATGGCAATAAATAAATCATAAATAACTGCATTGCTATTTTTTGTAGGTTCTAAGTTAGTGCTAAAAAGTTAGGCTACGTCAGAGTACCGGGTGCAAGGGAATGGCAACAGGATGCAGGCATCTTGTTGTCTCGTGCCTCCCTGGGGCACCTGGTGGGCCACTGTGAGATGCAGGAAGCTGGACTAGATGGGCCTTTGGCCTGATCCAGCGGGGCTCTTCTTATGTTCTTATGCTTTGAGCCATTGGGTAAGTATCAAGGCCACAATCCAGCTTTGGGCAAGCACAGCCAAGCATTATTGAAGGGCTCACCAAAGAGCCCCATGAAGTCTTCACATTCTCCCTTCAGTGTGTTCTTAAGAGTGTACGTGTGCCAAAGCACATTGTCCCTCAGCGCCACGTGATGTGCTGATTCCAGGGTTGCAGCATGGAATCTGCTTCAAGCTCACCAATTCCCTGCCAGAGCCCGGAATTGGATGAGGAAAAAGGAAATGCGCCTTCTTCTGTTTCTGGGCAATGCCGTTTGATGTCATGTGTACATTAAGGAAGGGTATAGAGAACTCTGTTCAACATAAGAACATAAGAAGAGCCCTGCTGGATCAGGCCAAAGGCCCATCTAGTCCAGCTTCCTGTATCTCACAGCGGCCCACCAGGTGCCCCAGGGAGGCACGAGACAAGATGCCTGCATCCTGTTGCCACTCCCTCGCACCTGGTACTCTGAAGTAGCCTACTACTAATGTAAGGGGGTTGCACAATCCATCATTGCCTATAGCCCATGATGGACTTTTCTTCCAGAAATCCGTCCAATCCCCTCTTAAAGGTGTCTAGACCAGATGCCATCACCACCTCCTGTGGCAAAGAGTTCCACAGGTTAACTACCCGCTGGGTAAAAAAGCAGGTCACGCAGCAATCCATCCACATGCCCTTGACTGCATTTGTGAAGGGACAGACAACATTTTGCGTCAATGCCTGTCGTCCTTACAGCCAGCAAGGCATCACTAGTTTGTTCTATTGTCGCACGATGCCATAAGCGCTTTGTTATTCTCAGGAGATGCTCATGTCAGACCAGGCACCAGATACATCACAGAGCCTCTTGTCAAGAAGTTGTCCAAACAGGAAAATCTGGCCCGTGTGACTTCTCTGAATCTTTCCCTTGCTAAAGATGGAGGAAAGAAGTTTAAGGTATGTCCTAAATGCGTATTTAGCTAGCAAAAACTTTGCTTTGGGTTTACCTAATATTGAACCTCCTGCTCTCTTGACAAAGGCCATGAAAACAATCTGCTTTCTGATGTTTAAACAGCAGAAACCAAGAACTGGCTATGTAGTCTTTCATGTGTAAACTGGAATTGTGCTGGAAATAGTTGCTTTAAAAGACTGCTGGCAAAATGGGTTTTGAAATTGGCCAGGTTTTTTTTTCCTGTTTCAGAATAAATTGGCACAATGACGGCTCTCTGTTGATCTCACTTGCTTGCAGGATGTGTTTTTTCCTTTCCGGGGGGCATGGTCCTTAAGAAGTTCCAAAACAGCAGCTTTCTGTTTTTATGGAGGCTTATTTAATAGTTCTGTGTCTTGTTTATGTTTTCAGTACATAGAAAATCTGGAGAAGTGTGAAAAGCTCGAGATCCTCAGTCTTAGTAACAATCTAATCGAGAAGATTGAAAAACTGGACAAGCTTCTAAAGCTGTGTGATCTCAATCTCTCCTACAACAAAATAAGGTAAGCGGCCGGGTCTTTTTTAAATATATAGTAATTACGCAATATAATGTATAATAATTTAATAGTGTGATGGTTTCTGTGTGGAAGCTGCTCTCCTATGAAGTGGAGGTTGGACACACCCAAGAACTTCGGAGAACAAGGCGTATTCATGCCTAATAAACCCTTTTTGAAGGGAGAGGAAAGAGGGCTTTCCTCCCCCCAAAAAAGTGTGCCAATGACAACCTTACAACACAATCTGGTTAAAGTCTACTCAGCTAGATTTTATGTCTACTCAGCTAGATTTTAAAGATTATTTCCTTGCTAATCTTGCAACAATCAACTGACTCTGGGAATCAGGTTAACCTGGAGCCAATTCTTCTCGTCCCCCACTTTGCTATCCCTATTTTAATGTTGTTCATACTTAAATTATGAATTGAAAACTGTCAGAGCCTGAAAGTTAAAGGGGAACACATTTTACAGGAAGTACACGAAAACGTAATGTGCAAAGGCATCAATTCTCATTGCGCTGTGTTTCTTCTGGCACTTCCTGTAAATGAAGTTCCTCTAATGTTGTGTGCATGTTTTGGATTTTTCTTACAGACCAAAACAAAGCATACTTTATATCCGATTGCGTTCTCACCAGATGCCTATAAAATGAGGTTGTGATTTTAATGTAAAACCTTTGAGCTGTCATCTTCCTTAGTTTTTTTTCTTACCCCCTTTCTCTTCCTTTATATATTTGAAGACAATCTAGATTATAGAACCCATCACTGTTAATTTTATGCACGGCCAGTGCTCTTTACTTTTAGAAATTTATCCATACTATTTAAAGGTATTTAGGCTAGAAAAGCTTGAGTTTAGTTAGGACGAGATTTCTACTTTAACCTGTCCCGGGCAACAAAATACTAATTCTAGAATGTTGTGACAACTTTCCAGCATTTTATCACTCTACTTGATCGTCCGTGGTTTGGGAGATCAGAAGTGTTGCGTCTCAAACTTTTGTGTCTCTTCTGTAGGCAAGATTGTGGTATACATGCACTGCTTAACAGCTAATTATAACATTTCTCTTTTTTTTTCCCCTTGTCAGTAAAATAGAAGGCATTGAACACCTACACAACCTACAGAAGCTGAATCTGGCTGGGAATGAAATTGAGCACATCCCCGCATGGATGGGGAAAAAGCTGAGATCCCTCCGCACCCTGAATTTGAGACGGAACAAAATATCGTCGGTAAGCAATTGCAGTCTGCAGGGATGGTTGTCCTGTGGATTTTGTGGCTGTCACTTTATGTTACTTTGAGTCTCTCTAAGGTAATGCTTGTTGGCATCTGAATATCTCTGCCTGTGCAAGACTGGTGATAACTATATTACCTAGTTCATTTAAAAAAAATTTTTTTAAAGCCTCCAAACACATGTACATTTCAGGACCATGTAAGAACATAAGAAGAGCCCTGCTGGATCAGGCCAAAGGCCCATCTAGTCCAGCTTCCTGTATCTCACAGCGGCCCACCAGGTGCCCCCGGGAGGCATGAGACAACAAGATGCTTGGATCCTGTTGCCACTCCCCTGCACCAGTAGCCCACCACCTTTGTAAGGAGGTTGCACAATCCATCATTGCCTATAGTAATGACTCTATAGTAATGTAATGTAGTAATGTAATGACTAGTCACAACAATACTCAAGTAGCATAGGGTTGCTTGGCGCATTGAGGATTTGAGGAGCCTAACAGCGCAGTCCCATTTCAGCTCCTCGTCAGTGAGAATCTTGTGTTGGTTTTCAACTCGCTAAGTATTCAATTAACGTCTTGTGTTATGACATCTTGATAGTTACACCCACTTAGTTTCCAACATACCATTTAATTTATCATGTAGTAGAATGTTGAATTATCTATCAGGAGAAAATGAAGTCTGATTTGAGTGTCAAAGGATGCCTCTTATACTTTTTGTAACAGCTCCACGAAGTGTCTAAACTCAAGTCCCTCAAAGACTTGAGCTCCCTTTTCCTGGCTGAGAATCCGGTTGTCAACCTGCCTCATTACCGGCTCTACACCATATTTCATTTGCGGTCGTTGGAAGAACTCGATGGACGGACCGTGACCAACTGTGACAGGGAAGAAGCTCTTGAGAGGTTTAATTTAGGTAAATAGGATGATCGCAGGTTGGAAACTCTAGAATGGTCACGTATTTTTCAGCCCAGGTTTGTGGGCTTGGCCAAGAAATGAGTTGTGTCAGTTTTAATTGAGGTGTTAAAAGATAGTAACAGCCACGTCAGAAAGGATGTTTTTTTCAGGGTACACCAAAGATATGTTCAGTGTACCCCTGTCCAGTGCATCATTCCTTTTAATCAGGGATATTTTAAATCATATTTCCTGTTTTTTTTTCTAGTCCATAAAATGCCATTACAACATCTTTTGTTGGGGGAAAAAAGCTAAAGGTTTCCCCATGACCGAATGGTCTAGTCGTGACCAACTGTAGGGGGCGGTGCTCATCTCCGTTTCTAAGCCTGCAGAGCCGGTGTTTTGTCTGAGGACAAGCTTCCGTGGTCATGTGGCTGGCGTGACTCTATGCTATAGTGCATGGAACGCCGTTACCTTCCCACCGAAGTGGTCCCTATTTATCTACTTGCATTTAGGTGCTTTCGAACTGCTAGGTTGGCAGGAGCTGGGACAAGCGACGGGAGTTCACTCCGTCGCGCGGTCTTGAACTCCCAACCTTCCGGTCAGAAAGCCCAGCAACAGCGAATTAACCCGCTGCGCCACCACATCCCTTTTGGGGGAAAAGCAGGTGCTAAAAGTGAATGTAACCATTGAAGTATATATTTTTTTTTCTGTATTGTGCAGAAGAGATAGAAAATCTGGAAAAGGACTTGGAGAAAACCCTGAAGGAGATGGAGGACCTCAAAACCAACCAATGCGCCTTGCTCGAACAGCTTCAGCAAGAAGAGGACTTGAACAAATCCATGCGACAGAAACAGCTGCAACAAGAACAAAGCTCTAAAGATCTGGAGACTGAGCTGGCGACCAAGAATGAGCTGGTAAAGCATCTTTTGTTGGGGGTAAAGGCCAGTAGGCAGTGAAAGGGGGAAGTGTATGTAGTTAAATCTCTGGAAATGTGCTAACATTAAATGATAGTCCGTACTTAGTGTGCTTTGGGGGGGTCTGATTCAGTGAAGGCAGGGTTGTTCCTCTAAAGCTAAACTGACTGCATCTATATAATCCCATTAGTTGACTATTATATTATCGTGTATGTGTTTAAACTTCCAGATACCTATATATTTTGTCTGTCCCAGCGTCCTTCCTGCTGTGCCTTTATTCCTCACCAGGGTAGTCCCTGTGTGTGCAGCTTGACTTCATATTTCTTTATAGTTCCTCCTGGGACTTGCTTGCCTGGGTCTTTTTCCAAGTTACCCCGATGATTTTTTAATGTGTTCTGTAATCGTTGGCTTGAAACTTTCCTGTCTGACATTTTTCTAAATTTGAAGTTGCACATCAAAGACTTTGATTTAGAAATCTAATTCTATTCCTTTTTCCCCTCCAAACTTTCCTCCTTCTACCTTTCTCTTTTGTTTCTTCCTTCAGTTCTTCCTTCTGCTACCTTTCGGGACCTTGCTGCATGCTCTCCTTCAGGTACCCAGCGAGGAAAAACCATTCCCCATCTTCACCAAATGCACATGTTTTCCCCCCAACAAACTTGAATAATCACTTCTTATAGTTGCAACCACATAGTTGGTTTCCCCAAATATATTGGGCAGTGCAGTGCTGAGGGCACAGTCCTAACCTGGAGTTAGGCTGGCACAGTTAGGCCAGCAAACGTTGGCCAGCACAAGGGACACCGTAAAGTATTTTTGGACCACTCTTGGAGTCAGAGAGGCCAGCACACAGACGTGCGCCATCCTCCCCGACTCAAGAGTGGTCCAAAACCACTCCCTTGTATCTGGCATTCTGAGGTAAATTTCTGAGGTAAAATTCTGAGGTAAATATGAGGTAAATAAAGCAAAGTCTGGCCAGCACAAGGGACACCATAAAGTATGTTTGGATCACTCTTGGAGTCAGAGAGGCCAGCACACAGACGTGAGCAGTGACTCCTCCCTGACTCCGAGAGTAGTCCAAGTGCGCTTTATGGTGGCCCTTGTGCCGGCCAATTCTGCTGGTGTAACTGTGCTGGCCTAACCCCAGGTCAGGATTGCGCTCTTAGTGAAATATAGATTGATACCGATACGGTTGCAGACCCAATTGTGAAACCATGGTTAAGCAATTTTTTTGCACTTAGAACCCCATGTTTAAAACAGTTTTCTTACCTCTCTGCTTCTAAACAAAGCAGGTCTCGGTGGTATCGCCTCCGTACAATCCAATCTGAGGTTTCACTGTGTGCGTTAGTGCTGACCATGGTTAACAGTTGTGTTTGTACCAGTCCATAGGTTGCGTGCCAGTTGTGCTGAAAGTTGGACGAGATATCTAGGAAAAAGATTATACATTAGTTAGTGTTATTCTAGTTCTAGTAAAATATCCTAAGAAGCTGAACATATATTGACACTTCAGTGCCCATTTTTGAATGCTCATGAATGCCTATTTTTATTCCACTGAAAAGAGCAGAACTACAGCATGAGGATAGCAGTCTAGTGGTGTTTTTCATTTTTTTAGAAGTCTTTCAGACACGTTAATACCCAAAGACCTTAATGAATTGAAGAACCCGTTTGATGTTTGCTTGCATTTGCATGTAGTTTATCTCGCATCGGTTTTGTTTTTCCCCAAATACTGTACCTTCGTGTGTTTTGTGTTAGGTAGTCAAGGTTGTGGTTTAGTGAATCCATTGCATACAAGTCTTATCGTCAGCTGTGGAAAGCAAATGTGAGGAAAGGCAGGTTGTTCTGCAGCTGACAAACGGAAAATCTCGAGTGCTTGCTTGCTGTACTGTGGCTGCTGTTCTCTCATTTTATTTCTTTTTACACTTGGTGTAGAAAACACAGCACTTGAGGCAAAATGCCTTTGTCACTTGAGTTGGGGCAGGACAGATCTTCATTTTGACTCGGTGTCAAAGACGTTGTGTCATTGCCTGCGCCACGTGCATGCTACACAGTGTCCCATCGTACTGCAAGTCATTCCGGTTTTGATGATGAAACTGACACTGTTTTGTTTTTTTTAATCGACCTTTTGGATTAGCTAAAGCAGAAGACCCTGGAGTTAACTCGAGCCTGTCAGAAGCAATACGAGCTGGAGCAGGAATTGGCTTTCTACAAGATCGATGCCAAGTTTGAACCACTGGGTTACTATCCAGTCGAGGTAACTATTTGAAAACGGCCTTCCGAGTTCATGCAGTTTCTTTTTATTTCTGTCCAGTTGTGCCTTTTGTAGGAATGCTGTAGGTTTCAGCTCTGACCACATTTGTGCTGCCTGCCTTTTTTTTTTTTTCCTTCAGGACGTTGAACTTAACGATGTGCCGGGCGAAAGCCCTTATATTGGAAAAGCCAGGTACAAGAGGAACATGTTTGCCGTGGAAGGCTACATCCCGAGTAAGGCTCAGCAAATGCAAGCGGGAAACGTGCAACAGGAAACACAACCGCAAGTCCAGCAGCTTCAACTGAACCTTCATCAATCGCTCGGCGTGCAATTGGAAGAGCAAGAGAGAAAGATTGCAGCAGGTAGCCTAGCTGAGTCCTGCCTTGTTTGTGGTTGACTGCTGGAACTTGGATGTGCAAATTCAGAGAGAATTAACTTTAAAAAATTGCCCTTCATAGCCAGTTGCAGCCTATGATTAATTAATTAATTAGCCGGTGACACTGCCGTTTAAGTATTCATGCCACTGATCAGTGTTGTGGCTCTCCAGGCGGTCAGAAAAGGGACATTTTTCCAGCCTCACCTGCAGAAGCCAGACTTTGAAGGTCTGCCTGCAAAGCCGGAGCTCTTTAAAGCGGCCGTTTTTTGTCTTGATGTATTTAAAAAATAATAATACATATTTTTCGTTTTCCCAGCCCACGAACGACTGAACGAATTGCAAGGTGAAGCGGCGGAGGCAGAGCAGCGCGTGCTGAACGCGACTGAGAAGCTTAAGCAAGTCCAGGACGCTGCAGCTCAGAGAACGGTCTGTACAGGGGACCCGACTTATCTGTGGGTCTGTGGATGCATTGGGGCCTGCTTTAAAAATCCCTTTTTAGAAGTCAAAATAAGTCAGAAAATAGCCTTTCCCACTGATTCTAGATAAGAACGCCTGCGTTGGAGTTGATTCAAACTTGTTTTGCAAATCGATGGAGGCATTAAGAAGCCAAAGCCTCTTTGGTTTGGAATCTTCTGCGTGTCTCGCGCTTAGCTTGGTGTGTTTCCGTCCGGTTCCAACGCAGGTGTCCGACATCGAAAAGGAGTGTCTCAGGCAACAGCTAAGCAACAAGATACTGCTCTTGAACGAGCTGCGAGAGGAGGCTGTGGAAATGGAGAAACAGCTGGAAAGGCAGAGGCAAGAAATGGCCCAAAGAGAAAAGGAGGTGGAAGACCTGCGAGGTTTTCTAGAGTCTCTGGATCCTAAAGACCCAAGATACGTAAGTCTGGTGTTTGTTTTTTTAAATAGCATCTATATTTTGGTTAACAGGAAGCAAATTGAAGAACTCCAGCCGTGTCTTGTTATACAGCCAAGCATGGCATCATCCCATTCTAGAATAATCCGGCGGAGGGATGAGAAGTAAATGCCTGACATACTAGGGGAGCATCATGCTGGAGTGATGCTCCTCTGCGCCTGATTTTCCCCACACAAAGGGAGCAGATGCGCACGCCGTGTCCTTCCTAGCTAGATCTGCACAGAGCCGGAGGAGTCTGAAGTGTGGAAAAACCCACAAAGGTCTGTAGGAATCCTCTTTCTCTCCTTCCGGGCTGGATCTCTGGGAGGGAAAGGCCTTGAAAGAGTCCCTGACCTGCTGGATCAGGACTTGCAGGTCTGGGATCAAGCTCCTTTCGAAGCTCACGGCCCATTCTGCCCATGGTTTAGTCACCTCTGCAGCTCTGGGTCTTGGACATTCAGCCGTCAGCCTTGTCCTCGGTGCGCCACTTTAAGCCGCTCCTCTCCTGCAAAATTCACTTCTTGTGCGGGTAGCTTCGTAGGGGAGAAGGCGAACCTTACGGTTTCAAAGGACGAGGAAAACCAAGAGCAGCTCTATAAATCATGCCTAGAAGCGAGCTGGGAACCAGCGAAGCAAATGCACACACTCAAAATGCCAGTGCGTTCAGTGGCACAGAGTCCGTCTCCCAGCCCCTCAGGCACCACGTGGGACAGTGTGGAAACTGGCAATCTTGACAACTGCATGCTCTCCAAGCTCAACGAGGACACATTCCAGAGGAAGGAGGGGCGACTCTTCCTGCCCCCTCCCAGCACGCAAGCTGGCCATTGGAAATGTGTGTTACGCCGGAGACCTCTGCCAGGCCCTCCTGGGGTCCCCGATGCCCACTTCAAGCTGGGTAGTTTCCCCTTTAACCACTTCGGTGCGGCAGTGGAGCGCACACACCTCAGTTTGCCTGTTCGGTGGCCGCCATCGCACCAGTCCGCATCAGTTGGAAGCCAAAAGCCCATGCCGGAATCAGTGTCCAAGGTTGGGGTTAGTCCACAAGCCAGGGCCAGTGGTCCACAAGCCGGTCCACGGGTCGGTAAGCCAAATCAAGTCCGTAAGCCAGTCCAAGGGTCAATAAGCCAAGTCAGGTCCAAATCCGGGTTACGCCACGCCAGTCCGTTATCCAAGCTTGTCGTCAATAGTTTGTTCAGGTTTGCCAGCTCTCTCCAGCTCCTCTCACACCAAACGTTCCTCCTACTATACGCCCACACTTTCTCCTTCCCCCAGATCCTCCTTATATCCTGTCTACAAGCCTCTGAGTGGCTGCAGCTGTGCAGCCCAACCCCTGCTACCTCCTCCATGTTGATCCTGCAGGTACTTAGACCGAGGGTCACTGTCAGCACCATCTCCCGCCTCCTCGGGGTGATCTTCCGCATTTTTACTCCGTGTCCTCCCCGACAAATGGTTGTCGACAGACCTGTTTCGTAATCTCCTAGAGTTGCCGTCTGACTTTTTTGTTTTTGGTGTAGCCGTTGCTGCGTTGACTCAGCAGGATAATGGACTGATGCCTGCGGGCGCAAGCTTTCCTGCTGCACAGACTGCAGCGAGTCTAACGTCCGAGGAGACACCCCTAGGATTATGCCGGAAGAGTTCCGTCCAGCACAGACGCTTGCCCCAATGGGCCGAAACTCTCATTGTGCTAGATCAGTATTTCCTGGGGCGGTCGCAGCCCCACAGGGCAGGCGTTCCCCAACCTTTGTCAGGACATGGCTCTCTTAAGGAGGGTGGCGTCCTGACCCAGAGGTGCGGTTAGTACAGCAATTCCGAGTTTCGTTGCCGCTGAACACACGCAAGGCAAAATTAAATGTAGAAGAGTGTGGCTGTCAGCTTCCAAGAAGAGCGATTATCGGCCTGAACGATTCCCAGCTCCTCCTGTAGGAAGCTCGGACAGAAATGCCGATTAGGCCACGAAGGGGCACATCTGGAAAGGAAGGGTTCTATAAGTTGCTCGTAGAACAATGTGTGTAAAAAAATCATTTGTATAGTTCTTTCTGAAGGGTTTGGCGATAGCCTGCCTATATGAACTGCCTTGCGTTGGCAAGTCTTCCATTCCTCGCGAGAGTTGGTGAGACAGGCTGCGCATCAATACTGTCCTTTTTTTAAACCCACTGTAGTGAAGGAAGACAGCTGTGCACAACTAAGGCTGCAACTGTGTGTGTGCCTGCTTGGGAGTAAGCCTGGTAGGACTTCCCAAGAAGACACACCTTGGATTGCCACCCCACAGCGGCAGTCTTGGGCACGTTCTCTAGCAGGAAGTTCCCTCACACTCGGATGGACTTCCTTTACATGAGCCTCAATCCAGGCAGCTGCCCCACTGCATCTTGGTTCCATCGGTGTAAAAAGTACCTTTTTTAAATTCAGCTCTTCGGTCTAATGTTGCCGTTTTGGAATGGCGTTTAGCGAACTGCAGGAGAAGTATTTAGATCTATATATTGCCAAAAAGGGTTGGCCTCGGGCTGCATGGTTTCCAGCTAAGTAGGCGTGCCCAAAGTATTTGCCGCCTTTTGTCTTTGGGGCCCGCAGCCTTGTTCGGAGAAGAACTGCCAAGTCAGCATTCCAGAAACCCTGATAGTAAAACGATCAAGTGTGTTGCAGGAGGTTTCCGAATCAAGAGGAAAGTGCTTTCTCCGGAGACCAAGTCCGGCCCTCTCTCGGAGAACAGGGCTGCCTGTTACCAGCCCCCGTCGATTGGCTGCCCGCAGTGCTTCCTGTGTTGTGATTTAAAGCAAACAGGACGGAGCCCAGCTAGCCGAGACAAGCAGGGATTGGAGCACATGCTGCCGCTGTGCGGGCGTCACAAAGGAGCTCTCACAACTTTGCTTGTTTCAAACCACATCCCTGCTCGAGGGCAACTGTCAAATGGCGAAGTGGATCCACGAGGCTGAACTGGAGATGAGCTGAAACCAGGGTCTGTTCAAGCCACTTTTGGTTTTTTTTAAGTCCTGCCTTTCTCACGCAATGCACGCCAAAGTTTGAGTGGGGCTTTCAGCACATGATTTGAAAAGGAGGAACGACAAAGCGAGAGCTGTAAGTGCCTTGTTTCTCTCCCCCCACCCCCCTACCCCTAAAACCTCTTGGGACCTGAAGAGCTGCAGCAAACCTTTTGGGACAGCCCCGAGTCTGAAACGGCAGGTTCCTGGAGAACGGGACGGGCGTGAATTTCGCGGGTGCAAACTTGTCCTTCAGTTTTGCTGCTTTGAAAACTAAATAGGTTCCGTCGGTTGATAGCCTTGCTAAAGCAACACACTTGAACAGTTACAACATTTTGCCTGCTTCAGCAGATGAGCTTGTGGCAGAATAGGCTACGAGTAAAAAACGTTTTCCCCTAAGAGCCGACAATACATTACGGATTTCTTAAAACAACAACAACCCAGTAACGACGGGAGCATTGCATAAAAATGCAAGAATTGCTAAACTTTCAGAGCGCTTTGTTGCTATATTTATCCCTGCTATCTTTTCATCGGCGTTTGGTTTGTATTGCCTAGCGCCGGGAGTGCTCTGTTGGGTGTCGGTAGATAAAGAGCCAGCTGCAGACAAATGCTGAAAGCCTGGTGAGTGGGAGTCTAAGGATTTGACCCCTTGTTTCCAAGTCTGACAGGCACTTTCGGTCGCAGCCGATAACAAAACATGCCATTGTGACAGTTTCGTTCAACTGTGCTGCCGGGATTAAGCCCCAGACTCATTAGGGGATGCGAGACAGAGCTAAACTTCAGTAACTGTGCCCTTTGGGTGTAGGTTTTGGGGGAAACAACCTTATGTTTCCCATAGTGACTAGTTTCTTATTGGACAATTTCCTTAGGGAATTGGGGGGGATGGCTGCAGAGGGAGAGAATCCCCTCCCAAGCCTTTCCCTAAATACTGATAACATAAAGAAGGAGTGAGGATCAAATGTACTACTTCCATAAGAACATAAGAAGAGCCCCGCTGGGTCAGGCCAAAGGCCCATCTAGTCCAGCTTCCTGTGTCTCACAGCGGCCCACCAGGTGCCTCAGGGAGCACATGAGACAACAAGATGCTTGCACGCTGTTGCCACTCCCTTGCACCCGGTACTCTGAAGCCTACTAAGGAGGTTGCACAATCCATCATGGCCTATAGTGCACAATGGACTTTTCTTCCAGAAATCCGTCCAATCCCCTCTTAAAGGCATCCAGACCAGATCCCATCACCACCTCCTGTGGCAAAGAGTTCCACAGATTAACTACCCGCTGAGTGAAAAAGTACTTCCTTTTATCTGTCTTAACTCTCCCAACCCTCAGTTTTAGCGGATGCCCCCCGGTTCTGGTTCCCTCTGATCTGAGCTAATTTTGTTTTGATTGTTCATAGATTCCAATATTTGGAAGTAAAGTATATACAGGTCCCCCCCCCCAATATCCAGGGTTTATATTTGAAAAGAAGGTGCCCCCAGAGCATTTATATTTGTTCCATTTTCATTGGTGGGTAAAAACGGAAGACGCTTGAAGGGCTTCTGCCTCCAGGTGTCTTTGAGTGCCGCGACGTTGTCTACATACAGTAGGCCAACTTACCTCCTTGAGGCTGTCGAGCTCCAGGTGTGCTCAGATGTGGGGTGTTTTTTTTTCCCCTCCCACAGGCTCATGCGCAGGCTCAGAAAGCCAGCAAGGAGCAGCAGCTGGACATGATGAACAAGCACTGCCAGCACCTCGAGAGCCGGCTGGACGACATGCTCTCCCGGATCGCGAAGGAGACGGAGGAGATCCAGGATCTGGAGCAGCAGCTCACGGACGGTGGGACGTCCTCCTTCTCTCCTGGGGCGTGGGGAAGTTCGAGGCTCCTCCCAGAAATGCAGTTGCTCCCTGTATGCTTTGCACAGCAATTGCGGCACACGTGTGTGTGTGTGTGTGTGTGTGTGTGTGTGTGTGTGTGTGTGTGTGTGTGTTTCAAGGTGGCCGTGTGCATATTGGACGTCCCTGATGCAGGAAGCAGCATCTGATGACGTCTTGGCGGGACGCCTGATGCACGCGGCGTATCCACTGTGGAGCCACCCTGAGCGCGTAGCCTTTGGTTATTGCTGGGACACTGCTGAGCTCTCCGTCTGCGAGGCGATTGGTCGCACAGAACAATGGTTGGCAGCTGGATTGGACCTGGGATGCGGCCAAGCCCCAACCCACTTCCACCGTGGTCAGGCTACTAATATTAGCCTGTCAAAGCAGCGGTTTTTTTCCTGTCATGGAAGGGGGTGGCAATGGCAGGAAGACCAGTATTTGACCCCAGCTTTGGGTATCCAGCTGTCTCCTTCCCTGCCTGAATTTAGCTTGGAGGTGGTCTCATTCTTGTGGGCCGTCCTGTCCCGCAGATACAGGGCAGGCTGACCGAAACGGATAGCCTAGCCAGAACCAAACAGCTCCTTTCTTCACTAGAGGGGTCCAGATAAGAGTGGACCAGTTGATCCTTGTCTGGGCCAGGGGCGGCCAAATTAGAGTCAGTTTTGCCCGTCTGGGCTTGGAGGTTGCTCCCGGCTTTTAGCAGACCGTGCTTCAGCGGGAGTCTTTGGGGATCAACTTCCGAAACTCCTCTTATCTCGTTGGCCTTCCCGCAGAGCCGCGATAAGGAGATGGACACGTGCCATCTGTCGGGGAAGTGAGGCAGGAGAGCTGGAAGGAAACGGATGTGTACAGTCAGGGAAGAATAGCTCTCTGCTGTGGTAACTTGATCTGTGAGCTGTTATTGGCCTTTGATAATAAAGGATGCGCTCATCCTTGCTGTGTTCCTTGGCCTGTCTATTTGGCACATGTTTGGAAAATCAGGAGTAGTTGACCTTTTCCCCCACTTCTTCTGCCCACAGGTCAAATAGCAGCCAATGATGCGCTGAAGAAAGACTTGGAAGGGATCATCGCCGGGTTGCAGGAATATCTGGAGAGCATTAAGGGTCAGGCCAAGCAATCCCACGAGGAATGCAAGGAGTTGCGGAAGGAGAAAGAGGCTTTGCTGCGGAGGCTGGAAGAGCTGGAGGAGGAGAGGACCCAGCTGGAAATAGTTGCCATGGATGCCGAAAACCTGAGAAAAGTAATTCCAAGAATTAAAAGTGCAGTAATGATGCTGATGGTTAAACCGCTGCTGCTGGGCTTTCCGACCGGAAGGTTGGGAGTTCGAGACCGCGCGACGGAGTGAGCTCCCGCGGCTTGTCCCAGCTCCTGCCAACCGAGCAGTTCGAAAGCACCTAAATGCAAGTAGATAAATAGGGACCACTTCGGTGGGAAGGTAACAGCATTCCGTGCGCTACGGCGTCTAGTCATGCTGGCCACATGACCACAGAAGCTTGTCCTCTGACAAAACGCCGGCTCTACAGGCTTTGAAATGGAGATGAGCACCGCCCCCTACAGTCGGTCACGACTAGACGATTCGGTCGTGGGGAAACCTTTCCCTTTAATGATTCTGATTAAGGCTGACACCAGGTTTCCCTCTGAGTTTCACCCCCAGGCGATGGCCAGGGCTCTCCCATTAGTCTTCTTTTGGTTCCCTAATTGGCCGTCCTGACTACAGGATCCCTAATTGGCCACATAGTTGGAGCACAGTTGAGCAGGACGCAGTCATGTTTGACCAGAGGGGGGCTTAACAAGATGCGGGGCCTCAGAAGTCCCAAAAGGATGTGTCTTGTTTTAGGAAATGGCAGACATTGAGCACGCGTTCCAGGAGCAGCGGGAACTCAACGTGGCCCTGCAGGAGGCCCAAGGAGAGCTTGGTACTTACGAGGCCCAGCTGGAAGCGGAGCTGAAGGCCCGGGAGACGGATCTCCATCAGCACAAGGAAGAACTGGAGAGGCTGAAACGACTGGGACAGGTAGGAGTCCCATCAAAGAAGGCACCTGTCCTTTGCACCTCTTTCCTGCCCCCCCCCCACTTTATTCCAAGTCCTTTTAGCTCCATTAGAATTTTGCTTTGCAAAGATCTGCAAAGAGCACAGGTCAGTGGGAATTGCACCTGGGCATCTCCTTGACCATCGCTGCCTATACTAAGTAACGGAAACACTTCTTGCAGGACCGCCATTTCTTAGGGGGAAAAAAAGAGCAGCTCTTGCAGAAATCACGTGCTGTTCAATAGTTCCCTCATTCAGAAACCAGGGAGATGATCTTGGGAGATCATCTATATGTTTTCTTTTTTAAAACACAAACAACATCAAGCTGGCCGTTCTTGTTGTTTTTGGTGGTAGCTGGAGCACTCGGCTCTCCAAGCTGAGCTGGAGAAAGAAAGGCAAGCCTTGGAAAACGCTCTGACTAAAGCACAGTTGTTGGAAGAGAAGGAACAGGACAATCGGAAGCTGCTCTCCCAACTCCAACAATTGCAGGTGGAGTATTTCCTTTTCCATTTTATTTGGCACTCTCATACTGCATCACGATCCCCAAAAGTCTCCACCGATTTCCTTCAGCGAGAAGCTAGTCACGTTGTGTATTTTCATGCCAATCTATTGAGAGAAGTGGCCGTTCTTTTTGGGTTAGTAGCAGCTAGACTGGTGCTCTACCAGACAATTGCTGGTGGAGATGCAATAGACGATCAGGGCTATTTTGGCATTGGTCTCGTATCAAATGTATACATTTATATCCAACCATTTGCAGAAAGGAAAAATGGGGTTATTTCACTGGTAGCTTCCCACGGTCGAAAGCCTCCTCTCAGATCTGTTTCGTTACAGGAAGACAACGACCTATTGAAACGGCAACTCAAGGATGCTCAGAATCAGCTGAATGAGGCAGTGGACAGCTTGATTCACCCTGAAGAAGTCACCGCTCGTGTGGATGAGCTCAAAAGGAAGCTACAGACCGGGGCTGAAATTCGGTGAGTCCAATCTGATAGAAGGGTCTGGGCTGAGGCAGTGACTGAGGCCAGGAAGTGCAGGAAAGTTGGATGGGATTGGGCCCCGGGGCCTTCAGCAAAGAAGGGATGTGGTGGCGCAGCGGGTTAAACCGCTGCTGCCGGGCTTTCCGACCGGAAGGTTGGGAGTTCAAGACCGCACGACGGAGTGAGCTCCCGTGGCTTGTCCCAGCTCCTGCCAACCTAGCAGTTTGAAAGCACCTAAATGCAAGTCGATAAAGAGGGACCACTTCGGTGGGAAGGGAACGGCGTTCCGTGCGCTACGGCGTAGAGTCATGCCGGCCGCATGACCGCGGAAGCTTGTCCTCGGACAAAACGCCGGCTCTACAGGCTTTGAAATGGAGATGAGCACCGCCCCCTACAGTCGGTCACGACTAGACCATTTGGTCGTGGGGAAACCTTTACCTTCAGCAAACATCTAGCTTGACCTAAGGCAGAAGTCAAGAGCTGTGTTGAGAAGCAGCCAACTCCAAGTTCTCTAACTCACACCCCTTCCCACCCCTCCACCTGTGCCACTGATTTGTTCCAGATGCCACAACTCAAAGGATCTCTTGGGGCAAAGCCTTGCAGAACTCCAGGAGCAGTTTGGCGAAATTCTCGGCCGTTCCCAGCAAGAAAAAGAAGCCGGCCAGGCCAGAGAGCGAGCGCTTCAGAAGGCGCTGGCGTCTCAGCAGGCGAAGCTGGCGGAGTCCCAAGAAAAATACAAGCTGTCCTGCAACCGGGCTGCGGACGCCAAAGTAAGAGGATTGCGGGCCGCGCGCAAAAGAACGATGGAAGGTCACTCTTGGTTTCCGGGCTAGCCTTGGTCCGTGAACGTTCCACAAAGTCAAAAATTTATTTTAAGTTAGATTGATGAGGTCCTCGCATGGCATGAACTGATGAATAAGACCATCCTGTTGAACGTCAACTGTATCAACACTATCATCGATATCAACAATATCAAGCTCATGCGGAATGTCAGGAAACTGTCTTGAACGCCTGTCTTCTCTCGTTTCAACTTCAGATCAAATCGGAGAAGCAACGGAACGAGGCCCGAGTCCAGCAGCTGGAGAACGAGATCCAGCGTCTGCGGGAACAGCTGAAGAACATGGAGGAGATCCAGGATCTCGCGGACCAGCAGCTTCAAGAAGCCGACGAGGAAAAAGAGCGGATTTTTGCTCAGCTGGAAGATCTGGAGAACAAGGTAGAGCCACTCCTCTTTATTAAAATGCAATTGAAGTAAGACCCTTCTGTGTAATCCTTATAAAAGTATAAAACAATTTGCTGTGGTTCCACGTGAATGCATACGTGAGTGAAGAAGCTATAGTATGATCCTTCAGTGCTTCTTTCTGGTCCTTAAGTTACCGTATCTCTTCAATATATTGCTTTTTTTTGTTTTGTCAGGTCTTTTGAATAATAGTGTGGGTGGCATCCTGAGTTTTGCCAGTCGTGATGAAGGAAGGGTAGTCATGACTAAAGGCCCAGTCCTATCCAACTTTCCAGTAGCAGTGTAGCTGCAATGCATCCTAATGTTCCCTTACCTTGGGGATGTCTTCCAGATTGCACTCCCCACACACACACACACACACACACTGCAGAATGCAGTACATACCTCATTGCCACTGCTCCATTAACCCTGGAAAGGTGGATAAGATTGGGTTTAGTCCCATCAGAATTTGGTGCAACTGAGGCTGCGGGCCTAATAACACGTACGTGGGAGTAAGCGCCGTTGAACAATAAACGACTGGCTTCGAAATAAACCTGGACACAATGAGGCCATTAAGTCGGGACTTAGCTTTCTTCAGCACCGTTAATGCAACTTGGGAATCCAACTCTCCGTTTCAGAAAAAGATGGCAGACGCTCGGGCCCAGATGCGGTTTCTTGGCCTCGATAAAGAGCTGCAGGCGCTCAAGAAAGCCATCTCGGCTTCGGATAAACAGGCAACGGCCGAGCTCTGCGTGGCCCAAGACCAGCTGAAATCGCTGCATGGGACGGTTCGAAAAATTAACCAGGAGCGTGCGGAGGTACTCTACGGAAAATTAGCGCTTTGTCGGCCATCTTTGTTGACTCAGTCTCTCCTTTTACTTCGGCTTTTAAAATGTGGGCATAAATTTGCTTTCAGGATTTCAGCCTGACACTTCCTTGGTTTCAATTAGCAGCTGTAGGGTAAATAGCTGTCAGATGACTAGTACCTGGCAATATACTGATGGAGCTTTGGAAAGACCAGCAGAGAGAAACTGTACCTGTTCGTCTGGTCAAAGTCCAGCTTGCCATTTACATGGGTGCTTGAAGAGATTTCTTCTGCTTCGGGCTGTGGCGACCGATTCTCGCTCCTTGAGGACACCAGATCTGGCTGCGAGGTCCTACATCATTCCCCCTCCCCAAATAAAATGCGCAGTTCGACTAAATGAGAGTCCTCGCAGGGTATCAGTGCAAATGTACTGCCTCATTTCTGATGCACGCACTAAAGGATGTGACGGCCGGCCGTGTGGAATCAGCTCCGTGCTTCTTTTAAACCTTAGGAACGGCAGGCGGCAGAGACGTTCTCCGTGCAGGCCGCTCAGGCGTCGGAAGAGCTTGCCAGAGCAGACGCAGAAATAGAAATGCTGCAGAGGCTTTTGAGAGAAAAGGAGGAGCAGGTATGTGGTTTCTCTTCCTTTACGCCGCGGCAGGCTGAAAAAGTACAGGGCAGGATGAGACTCAAGTACGAGGTGCATGGCTCAGCAGAAGGTCTCAGCAGCCTGAGCCCTCGAAATGCAGGCACTGGTCAGACATGGGAGAACCCAGTGGACTTGGAGAGATCTCGGGTACCAATCCAGGAGGGGACACGCGAGCCCTCGACTCACTAAGCAAGCCCCAAAACGGACGTCTAGCCAGGCCTAAAGTGTTAGGCCAAAACGATGGAGTCTGTGCGGGCTGTCATGCCACGATCGGTGGCTGGCTCCCCTCAACCGTAATACGAGTGGGGTCTGGACCACGCTTTTCATAGTTTCAGGATGAGACGGACCAAGCGAACGCTGAGGCTGCTTCCTCGGGGCTTCCGAGAGAGGAGCTTGAGAAGTTCCGCCAGCTCCTGAAACGTCAGAGAGACGACATCGACCGGCTCCAAGGCGCATTAGAGCAGGCCAGGGCAGGTAACGTTTTCCTCTGCATCCATTTTTTTTTGTTCAGCGTTGTGGTTCAGTTTTTACAATGGTTTTCCCAGCCCTGCCTGCAGAGGCCAGAGTCTCAGCGCAGGCCGTCTGCCACGGCCCCTCCCCCTGGTCCAGGGGGATGCAGGAATCAATAAGTCGTCTTCGAACGGTCTGAACTCAACCAGTGACATTAACACACTTAATTACCTGAGTGGTAAGCACAGCCCTGCTTAATTGCTGAGGTGGGACGAGTGCAGAGCTACTTACCTTCTTTGGTCTGCAGTCCACGATTGCGGACATTAAATGCTCAGTCGACAATGGGTTTTGCGCTACGTGCCTCACAGTTGCGAAGAAAGGCTTAAAAGGGGTGGGTTTGTTGCCAATTCCAGGGTGCCTTCTTCAGGCTGCTGTGTAGCTCCCCAAGATGGAATGGGGAGTTCTTCAGTGACCTAGAAGACTGAGCAAAACAGAACCCTCAGTTTGCATGGAGGCTGCAGAATCTTCAGTTCTCTGACGGTTCAAAATGCCTTTTCTAACAAAGACAAAGGTTGTTGCTCAAGTGTTTACGGAACAGTGCTAACAGCAGCTTGATTTCTGCTCACCTTTTTTTTTTTATTATTCCAGCCCGTTATTCCTACCTGGACTGAGTAGCTACACTTTCTTGCAGGCAACAAGGAGGAAATTGACTGGATTTTGGATGAAATTGCAGCACTCAAGAACGCCCTCTCGCACCAGAACGAAACTCTTTCCGGCTTAATGGATCCGCTCGGACGACGGGGACACTTGTGTTTTATGCCGTCGCCGTCACAAGTATGAAAACTCCTGAGTGGCATTTGAGGGGACAAAAGCGCTTCATTGATTTTAGAAAAGCCGATTCAGGGACACAGAACGTTCCGTTAGCCTATCCGAACCATTGATAACTTCTTTTTTCCTGCCAGAATTCAGGTCCAGGATCAAGAGCGAGGGCGGGGGGGCTCGCAGTCTGCATTAGGGGGCTTCATTGGTCTAAAGGCCACGAGACAGTAGTCCTAACAAGGTGTGTTTTTTGTTCTGCTTTTTCACAAACGCTTTCAAGGCATCCACCCCGGCGTCTCAGAGCACCAAAGATTCCGGCGTTGGCCTGCAGTGCCCCATGTCGACTCCAGTCAGAAAGGGGCTTGGGGAGGGACAGCCAAGCCAAAAGGAAGATTCTGCATCCCCCGTTGCCAGAGGAGCCCCTGAGCCAACCAGAAAGAGCCTGCAGGCATCTCCCTCCAATGGAGGTAAGTCCGGTTGAATCGTCGTCCGCAGCCAGACCACAAAGGGAGTTCTCTGCCTTTTGGGGAGCTGCTGTATGCGGTTGCTCCGGAGAAGCTGGGAAGGGACCTGACTTGACTTTAACCCTGCAGGGAACCCTGCAGACAGTGGCGCGACTCCTCTCAGTGCCTCCTTCCTGGTCCCGCCTCCGGGTTCCGTCATCTACACCCTGCTGCCAGATGGTTCTCCCGCCCCTCAAGGAACCGTGGTCTACGGCCTGCCTTCTTCGCCCGCCCCTGGAGGGCAGCTCGCTCCCACCACCATCATATACGGGTCGCCCCCTGCTGGAGCTCAGCTCGTTTGCAGCCCTCTCCCTGCCAACTGTTCGGTGCCCCTTGCGCCGGTCGGAGTCCTTCACTGCAACATCCCCGAGCATCGGGACTTGGTAAAACCCTGAGCCCGCCAGACCTCGGTTTGTGAAAGGGTAACGCGTCTCCGCAGTGCGGTAGGGCCACCCCATCATGCTGTGGGTGGGTGTTGCCGGGAAACGGAGTCCTAGCTTTCGAAAATAGCCCCCTTCTCCTTGCCAGCCGGGGACGCACCTGCAGGAGGATGAAGCAATAAGAGAGGCGGAAGATTCTTGATGTGCTAGAATGGGCGGTCCCGTTTCAGATTGGGGGCGGATACACTTGACCAGCACAGTCTTTTGCAGGTGCAGGCCAAGCAGCTGATTCTCCCCAGACGGAGAAGCTCACTTAGTACATTAATCAAAACCAAACCCTCTAAATAGATCTTCCCGATTGGAGAAGGAACATTTGGTGCTGTTCCTAGCACTGTGCGTTGGCCAGGCCTCTGCAGGAAAAAACAAAGGGGGCCGTTGCATCGCTTGCCTTGAGCTCTGCATACAGCCCCATGGCTGGGCACATTGTCTGTGGGTGTCTTTTATATATATATATGAGCACTCGGTTCCATTTCAAGAATTGTCCCCTGTGACAAGGGCCCCTTTCGGAGACACATAGTGCAATCCTCACAGTGAGGCTGGCACAGTGAGGCCGGCGAAGTTTGGCCGGCACAAGGGACACCTTAAAGTATTTTTGGACCACTCTTGGAGTCAGAGAGGCCAGCACACAGATGTGTGCCATCCCCCCTGATTCTGAGAGTGGCCCAAACACCACTCCCTAGTATCTGGCATTCTGAGGTAAGTATGAGGTAAATAAAGCAAAGTCTGGTCAGCACAAGGGCCACAGTCAAGTATGTTTAGACCACTCTTTGAGTCAGAGAGGCCAGCACACAGATGTGCGCCATCGCACCTGAGTCTGAGAGTGGTCCAAACGCCACTCCCTTGTATCTGGCATTCTGAGGCAAAATTCTGAGGTAAATATGAGGTAAATAAAGCAAAGTCTGATCAGCACACCATAAAGTATGTTTGGACCACTCTCGGAGCCAGAGAGGCCGGCACAGCGATGTGAGCAGTGACTCCTCCCTGACTCTGAGAGTGGTCCAAACATCCTTTACGGTGGCCCTGGTGCCGGCCAAACTTTCCTGGCCGAACGTGTGCTTGCCTAACTTCAGGTGAGGATCGTGCTCACAGTTCATGAAGCGTAGTTGTTCCTGCCGTGTGTTCATGTGGCGCCTGCCCTCGCGTTCTGAGGCAACATGAGCCTGTTTGTCAGTGTGTCTCCCATGCGCCCCCTCTGTTCGCAGGCGTGTTTCTTCATATCTTGTGCAGTTTGTCAGAAGCTACATGTGGCCTGTGCTGGAAACATAATTTACCCCATAATTTTGGCCCTGACAGGAACAGTCCCCAAGGGAGAGGTGCCGCTCACTGCACTGGTTGTGTTTCCTACGGCAGGAGAACGACATCGCGAGGCTGGAAGACGCGATAGATCGGCTGAAGTCTCGGAGAGACGGCCGCGAGAATCCTGGAGCCTCTCACCGTTCAGACAGTGGCGAGGTGGAAGGCCTGCAGCAGGACATTCAGGATCTCTTGCGTGAAAGGGAGGAACTGGAGCAGGAAGTCACAGAGCTGCGCAGGACGGCCCAGACGCGGGAGAAGTGCAAGTGAGGATGTGGCATCAAATCTTGGATTCCACCCTGCGCATTCAGAGTCTTTGCTCCCACCTTTTCCTCTGTGATCTGCACAGCCCCCTTCTGCACTCGGTGCACTTGGCCGCAAGGAAAGCCTGGGTCAGTGCGCTGCAGCGAGCATTGCTCAGCCATCCACTTGTTCCGGCTCGGTCCCTCCTCGTTCTGCAAGCAGAAAGTCCGTGCTTTAAACTCCCTGCGCCTGCTTGCCAGTCTCTCTTGTCTCTGCTTGGCCACAACAGTGAGATCCCTTTCGGGGTTGTGGGGGTAGCAACTCTGCCTTCTCTAAGGCTCTCAAGAGCTGCAGAGGGGGAGAGATGGTGCGGCGGCGGTGGCGGCGGTGGTGGTGAGGAAGCTGCACTGGTCCAACTTCTTGGCACCTCTCCACCTCCTTGCGCTTTAGGGACTTCGTCGAGGGGCACTTGGGCGGCCTCCTTTCGGAGCTGCGGCTGGAGGAGTCCCTCCGGCACCACGACGACGTCGCGGAGGAAATCGAGTGCCTCGAGAAGACACTGCGGCGGCGGCAGGCAGAGCTGCGGGAGGCGGACAGGCTCCTCGCGGAGGCCGAAAGCGAGCGTGGGAGCGCTCAAAGGAAGGTGTGTTGGGGGCTTGCGGGAGCTTCGGGAGCCACGCCGGGGGGCACCCTGCCGACAGGTGGGGGCGGCCAACTTCACAGGGAGGCCCGGCTCTTGTGCGTTTAGCAGTTGCGTGCAAAGGGGAACACCGGCCAGGGAGTGGCTCTCTCCACCGCAGCGCTGTGACGGAAGGAGCAGCGCTGACCCAAACGCTTCCTTTTGTGCCTCTGTTTCAAGGCGTAGCTCAGATCTGCCCCCCTGTTAAAGTGTTAAAGAGGGTTTGCGTTCACACATTCATGTCTCCAATCCTCAAGGCATTCATTCACATGCCCGATCTAGTTCAGGCGCTTGGCTTTTACAACCCTCCTGATACCAGGTTTTCAGCATTGCCACAGTTCTTGGCGTTTCCCTGCTCGGCGTTTCCCTGCTCGGATGCCAACGGAAACGTGTGAATGGGCTCTTGTGAGTGAGAGTGGCGCGTTGAAGAACCGTTGGGAAGTAGCAAGAACGCATCCTTCACACGAGATATTTCCATATCTCTTTTGAGCCGCTGGCCTGATTCTCAGCTGATATCAGTGCCTGATGATGAACTAACCCGAAAACCTGCATTACAAAATAACTACTTTTTTTTAAAAAAAAAACCACAAAGATCTATCCTAGTGATCAGTCTTCCTGCTTCCTCCGAGCCCTTCCTCTCTCTCCAGTGCCGTAATGAGATGGTATTGACTGCCCAGCGAAGAGAGAGAGGTTTCTCATTTTAACGGCAGACCTTTCAAAATCCTGGAAGGGGTTCATTTCCCCCCCCCTCTCTCTAGACCAAGGACGTCATCCAGAAGCACAACAGTGCCAAGCAGCGTTTGTCTCAGACCGAAAAAGAAGCCAAGGAGCTGGAACGGCGAGCGCAGGAGACGGCTGTCAAGCTTGTGAAAGCGGATCAGCAGCTCAGGTACACCGGAGTTGTGGTTCGGTCGTGCACGGCAGAATTGGCCCCGTTGTGCCTGAGAAGTGCCTGGCCGTCCCCTGCTTTGGGACTAGCTGGGCCCCTTCTCGGTACGCATTTTCAGATTGCTTCAAGCGGACGCCAAGGACCTGGAACAGCGGAAGGCGCAACAAGAAGGGCTCCTGAAAGAGACCAGCCGCGCTGTGTCGGCCAAAGATTCTGAGTTTCAAACCCTCAGCCAGAAGGTCGAAATCCTGACCGAGAGGCAAGTTACTTTCTTGGGTTGGCGTTCAAGACCTTGCTCGTTTGCTCCGGCATGGAAAAGGCGCAGAACCTTTGTATGTATGTATGAACCATACCAAATAATGCATGGAAGGGATAAAGTCGATAGAGGGATGTTCTTTTCCCTCTCTCAAAACACCAGAACCAGGGGGCATCCGCCAAAACTGAGGGTGGGGAGAGTTAAAACAGATAAAAGGAAGTACTTTTTTACCCAGCGGGTAGTTAATCTGTGGAACTCCTTGCCACAGGAGGTGGTGATGGCATCTGGTCTGGATGCCTTTAAGAGGGGATTGGACGGATTTCTGGTCCATCGTGGGCTATAGGCCATGATGGATTGTGCAGCCTCCTTACAAAGGTGGTGGGCTACTGGTATCGGGTGCAAGGGAGTGGCAACAGGATGCAAGCATCTTGTTGTCTCGTGCCTCCCTGGGGCACCTGGTGGGCCGCTGTGAGATACAGGAAGCTGGACTAGATGGGCCTTTGGCCTGATCCAGCAGGGCTCTTCTTATGTTCTTAACCTGCCCTGAGTGGGACTCACCAGCCACTAGGATACATCCCCCGAAGTGGTGCTCTTCCGAGGGGACAGATCAGAGTGCGTCTATCGCTGGCTCGCACCCTGGTTCATGGAGTGACGCTGGGCCCTTTCCTCAGACACGGTTTTAATCCTCCACGCTGCTTTTTTTCCCTAGCCTTCAGAGGCTGCGGGTGGATGTCCAAGTTGCGGAGGGGAATGAAGACCATCACCTGCAGATCTTGAAAGAAGCAGAAACTATTCTGCAGAGCAAAAAGAGTGAGCTGGAGAGGCTGAAGGACCAGGTGAGGAGAGTGTGGCAGGGCAGAGCCTGGTTGAATGGAGGGCTGCCCCAAAGTGAGCTTGGAGCCAAGAACCCGGAGGGCCGGAGGCATGCTCTGGGGGCTGAACTGACGACTGCCTGAAGAAAGCTAAGCAGGAGATATTCAGATCATCCCACTAGTGACACAGCCTCTCTCTCTTTTTAGACTGCAACCCAGCAGCATGAGCTGCTGGCCTTGGACAGGCTGCTTGGTCAGAAGAAGGAAGAGCTGCATCTCCTCCAAGACAGCATTGCACAGAGAAATGCAAGACTTGCCGACGCTCTGGCAGGCGGCGAGGCCGACGTCTCGGACAAACGCCGACACATCAAGGTTCCTGCTCGCTTTGTGGGGTTCGCGCATCAGGCGTTCTGGATTTGGCCTCGGGGTCCGTGCCTTGACGCAGCCGTTGCTTCCATCCCAACACTTGGTTTTTGGAGCCTTGTATGTTGGAGATCAGGGACGTGGTGGCGCAGCGGGTTAAACCGCTGCTGCTGGGCTTTCTGTCCGGAAGGCTGGGAGTTCAAGACTGCACGATGGAGTGAGCTCCCGTTGCTTGTCCCAGCTCCTGCCAACCTAGCAGTTCGAAAGCACCTAAATGCAAGTAGATAAAGAAGGTGGGAAGGGAACGGCGTTCCGTGCGCTACGGCGTAGAGCCCTGCCGGCCACGTGACCACGGAAGCTTGTCCTCGGACAAACACTGGCTCTTCGGCTTAGAAACGGAGATGAGCACTGCCCCCTGCAGTCGGTCACGACTAGACCATTCGGTCGTGGGGAAACCTTTACCTTTATGTTGGAGATCAGGGTAAAGGGCAGCAAAACTACAAGACCTGCAATGTGGCTGTTTCAAAACTGAAGTGCTTTCATTGAATTAATGTGCCTTTCCCCCTTTTGCCTTTTGCCCAGGAAATGAAGTCCCTCCTCGAAGACCTGAGCGCTCAGAAAGGAGAACTCAGTGCCCAGCTGAGCGAGAAAAGGATCCAACTGGCTCTCGTCATGCAGGATGTCCGGACAGAGGAGGAGAAGCTGCAGGAAGTCTTGGGGCTCGTCGCGAAGCACAAGACAGGTTTGGTTTCCAAGCTGTTTGGAGCGTGCTTCACCGTGTGCCCGCTTTGACAGACGGGGGGGACGGACCGAATTAAGGGGTGCGGTTCTGGCGGTGACACCAACTGCTTAGAAACAAGTCAAAGGATGGAGGTCAACAGTAGACTTTTTTTTGTAAAGGAAGATACCAGATTTTTTTTTAATCAGGGATTTCCCCTCCCCTCGCTGCTCAGAGCTCAAGCACACCCGGGAGATGTCCCAGCTGGAAAACGGGGACCTCGAAGCCCTCAAGCTGCAGCACAGCCACAGAGCGAAGGAGTTGGAGAAGCTGCGCGCGGCGGTTCTAGAGGTAGGGGGGAGGCGGCACCACTCGGGAAGCGCCGCGGACAAGCCCCGCAGTTGTGCCAGTTCAGCCCAGTTGGCGGCCGCCACACTGTGTTTCCTGCTGCAGTTGCGCCACACTCGGTCCCTGAAACACTTCCTTGTGGCCTGCTTGTGGCACGCCCGTCTTGTTCCATCCCAGGAGAAGCGGGCTCTGGAGGGTCTCCAGCAAGCCTGCCGGCACCAGCACGGAGAAGCGGGACGCCAGAGGGAGCTCCTTGAGCAGACCCAGCAGGAAGCCGAGCGTCTGAACTCTCAGCTCCACGCACTCCAGAGCAGCGTCCGGACCCTGGGCAGCAAGAAGCGGCTGCTGGAGGAAGACTGTCGGGCCCTGGAGGAGAGGGTGTCGCAGAGCCGAAAGTGAGGAGGGGCCACTTGGGGGGAGGCCTTGCCCAGAGTTCTGATCCCTGTGCGGAGAACCTCTTCTGTGGGGCTGTGGAGGAGGCCCTCTTTAGGTAGCTCTTTCTAGCTCTTTCTAGAAACCTCCAGAGCACCTCGTGAGCTTCAAAAGGTCACGCACATTTGGAGCAGGAGGGTCGGTCTCTCCGCTGGACTTTAGCTCAACGAGGGTCGTTTGCAGGGCGTTTCCATGAGCCCCGCCGTTGCCTGTTGGGCGGCGGAACGTCTTGGGGTTGACGTTAATTCGGCACAAACGTGGGCCTTCTCTCCCGTTCGCAGGACGTTGGCGTCCGCCGAAGACAGCAACGCGACGGCCCTCGCCAGGGTGGAGAAAACCGACTTGGAGGCTCAGAAACTGCAGCGTGAAGCTGAGCAGCTACAGAGCCAGAGAAGAGCGCTGAACGCAGACATCGCCGACCTCCAGATGCAGCTCAACGGTAGGGGATAGCTTGCCAAAGAGCCATTGTGTGTGTGTGTGTGTGTGTGTGTGTGTGTGTGTGTGTGTCTTCCACATCCACCCAACCTTACCTAATCTCTGCAGGATATTTTTTTTTAAACATCAGTTCCCCCTTCGGATTTTCGTGCCCTCCTTGATTCTTGCACCTTCCTCTGTAACGGGCTGTAAAATATATTTTCTATAAGGAAAAAAGGAGGAGCTGGATATACTGAAGACGGAGGTGAATCACTCCAGACAGCACCTTCAGCTACTGGAACAGGTAAGAATCTTTGGTACAAAATTCCCTGATACAAGAATCCCTGGTACAAAATCGTGTGTGTGTGTGCATTTTACCTTTGTAGAGGAGAACAAAGCAACTGTAGGCAGTGGGGAGAACCCACGAGGTTGGTGGGGGCTTCTGATGCTGTCAGCACTGGAGCCTTCCCCAGCTTCATCTTCCTCCCTCATCGTCCCCCATGCGGACATCCCACAGACCTGAATGGAGTTGACTTAGCATTGAGGTTTCAGAGTCTTTGCTTTGTTGTTGTTGTTCAGTTGTCGACTCTCCGCGAGCCCCTGGACCGCAGCACGCCAGGCCTCCCTGTCCTCCGCTGGCTGCCGGCGTTCGCCCCGTTTCACGATTCTTTGCTTGCAAAGCGGCAAAATGGCCTTGCCTTCCTTGGCAGCAGTAGAAGCCCCAAATCTCACACTGCCCCTCAGGCCCCTCGCGGAGGTTTAGAGTAGAATCCACGCCCGCCCGTGGACTTTGGTGTCTTTGCAATGGCAGGATGCGAAGAAGGCCGCCCAGCTGAAAGAGGAGCTGCTGCTAGAGCAGGCAGCCCTGCAAGAGAGCATCGGGGAGCATTCCCGGAAGGGTAAGGAGTGCCAGGAAGCCCAGCGAGAGAAGGAGCTGCAGCTGCAGAAGCTCTGCCGGGAGACGGAGGAGCAGGAGCGGGCCCAGGCCAGACAAGAGACGGTACGCTCTGCTCTCGGGCGTCCTCGTCCAGCTGATCGGCCCAGGCAAAGCTGTCCACGCCGGGTGGCAGCGCCTGTCCTTGGTCAGCTCAGCGGTCCAGTGTCTGCCCTGCCTCATCCCTCAAGCTGAGTTTCCCACAATGCCTTGCGCCAGTTCCGATCTTCTGCCGGCCTCCCTCGGCGCAGAGCCACTCCCTCACCCGCCCCCCCTGCCTTTTCTCAGCTCCTCCAGCGGCTCCGGGAAGACACGCGGCGCGAGGAGCAGAAGCTGCGGGAGTGCGCCGCCCAACGGCAGGACCAGAAGCGGCTCCTGGAGCAAGAGCTGGCCGACCAGCAGTGCCAGCTGGAGCAGGCCCTCGCCCGCGTCCGGGGGGCGGAGGAGCGGATCCGGACGCTGCAGGAGGAGGAGGCCTGGTGCGCCGCCCTGGAGGAGAAGGTCCAAAAAACCCGTACGTCGGCGTCTCAGACTTACCCCTGCGTGCATCGGCGTAGACTCACGGCCTGAGTGTAGCCTGAGCCGCGTGCCGTCTCTCAGGGAGGAGGGTGGCCTAGCCCGGCTGGTCCGAGTGGCGCAGCCTGATGCTGCTTCTGGGCTAAAGTCCTCGCAAGGGGAGCACTTCCCCCTCCACGACCTCCTTGGCCAGCTGAAAACCCACCTGGAAGGGTTGCTGGGCGAGATGTGGCCATTCGCAGCCCCAAACCCTCTCTGGCCATCCCAGGACTCCTATGACGTTGGAGCTCCTTGGTGGAAGGATCAGATAATAATAATAATAATAATAATAATACCTGTATTTATATACCGCCTTTCTTTTCTAACGACTATAACTCAAGGCGGTTTACATAGGCAGACTTTATTCAGAAACCCGAAGCTTTTTACAATTTTTACAGAAACGTTCTATCTTGCAAGAACTGCACACAAACAGATGGATCTTTCTGGATTTAGTCCTTCTTTCTGGCCACCCGTTTGTCGTCTTTCTGGCTGATAAGCGGCTTCCCTGCTCCCACCAGAGAAGCAGGTGACCCGGCACACTCCCCCTCTCACGAGGCAGCCGGAGACAGCTCAGCTGTTAATCAGGCGCAATTTTCGAGGTCTGCCGCTCACAGAGACTTCCGGGAGTCCCGAACTGGCGACCTTCAGATCTTTCAGCTCTTATGTTCAGGGAAACGGTGGCATTAACCCCCTCAACTAAATCTTCAGGCCCATAAAATGTGCCTCTAAGCCCCGCAGGTTACAGCCCTCTGAGTCCTCAAGAGCCGCTGCTGCCGTGTGACTCTCTGTGCCGATTGCAGAGCTCCAGCTCTCCGAGAAAGAACTGCAGCTGCAAGAGAAGGCGGGCGAGGTCTCGTCGCTCCAGAGGCAGCTGGCGCTCTCCGAGGCGGCGCAGGGCAAGCTCCAAGCCCAGAGGAAGGAAGCCGAGAGACGAGTGGCAGCCCTGCAGGACGACCTCCAGGCCCAGAGGGCCCACTTGGAGCGGGCCCTGAGCGTACGTGTCTCGTGCGGGCGTTTCCTGCGGCCGGGAAGGCCCCTGGCGGTGGGCAGGCTACTGTGGGGGGCTCTGGCCAGACACCCGCTGGAAGGCAAAGTGGCGAGCTTCCATTTTTCGTACTGATTTCAGGAGCAGCAGCAGGAGAACGGCTCCCTGCGGAAGGAGGTGGCCTGCCTGGAGCAGGTGGCCCAGGACAACCACCAGCGAGCAACGCGGCTGAGCAGGGACCTGGGCCAGCTCCGGGAGGAATGCCTGACGCTCAAGGCCCAGGTAGGGCAGCCGAGCACACACAGCCGCTTCCAGGCCAAGGGCTTGCCCGGATTTCTTTGCCTGGCCCACAGACTCTCCCTGCCTCTTCATGTGGAGAGGGTGGCTGGAGAGATCTTGGCTCGCTTGCGCCTACACAAAGCACCCTGATGCGGCAGGCCCAGCCTAGGCCAGTGCCCTTCGCGCCCCCCCCCCCCACAGTGGCCCACAGGCAGCCGCTGACAGCAGGCCCCTCCCCCTAGGGAGAGCGAGGCCTCCCCGCTGTGCCAGCCCCCGGCTCGCCTCCCAGCCTCTGCAGTGCTGCTCTTGCGTCGCAGGCGAAGAGCCAGGAGGATCTGGAGCAGCGGCAGCGGGAGATCAGGGGCTCCGTGAAGACCCTGAAGCGGGAAGTGAGAGGCCGGCTGCGGACGGGGCTGAGGGAGCTGAGCCAGGCCGCCCCGGCGCCCACGGAGGCCCCCCTCAAAGCGGAGTGGGAGAGCCTGAAGGAGAACTACCCCTTTGCCGCCAACGAGGCCGGAGCCCCAGGCTGGGAGGACAAGCTGGACCTCTCCAGAGTCCACGTGATGGTGAGTAAGCCCAGCCTTGCGTCAGGGGGTTGGGGGGGCTCCTTCCTGTCATGTGGGTCCCCAGCCCTATAGGGGGGGGCAGCAGCCTGTGTAGGGCCCCAGGGCTGCCCCCACCTGGCTTATTTATTCTGGAGCCTCTTCCTCTCCCAGGCCCCAGACAGGGAGTGGGGTGACAGCCCCCCCCCCTCCCTCAGCCAGCCCTTCCTCTTCCCTGGCTCTCCCCTTATATGACCTCCCTGGGGCCACTCCCTTCCTGATTCCACTCGGCTGCCTTCTGGGAAGGGGGCAGGCTCCTGCAGGCACTCGCTGGGCCTTCCTGCTCCAGGGCGTGTGCAGGAACGCTCCGCAGCATGGGCCGATGGCCGACGCCCTGCCCACTCCGGCCTGCACCCCGCCCTCCACGTCTCTGGGGCCGGCCCCGCCCCAGGCAGCCGACGGAAAGCGGTGCCGGAGACCAGAGCCGCTTCGCCACCCCACGTTGCGTGCAGGCACAAGCAGCCAGAGTCTCCGCTCCCTGTCCGCGTGCCTGCCCGAAGCAGCACTTTCTGGGCTGAGGAAGCAGCACTGAGGCCGAGGGGGGTCTGTTGCCTTGCAGGACGAGCAGTGGCGGGGGAAGGCCCGCCGGGAGCAGCTGCAGCACCAGGAAGACCGGCTGAAGGTAGGGTCGCCTCCTGCAGGACTAGCATCCCTGTCCACTGGTGAGGGCAAGAGCAGGGCGGCCGTGGCACCCTTCCACAGCACAGACAGTGCCAGGGAGCGGGCATCGCAAGCAGGACGCCTGGCCAGTTAATTCCACGTGTCTCATAATCGCTGAGCCCGAACTGTAGGGCCTGCTGGGACCGTGTGACTCTCGGGAGCGGACCGCAGGGGAAGAGCTAGTATAGCTCCTGTGAGCTCCGGCTGTGGGGTGGGACGGGGGGAAGCACAACAGGGTCCCCCCCTCCTTTCAGAGTCTGCCCCAGGCTCCGGCCACGCACGGTTGACCGCCTGTTTCCCGCGCAGGCGCGGCTGCGGCAGTGCATGTCCCGGCAAGTGGAGACGCTGATCCAAGGCAAGCGGCAGACCGAGGGCACCCTCTCCAGTCTCAAGCGGCAGGTGGAGGCCCTGGGCGAGCTGGTGAGCAGCTCCTCCGGCGACTCGCTCTTCCCGTCCCTGGACTCCTCTCTGCAGGAAGGCCTGAACTCAACCAAGGACCAGGTGAGCTGTCTCTCCCCGCTCTGCACAAGCAGGGGGGCACTCTCTTCCCATTGGCTGGGAGCTGGCGGGCTAGTGGACCTGCTAACCCCGGGTAGTTAATCTGTGGAACTCCTTGCCACAGGAGGTGGTGATGGCATCTGGTCTAGATGGATGGATTTCTGGAGGAAAGGTCCATCGTGGGCTGTAGGCAATGATGGATTGTGCAACCTCCTTACAAAGGTGGAGGGCTACTGGTACCGGGTGCAAGGGAGTGGCAACAGGATGCAGGCATCTTGTGGTCTCATGTGCTCGCTGAGGCACCTGGTGGGCCGCTGTGAGATACAGGAAGCTGGACTAGATGGGCCTTTGGCCTGATCCAGCGGGGGCTCTTCTTATGACAGGGCAGAGCTGTGCAATGTAGCTCCTGGGGTTATACAAGCCCTGCCCCATCCCAGCGCGCCTCTCCATGTCACTGCCGGCTGAGCCCCCAGAGATGCTCTGTGGGGAGGACAGGCCCTGGTGGTGGCTTCAGGCATGCCACAGAGACCCTGGCGCTTATAAAGGGGGCAGGCATTGAACTTTTCCAGGGCAGTCTTCACCTGGAGAAAGGCCTTTTCTGCACAGAGCCCAGTTTCACCGTCCTCCTTTTGTAGGGGAGCGCACCACGTCCGCAGAACATGCGTCCAACCTCTGCAGCAGGGTCTCCGCATCGCAGGCTGTGCTGCTCCGTGGGAAAGCCCCTTCCCCTGCTTCCCATTCTTCAGGGCCACCCCCGTCTTTGCCGCTGATCTCCCCTCCAATGTCACGCCCCCCCCAGCAGTCTCTGCCAGATGCGCCTGCCTGCCTGGCACGATGTTTAAGGGAGACGGGCCATGCAGGGCTGATGACTTGGTCAGCTCCATTCATGCAGGGGAGGGATCTTCAGGGACACTGGAGCCGAGCTGCCACCTGAATACCTGGCACTCGGCCCCAAAGCAGTGGCGGTGAGCTTGCGCCAGGTGGGAAGGTTTACTTGCTCGCTCCTGATCAAGGTGAGACGAAGCATTCGTCTGTGTGCCCCCCAAGCATTCCGCTCTCATTTTACCAAATGCTTTTCCAGCCTGCCAAGCCCCCAGCGTGCACCTCCGCCCGATCTCCAGCCCCCCACCAGGACAAGGCGTGACCCCAGGTAAGAGGTTACCCGGGAGAAGCTTCTGGCTGCAAGGCCTTGTGCTACAATTGCAACACCACTTCGTCCTTCGCCTCCCCCCTCTCTTGCTTTAAGGAGAAACGTTTTGTGCCCGTATAGTACGCCACGAGTCAGTTTAGGGGCACAGGCATGCCTGGATTTTCATGAGCAGACTGGGGAGGGGCTGTTTACGAAAAGAGGGAGAGAAAGTAGCAGCAGCAGTTCAGTTCCACATCAGGGTGGAACAGCATTGTCGCCACATCAGGGTGAACTAATGGGGGCAACGCTTGGTGCGTCCTTGATAAACGGGATGGAGTTCGTAAGGCGCCCGCTTGACTCACTTGCTTTTTTTAAAATCGTAGAAAAGCAGCAACTTGGTGCCCACAACCCAGACACGACTACCTCATTGGCCGGCTTGTCAAGGTGGCCGTTCGTGGCCAGGTTCTCCAACTGCAATCTCAGGTTTTCTTCCGGAATACGCCGGAAGGTGCAGCGTTCGACACAGACCTTTTCTGGGAAGATGGACTTAATTTATGAATGAACTCCTGACGTGGTTTTTATTTTCAGCCAAGTTTGAAAACTTGCCTCTTGCTGGATAAATTATTTTCTTAATAAAACATTATTAAAGGTGCAGGAAGAGGAAAAAAATGTGAGCGTGGTTTATCCTTCCGTTCAGCCAGTGGTTTATCTGCACAGAGAGCCTCTGAAGGTATTATTATTATTATTATTATTATTATTATTATTAATTGAATTTATACCCCGCCTATTGCCCGAAGGCACTCAAGGCGGCATTACAACAAAATATAAAAAACTTAACATTAAAAACAATTTAAAACAATATTAAAATACAATAAAACAAAAACTAAAACAACAGAATTTAAAACAAGCCATGTGGATCATAAAATATAAAAAGTATAACCAGCCAGCCAACCTGTCAACAGTTAAAAGCTTTTTGAAATAAAAAGGTCTTCAGCCCCTGCCGAAAAGTTAACAAAGGTACAACTGTTCATAGAGCTTACGGGCAACTTCCACATCATTAGTACCACAGCGAGGCTGGAGTAAGCCAGGAGTAACCGCAGTACTCCGGCAAAAGTACTCTGCCACAAAGCCTTGGAGCGAGGAGGCTGCCTCTTCTGTGCACGTGGAATGGGAGGGTTTGGCCCACGGCGTCCAGCCCAGCCCCAGACATTAGGGGGCAGCTACACCCCAAGACCTACAATCCACCCCCACCTTTAAAGAACGACACCTGTCCTTTTATCTAGATACAGGTACTTTATTTACAAATATTTAGATAATAGTATTGTTACATTAAATGGAGTACAGCAGCCCAAATAAGTCCTGTCACAGAAACAAAGACCTACTGTAACTTTAATTTTTTTTTCGGTGGGGGGGGGAGAGGAGAGTAAGACTGGGAAAAGGGGGTATTGCACCGCAAACAAGCTGCAGAAGTCCGTTGCCTTTGCGCCCCCCACTCCCCCCCAAAACTCCATGGTCCCTGGGCCCTTCCTTCCCAAACGCGCCCCCCCCACCCCGATGCAATTCACTTCCAGCAAAAAAATCAAGCCAAGCTGCAGAGGCTCATTACACCCATCAGTGAGGAATTGGGAGGGGGGGGGAAGAAACTCCTAACCAGATCCAAACAAGAGAGAACACACATAGAGGGACAGTGCACAAGGTACCCCAAACGATTATTTGCACATTCCAGTTTTGGCTTTTTTTTTTAAATTTAACATTGACTGTACAACACGCTGGTTCTCACAATACCTTGAAACACAGCCTCGGTTTAGTGTCTTACAGGGTGGCTCAAAAAACAGTTGGATTTCTAACCCGCTGACGGCAGCGCTTCAAGCATGCTCACCTTGCCCTGGGTCATGCGCAGCCCGTCATTTTGGCCCTCTTAATTACAACGAAGGAAAATGCACACACACCCCACCACCAGCAGAAGCAGGTTGCGATCGGAACCCCACAACCAACATCAGGCCGGCCTCTCCCCAGGCGCCTCGACACCCATTCTGTTGCAAAAAGGAAACCAAGCGGCCACAGCAGAGAAGAACTGAAGCAAAGGAGCACAGAGTAAGCTGCGTGTGGAGTAAGAGTAGTGTTGAGACGCTGTGCTGCAGTTGGGGGGGGGGGGGGGGGAGGGAATTCAGCGTAAGATGCTCACAGAAATCCAGTTCATGGAAAGGAAAAGAGAAAACACCTTCCCTATACAGTAAGGCAGAAAACGACGATGGATTAAAGCACACAAGCGGCTACACAAGACCAGGAATATTAAACAAAACAGTAGGCAGTGGACCACAGGGCAAGAGACTACGCACCGGGCTGGGAAAAAAAAATGCTCCTTCAGTCCCACCAGCCAGGCCACTTCCCAGACATAACCGGTAGATGCTGCGAACTGGTTACTGAGTAAGGGGCAGAACTGTACAGACTGGTATCGTATGGTTCCAATGCCAGCATCTCAAGTTCATCTTTTGTACTTCATTAAAATCATAGGCAGAATGCGCTTTTTTCATCTGGAGCGGTTCCCTCCACCTCTATACATATTTACGGCGGTGCCAAGGGGCTGATGGGAATAAAAACGGCAGCAGGAGGAGGGGGGGGGAAGGAACGACAGCATCAAGCTACAGAGAGAGAGAGAGAGAGAGATGCTTGCGGTGGTGTCAGGCCAAGCGGGAGACAGACAGCCCCTGCCTCCCGCTCCCACCACCACGAAACGGAGGACCCAGAGTCCTACCCACGGAGAGGAACACCAGGCAGGACCTTGCGCTACCCTTGGAAGTCTGTCTCGAAACAAGCCGACTTTCCGTATCACTTTAAAAGGACAGGTTTGGACCAGTGACGGAGTGGGAGGAAAAGGCTGAAGCTAACAAAGTTAAACCTTACAAGAGAGACAAAAGCCCTGCAGAGAGAGAGGGGGGGAGGGAGGGGGGGAAGGGGAAGAGTAAAAATCATGAGGTCCAGCATCTGTGCTCTGCTTTTTAAATCATGGATCGGTGACACCTATTCACAAAGGACAATCATGGGGAAGAGGGGAAACAAAAAAAAAAGACTTCTAGATTTACCATGCAGGGTCGGCTCTACTTGCCTTTGATAACCTGATTACATCTAAGTTCCTTATTTTTTTTTAAACTTTTTTTTTTTTTTAGCAGTTTAGTACTGTGTTAAACTGTCGCCTCAGGAGTTTTGCCTGTGTTTTTTTTTTTTTAATTAAACCCAGTAAGATGTACAGAGGAAACGGGAGGCAGCGGAAAGCCCTGCCCCTAACAGAGGTGAGAGATCAGAATCCGAGCCGGCGGGACAGAGGGTCACTAGCAGCCGCAGCCTTCTCTCTGGGGCTGGGGTTCGCTGGTTAGCCGCCCGCCCTGAGGAGCCGACGGCTTGTGCTGTACGCCGGACTCAGCGGCGTTGAGATCCAGGCTGCCATCTTGGATGTTCTGGTAGATTTTCTTGGCGGCCTCCAGGAAAGCATCCTCCACGTTCTCTCCCCTGGGGGAAGGAAAAGGGGCAGCGTCACAAAGGGATGTGGGCCCGCCTTTGTCCTAAAAAACCGACCTATCCTCTCTCGGCATCTGAGGGGGACCATCGGCCGGGCTGCCCCCAGGAGAGGCGAGGGGGGTAGCCACGAGGGCCTCCTTGGCGGTAGCACCTCACGTTTGGAATGCCACTCCTCTGGAATTAAGAACAGCTCCCTCCCTGCAGAATTTCCGGCAAGGCCATTTTAGCGACCAACGCTTTCCACTGACGTTGAAGGCTGGCGTTTTTATTTTGAATATCGGGATCCAGGGGGTTCGCTTTGTTGTAGCCTTGAAATTTTTTTAAAGCTTTTTCAATATTGGGTTTTAATAGACTGCACTGGTATTTGTTTTCGATCGGCGGCCGTCTGGGGTCCCCTCGGTGTGGGGGAAAGGCGGGATGGGAAAACGCATGGAATACACAATAAATACGTTTACGGCTCTAGTGCCCTTTCCCTGTTCCAAGGTCTGCAGGATGTGGGTGCGCTGCTAACTGGGCAAGAGGCACTTTTTCCAGTGGTGTTCCTCTTAGCAGGGGGAGAGTAATTGTCCCTCTTCACCCCTGGGCAGTCTTTCTAGTGGCTGCTGCTGGCGGTCTGCCTTTTTTTAGATTGTGAGCACTTTTGGGACAGGGAACCATTTAACTTCATTATTACTATTTGCCTGTAAACCGCTTTGTGAACTTTGTGTTGAAAAGCGGTATATCAGTACCTGTTGACTGACTGTGCAGGAAAAGCTGGGAACCTTCCCTGTCCCATTATTAGATGATGGACTCTGCAGTCTAGAGTCATGCAACAGGCAACCTGGCTCTCAAAAGCCCAAAATGGCACCAAGGCCAGGCCACCCCACCCCAGATAACAGGAAGGTCCCGAAACGTAGCACACTTCCTCATTCTGAACAGTTGGGGTTTGCTGCCACAGGGCCGAGGCTGCAACATTCAGGTGCATTCCACAGTTTTGTAGCTTTGGGGGGGGGGGGGGTGGGGAGGGAAAACATATCCTCCCAGCTATAAGGAGGAAAAGTCAATCCAGGCTTCTCATTGGCCAGCCTGCTGTGACCTCACAGAATGGTCATCAATGCACTGAAGAGCAAGGGTCGGGCACGTGGCGCTGATGGGTGGGGGGGGCAGAACGGTAAACTCTGTCCTTTATCCACTACTGATCTAGACCACGAGACCGAAACTCCCTGCCTTGCAAAATGAACAGGAATTAATCCACGGGGTCCGGGTCCGACACTTACGTTTTTGCGCTGGCTTCGAGGAACAGCAACCCTGTTGAGAAACGGAAAGGAAGCTCAGTGTTGGGTCAGACTGGCTCTGGAGGGCAACACCAGGAAGAGGGTCCCCAAGGCATCATGGCCCCGAGGAAGAGCGCCGTGGAAGGCAGGGTCCCAGAGGGGCCGTCCAGCCGCCACCCCCCAGGGCGTCACTCGGCACTCCAAGGCCTTCGGGAATCGCACAGCCCACGACCCAGCGCCACAGGCCCGAACTGGGCTTGTGCTCTTCTGAAGCAGCAACACCCACCGTTCTCCTCGGCAAACTGTTTGGCTTCTTCGTACGTGACGTCCCTCTGCGCCTCCAGGTCTGCCTTGTTGCCTATAAGGATTATCACCTGCACGCGGGACAAGGGGCACGCAAGGGTGGTTAGCGGGATTCCGGGAAAGGCCCACCAGCCTCAAGCAAAGACCAGCCGGCAGCCGACTCAGCACCACCCCTTTTGGCGAGGCACGCGCCAGCCCTCCGACTTGCGGGACGTCTGAGGACCCAGGGATCGGCTGGGGAAGAGCAGCCCTCCGCACCCCAAGCCCTCAAAACTGTCACTGAGAAGTATCCGCGCCCAGGGAAGACTTTGGAACGCGGACAAATTCAGGCCCTCGGCAGGGCTAGGAAGCTCAGGGGCCCGAGTGCGCCTCTCGGGGGAATGCGGACCCCCACTCAGTCACCGCTTCTCCCCCCCCTCACCTCCTCTGTCTCCCCCCTGCCAGGCCACCCTCTGCCTCTTCGGACACAGCAGGAAAAGAGGCAGAGCAGCACCCGCCGATTGGCCACTACGAGACAGGCCCCGGGACCACAACACTGGGGTGGAGGTGGGCAACGTGAAGGCCACGGCCCGAACGGACAGGGCTGCCACCTCTGGGAGCCGAGAGGCATCAGCTTGTCTAAGCTGACGTGACACAAAGGAGTTCCCCTAAGCAGGAAGCGCGCTTGGCAGGCCTCAAACCAAACCAGGAACTGAGGTCTTCCAAGGGCTCGGGGTTCTGTTTCCCCGCCCCCTCTAGAGCTGCAAAGAGAGGAAGGAAACTCGAGGCCGAGAACAGAGACTGGGGCCTGGGCAGCTCAACAACGTTTGCTCAGCAGGACGCTGGCTCTGGGGGCCGACTCTTGGCCACGGCAAGGAGCGCTGAGCGCCAACTGCAGCTCCTCCCGGTCTCAAGAGGTTCCAGCAAGTTCCGCCACTTGCTTCAGCATCTCAGAAAGGGGCCCCAACGCGGGACAGAGGCAAGCCTGTCCCAATCTAAAAACCCACCGACAAACAGGCAGGTGACCCCGGGTTTGGAATTTTAAGAAAGCATCAAAATACATCGCGCCAAACTCACAGTATTTGGATTAGTAAGATTCCGTGCATCTGTCAGCCAGCTGCTTAGATGGTTATACGTGCTTCTTCTGCAAAGAGAAGGGGGGAAAGGAGTTAAAACGCTGAAAAACTGCAAGACTCGAATACGCCTGCTTTCTTAGTAAGCTGCGGGGCAGTGGTTCTCAAACTGTGGGTCAGGACCCACCAGTGGGTCGCAAGCCAATTTCGGGGGGGGGGGGTCAAGAAGCGCCTAGGGCAGCCATATTGAAAATATGGGGACGCTGGGAAGAGGGAGGGCTGTGGGGTTGCTTTGCTTGCATCCAAGTTGTAAATAGGCTTTTTTCTTCCCAATTCACTTTGCTATTGGGAAATGGCTGAGAAATCACCCAACTGATCGCTGCCTTCTCAGGAAAGCGGCAAGCTCTGGCGTCACAGTGACAGCACTCCCGGCCGTGACATCGCTTCTGGTGGGTCCTGGATAGATTGCCATTCTAAAAAGTGGGTCCCGGCGCTAAAAGGTTTCGGGAACCACTGCGTTAGGGGTTGGCATAGATCAGGGCTTCTCTGTTTTGCGGCCAGGCCCACAGAGAAGCCTTTCCGGGCCCGACTCCTTGCCGTCCGTGCGGTAAATTCTTCGGGGCAGAAACTGCAGCTGAACTGAGCAGAGCAGCTAGGAACACACCAGCCCACAAGCGACTCAACACGCCACATCGGCCTGCTAAGAGGCTGCAAGCTCTTTGGAACGGGCCGAGAAGCAGGTTCTCGCAAGCCCTGTAGGAAGAAGGAAGCCGCGTTTCACCTGATACAATGGCAGGGTACATAAGAACGTAAGAAGAGCCCTGCTGGATCAGGCCAAAGGCCCATCTAGTCCAGCTTCCTGTATCTCACAGCGGCCCACCAGGTGCCCCAGGGAGGCACGAGACAACAAGATGCTTGCATCCTGTTCCCACTCCCTTGCACCCGGTACCAGTAGCCCTCCACCTTTGTAAGAAGGTTGCACAATCCATCATTGCCTATGGCCCACGATGGACCCCTCCTCCAGAAATCCATCCAATCCCCTCTTAAAGGCATCTAGGCCAGATGCCATCACCACCTCCTGTGGCAAAGAGTTCCACAGACTAACCACCCGCTGGGTAAAAAGGTTTTATCTCTCCCAACCCTCAATTTTAGCGGATGCCCCCTGGTTCGGGTGTTTTGAGAGAGGGAAAAGAACATCCCTTTATCGACTCTATCCCTCCCATGCATAATTTTGTATGTCTCAACATCCCTTTATCGACTCTATCCCTCCCATGCATAATTTTGTATGTCTCAATCATGTCCCCCCTCAGGCGCCTTTTTTCTAGACTGAAGGGTAATTCAGGGCAGGGGAAAAGCACAACGCGCAATTTAGGGGCGCCAATTGAGACAGGTGGCCATTGAGAGGAAGTGGCTTTAGAAGGAAACGGTGCCCCTCCTCCCTTAAGAATGCATCTGCCGCCAGCCGTGGTGCCCCGAGAGAACCTTCATGCACAGGAGCAGTCTATCTCCAATTGCTGGCAACAAGGGGAGGGAGGGCTGCTACCTCCAGGGACTTCCTGGGAATGTACGGCTGGCCCGTACTTACGGGGAATGGGGTCTGGTTTGGCCTGGAGAGCAAGGCCTCTCCCATCGGGATCTCCATCTCGCCCAGCGACTCAAAGAGGAGCTGTATCTGCATGACCCACTGCGACCCGAGGCCGCGGCAAGCGGGGGGGACGACAGCCTACCTAGTGATGTCGTAGACCATGAGCGCCCCCGCGGCTCCCCGGTAGTAGCTCCGCGTGACGGCTCGGAACCGCTCCTGCCCGGCCGTGTCCCAGATCTGGAGCTTGATTTTTTGGCCGCTGACTTCGATGATCCGCGTCCCGAACTCCACCCCGATCGTGTGGGGGCAGTCCGCCATAACTGCGGGCAAAGAGGGAGAAGCAGGGTCAGGCGGCGGAGTCCTCGCGCCGACAGCGGGCCCCGAGCACAGTTGCCGGGTCGCGGGCCCCGAGACACGGGCCTGGAGACCCAGAGGCCAAGCCGCTTTAAGCGCGGCAGAGGCAGAAGGAAACTGGGAAAGAAAAGGCTGGCGCTGAATCTTCTCCAGTTATCACCACCCCACGGTACAAATCCTGCCAAGTGCCTCAGTACCACTGTGCAGTAGAAGCCCCCCCCCCAAGAAGGACACGGGAGGGGACCAAATTGGAGGGTCATGCCGTGCATTTCACCCCGTCAACAGCTTCAAAGGTCCTGGACACACTTACATTTCTTTTCCGTGAACTGGTGGAGCAAGCAGGACTTCCCTACACCCATGTCCCCTGTGGAGGAAAGAGACGTTTAGGACCTCCACTCTCACGACGACGAACCAGAGGCGTCACAGGGGCAGGCCGACGTGGAACAGCTGTTTGCCCAGTCACCCCCACCAGCAAGGGAGAATCGTCTCCAGCTGCCACCCTCCCCTGGACTCCGGGCCCAATCTGGAAGGCGCCAAGTCCAGCCGCGGCCAGGATCCTGGCTCAGTGAGACGCGCCCCTGCTGCAGAACAAGCCACGACTGTGGGTTCTACACCCCCTGCACAGCTGGGCTCGCTCAGGGTTACGAATCGGATTAGATTTCCGCCTGCAACCGCGAACCGCTACCCAGCGCTGGCCTGTTCAGCGTTCCAGCAAGGAAACGCCAAGCTTGCGGCTCTCACAGGAGCAACAACAAAGGCGTTTTCTTGCCTCCACTCACAGAGTCGCCCAAAGCCATCTGCAGATGGGACAACCCAACTCGACACGGGAGGCTCGGTGCCAACAATGTGGAGACCGCGCTGCCAAAGCGATACCCAGCCAGCCCGGTTGTAACCTCTCCTCCGCTCCACACGTCCTGTGGGCACAGAATGTTCCCAGCCGAAGCGACCGAACCAGGCTCAAATCTCCTGGCGGCTCACTCCGAGCATAGAGCGCATCGGGATTGTGCAAGCAGAAACATAGCTGGTGCCACAGAGGAATTCCTTGGCCAGTGTTGCCCTTCCCCGACTGAGCAGGGCAGAATTTACGTGGAGGCAGCCAAGCCAGCAGGGACTCGGATCAGATCTGCGTTTCTCGGTTCTCAGGTGTGACAGGTAAGCGAACTGCAACTGAGGCCAGGTCTTTCTTGCACCGGCTGATCTTAACAGGCCCTTTGTTTGTGGCGGGGGGGGGGGGGGGAGAAAGCTTACTGGCCTTGTGGAGAAAACACCAGAGCAATTTAACCCTCCAGTGGCATCTGACCCAACCAAAGCGGGTACTGGAATGTAGGCCAGAGGAAAAAAAACTTGGGACTTACCGATTATGATGTACTTAAAGATGTAGGAGTAGTTGTACGGTGCAGTTGCCATTGTGGCACTAAAAAAGGAGAGGAAGAAAAAAGCGGTTACTCAGGAGAGACACTCAGGAAGGGTTTGGTGCCTGCTCTAAAGTGAATGCAACGGGAAAAAGGGCAAGGCCTGCCGGCGCCAGGGGTTATTTCTGCGTTGTGACCCATTTTCACTTCTTCAAAAGAAAGGGGCGGGGAGAGAGAAAGGACACTTTTGTGGCCCAAGTCCTGGCCCTGGGCTTTAAAGGTCTGCCCCACTTGCAGGCTGAAGCTGCATCCAGCCAATTCCACACGCCACATCCTGCCCCCCCCCTTGGGAGATTCTCAAACACCCCCCTCGGGAACCACTCAGGCCTTGCAAACTGCACCGGGAACCAGGTGGAGACCGTGGACACAACAGTCGTGAAAAGGGCTTTTCAGCTTTGCATCCTCCCTCTTTTCTTTTATGGGCTAAAAAAGTAACTCATGGAAGGTCCTTGGGGGCAAGGACCCTTTTTTCTTTCTTTCTTTGCTTATGATACACGGAAGCACCAACGCACAGTGATGCCGCCCCAATACTCGGGATGGTGGGGTTTTTGAGACTTTGTACTCTCCAGGCAGCCAATCAGAAAGCCCCGTGAAAAGGCCACGCGCATCCTGGCCGTCGTATCTGGCGCAGGCCCACAAGGCTTCTAGACCTGCCGCCCAGCTGTGTGCCAAATGTGCTATGCGCAGCATACAAAAAAAAAAAAAAAAAGGAAAGGAGTATTGCAGGAAGCCGGCACCAGACACACTGCCGTAGGTCCCAGAGGGGGACCTGGCTAATATTTAACCCACATCTCCAACGCCTTCCCTGCACCAGCCCCCACAGAGTCTCCCAGCAACCTGACAACCTACTGCCCCATAAACAGGCGTGGGAGGGGGAACAGGGAGCCCACCCAGTCAGATCTGTGGGTCAGCTCTGCATTACCTACACTGGCTGGCAATGGCCCGCCAGGGTCTCGGGAGAGGGTCTCTCCCAGGGTCTGAACCCGGGACCTCTGCAGGCAGGACGACGGCGCTCCAGCCACTGCCCCCACCGGAGAAGACGCCATCCAGCTCGAGGCAGGCAGAGCACCAAGCTGGCAGCTCTGGAGGGGCCACAGCACGGCTGCAGGAGGTGCAAGGAGTTCCAGCGCCCCCAAGGCCACAGTCCTGCTCTGGGGCGCCCCCCTGCAGCCGCTGTTCAGGGGAGACCAGCGCCATCAGCCCTCACAAGGCGCTTGACAGCAATGCACGGGGGAAGGGGGGGCAAACCGCTTGCCCAGGCTCCCTTCAGATTCCTCAGGCCACCCCCCCCACCCCCAACACATCTGGTTTCCGGAGCCCCATGTTTTATTCAGTCTCTCTCTGCATGAGTGCGGGGTGGCAGCCTCCACGCTGGGGTGTGTGCGTGTGCGTGTGTCTCAGACTGCTACCTCTGTTTTCAAACTCGAGTTGTTGTTGTTGTTGTTCAGTCGCTAAGTCGTGTCCGACTCTTCGCGACCCCCTGGACCGCAGCACGCCAGGCCTCCCTGTCCTCCACCAGCTTCCGGAGTTCGCCCAATTTCATGTTCATCACTTCGGTAACACTCTCTAACCATCTCATCCTCTGCCGCCCCCTTCTCCTTTGGCCTTCCATCTTTCCCAGCATGAGGGTCTTCTCTAAAGAGTCCTCTCTTCTCATGAGGTGGCCAAAGCATTGGAGCTTCAGCTTCAGGATTTGTCCTTCCAGGGAGCAATCAGGCTTGACTCCCTGTAGGATTGCCCGATTGGATCTCCTTGCAGTCCGCGGAACTCTCAAGAGTCTTCTCCAGCACCATAATTCAAAACGTTTTTCGTACTGGCACCCAACTGTGATCCCAACCGAGGGCTTCCCGTAATCCTGCTGAGAAGGCGGCCCAGTTGTGCAAAGACCAGAACGGCACTTTAGCAGCCCTGCAAGGAAAGCCTTGGTGCAAAGCCGTGCACCACACACTCCGGCTCTTGCTGCATTCTTGCAGGGGCCCGGCTCGAAGGAGGCCCTTCCCACGCGCAGGATGCCGGAAGGGGAGGGGACCCAAGGAATGGCCCTCACCTCGGCATTTATTTCCGCCTTGAGCAACCGGCGACAAACCGACAACGGCCCAAGCGCACCTTCTCGGCCCAGCCACAAAGCACACAAGAGGCACCGTCCGTGGCAAGACTGCTGCCATGTGCCAGCAGGTGAAAGTGAGGCTGGAGGGGAGAAATGACTGGAGGCGGGGTGGAAATCTCAGCTGAGCTCAGGACCAGAACGTTGGGCAAGCAGCAGCAGCACATGAAAATGTAGTGAGGCAGGAAGCACAGCCACGCACACAGAGAACAGCCAGACGTCCCAAAGCTGGGTGTAAATGGTGATGGAAGGGAAGGAGGTGCAGGGAGAAATGCAGATTGTTTGCCAAAGGGGCATTTAAGAATGGAGGAGCAGAGCTTGGGTAAGAGACTGAGCTGTCAATCAGGACTCCCCACCCCCTTTCAAAGTGCTCCTCTGCCACAAATTCACTCCATCAGTGGTTCTCAAACAGTTTAGCACCACGACCCACTTCTTAGATCTGTCGGAAGTGACATCATCACACAGGAAAAATTTTAACACCCCCCCCAATACAACAAAAATCAAACCAATTAAGCAAGTAAGCAAGTTAAAAAGTTGAAGCATTTAAAACAAAGAACCCTCCTAAACCCTCCCAAGCAGTTGCTCATCTTGTTTCTTAAAAAAATTCCCCAAATATCCCAACCCTACCCAGCTAGAGAGAGAGAGAGAGAACACGAACTTGGGAGGAAGAACTTCACATTCCTGATTTGCTTATTTTTAAGCCGGTTTCCCTTCAAGCCACAAAGTTGGAATTTAAAAGGGGGAAAAAAAATCAAAATGCAAGACAGGAGCCTGGGATGTCGAGCCGCAGAGTCCCTTCCAGCCAAGACCAAGTTAACTCTTCCAGCAGGAATTCGCCGTGTCTGCTGCTCCGAAATCACTTCCCCTCCTTCTGCCAGAAAAAACACCCTCTATTATGCAGAAGAATCGCACCGAGAGGGCGGCCTGCGATGTAGTGCAGTGTGGCAATGAAACGCGTGACCGCCTGCTGCATTTATGAATGGAGCCAGCCGAGGCCAGGAACCTACTGGGAAGGGCTTAACACCGCTCCTAAATCACACCAAAGACTGAGAAAGACCCACGGCCCCTATGTGGGTACTCGCTCCCCACAGGAGGGCTTTTCTGAGATGAGCTGGGGCATTGTATGTTCTCTCATGAATGTCTGCACTGGAGAATCCTCTTGGAGCAAATGCCCCGAGCCAGTGGCCTTCAACCTTGTATGTGCCGCGACCCCTAAAAACAACTGAAGACTGGGCACCTTCTGCCCCCCCCCCCAGAGGAATGGCACACAACCAGTGGTGTCATCTAAATGATTTAAGAACAGGTACTCACTTTTGATTGGCACGTGTCGAGACCTGCCCACCGGAAGTGACGTCATAAGCCAGAAGAGATGTCGTGGCAGGAAGGGACATGAAAAAAGCCCTTTTTGAGGCCTCAGATGATTTTAAACTGACCCAACAGTTGCAACCGTATTCCACAGCACCCCCAGAACATGTTAAGGAGGCCTGGCATCATGTTAAAACCCCAGAGCAGCTCATTTTTCAGTGGCAAGGAAAGGAAAGGCTCCGCTCGCTGCCTGCCTGCCTGCCTGGCTCTGAGAATATGCAGGCAACTCAAACATGCAGGAAATTCAAACGTTGCAGAGGGCGGAGTCGGCGAGTGGGCGGGGCCAGCCGTAATCCTAGAAACCGGTATTCGCGTACCCCCGCGTACCCCCTGCATGACATCACTGCACACAACCCTGGAGAGGCCAGAGCTCTTTCCACGCAGAGCACTGCGTGAGTGGACTCGAGGACTCGCCCTACGTCGACAGAGGCAAACTGCTCCTTTTAGGAAGTTCACAACCCAACGAAGGCGCGCAGACAACGTTCCTGTCCAGCTTGGAACACAAAAACACCCACTGAGGTCAGAAGCAGAGGAAAAGCCACTCCCCCCTGCCTAGCCCCAGAGAAGGGAGCGCAGGCAGGAAAACTCCAGGAGGCTTCTCAGAGATGCTCAGCTACGGCAAGCCTCCAAAAGTGAAGGCATTTCACAACAACAGGGAAGACACTGGAATGCAGTTCCTCACCCTGCTCTCCCCAGATCACAATTTGGGTCAGTGTCTGGTGACAAGAGAAGCAGGAAAGACACTTTAGGGTGCAATCCTGGGTGTGCTTACTCCAAAGTAACCCCCCACCAATCTCCATGGGGTTCCTATCTCTACTGCTATGGGGAGGGGGGAAGGAAAAACGCACACAAGAAAGCCAAGTGGACAGTCAGATCTTCAGGAGTGGCCACCATCATTCCCCAAACTCGCGCATAAGATTTTCCAACAGCCCTGACTGATGGAGATGTTCCTACTGTCCAGATCCCCACACATCCAGCACCACTTGTGAAAGCCCTACAAGGCCACAACCCCAAGATAAACGTGACGTGCCAACTTTGCTCTCTCCCACGCAAAAGGGGCAATTTCTCAGCTGCCTTTTTCCTTATCGACCAAGCCCGAACTAATATAAACTGACCACTGGGGCAGCCAAGCACATGTGTGCGCCTACATGCGCGCCGACTGCGGAAAGGAGGGGTGTGTAAACAAAACACAGCCGGTCCCTCATTAAGAAAAGGACTGTTTACCTACTTGATGAGAAGAGGGAGGGGCACGCACACAATTCACCTTCTGCCTAGACCAAGGACAAAAAATGCTCCATTCTTAGCACCTATAATCGAGGAAATTCTACTACGGCGACATAGCTTTGGAGCTACAACAAGTGGAATAAGGCAGTTAATGCCCTACATGCTTTGAATGTAGGCTGGATTCCTCTCCTGCCCCTTCCAGGTCAGTCTGGGACAGACCCCTGCCTGAAACGCTAGCAAGTCAGTATAGTATAGCCCAGTATAGTATAGTATAGCCCAACCAGCATAAACAGTACTGGTCAAGGCTCTTAAAGGCGGCTACATTGATATCAGGGATCCTCTAACCACAGAGAACTGCATACTTGGGTGAGAGCCCCATTGAGCACACTTAGCCTTGAATAAAGAACTCTGAAAGTTCAAATAAGCTTGGGATTGAGAGTCTGCAGTAGAGGGCGACTTGCAGGGCAAAGCAGGCATCTGGGTCTCGGAAGACAGGGGCAAACACAAAGGCTCGTGGCTGACCAGTTTGACCACCTGAAGTAGCATGGGACAACGTGCACCGGAAGCCACCAAACCTTCCACTGCAAGAAACCAATTACGCCTTTAAAAAGGTGCCACCAGATTGGATCGTACTTCCGTCTTTATACTCACACAAAAACCTGCTCCCCCAAAGACCCACATGCATGCTTGGACAATACTCAGTAGCAATGGCTAATGAAGCAGCCAGTAGCCCACAAAAAACTATGCGCCAGTGAAACATGTTAGCAGTTAAAAACTATTGTCAGATGCAGAAAAGTCTGTTACAGGCAGGCATTAGCCAGTAGGGAAAAAATTACACTGAACAGACCCTTTTCTTTGCTCCCCAACCCTTATTTGATAACATTTTGAAGTTATTCTACTAGATGTTGGTCAATATGTTTACAAAAGTGTTAATGCTAGCACAGCTTACTGAAATAACACCACCAGAGCTTTAGATTTACCATCAGAGTTTTAGATTTACATCTGTTTATAAACTTTAAGGGTATGTTCTTTGTTTAGCTAAAATTGTTTGCCTGCCCTTGGAAAAAAGTGAAATATTTGTGTGTGTTTTTAGTTTGTTTAAAAAAATAAGTAGAACACCGCCCTTTTGAGCATCAAGATAAAGGGGACAGTGCAGCACAGTGGTTAAGTCTCTAAGCTGTGAACCAGCTTCGCTCATCCTTGGCACAAACTCACTATGGGCGAGCCGCTCCCTCGGTCTTCTCCACCTGTGATGCACAGATAATAATACCTACTTTACAGGTTTGTGGGAAGGATTACATCAAGGTGATGCACATAAGTGCTTTGCAGGCTCAAAAACATAGAAGGAAACTGTTGTGAAAGAGATTTATATCCCACCATACATGTTTGAAGGCCTCCCAAAGGTGCACACCACTAAAGCTGACACAACCAGCGCATTGAGGCAAACACCACCACCAAAAAAAGACAGTCTACCTGCCATGCTATGCGCATTTAAGTGGCAGAAGCCAATGGTTATTGAATGGCGGGTCAACACGCACAGAATAACACTGATTTGCTTGCTTTGGTTGCAATGAACTTAGCACAACTCCTTCCCACTTCTGGAAGAGCACATGTTGAGATGAAGGAAATCTGGCATGCCACTGCTGGTTTACTTTTGCAGGGGTTGTTGTCAAGGCCCTATTATCAAGGCAGTGAATTACACGCACACTTTGCACATTCAGGACACAGCACTGTGCAAATGCAAAAAAAAGGGTCACATCAGAGGCACCCTCCTAACCCAAACAAGGAAATCTGCAACACCTTCAGGAGGGCTGAAGGCATTTTGGCACAGGCGGAAAGCACTGATGAGAGAAGAGGCCAGGATTTATAAAAGCTCCAACAAGCACGTTGTACACCAAAAACAAAAAAACAAAAAATATTGGTGTGTCCACATCATCATCATCATCGCTGTTGTTGCTATTATTAATAATGCTAACCACAACAATAATGCAGTGGACCCACCATAATAATGCAAGGAAAGGCCTATTTCAACCTGACTGCCCGCATATACTAATAAAATAGTAATACTAATAATGCAAGGAAAGGCTTCCTTCAGCCTGACTGCCAATACATAACAGTAATAGCAATACTAATATTAATACTAACAATAATGGAAGAAAAGGCCTACATTATCCTGCCAGCCAATATCCTGCCAATATTAATAATAATGTATATTAATAATATAATATGGTAGTAATAAAACAAGAAAAGGCCTATATTACCCTGACTGCCCAGCATATAATACTAATACTAATAATGTAAGTAGGAAAACCTACTTTAGCCTGACTGCCAGCTTATACCAATAACATAGTAATAATAATGCTACCAATGGAAAGTAAGGCCTACTTCAGCCTGACTGCCAGCCTATACTAATCATAATAACATTAATGCTAATATTAGTAATACTAATAATACTAATATTAATAATACCAATGGAAGGCCTACTTGGGCCAGAGTGCCAGCCTATACTAGTCATATAGTAATAACATTAATGCTAATATTAGCAATAATACTAATACTCATAATAATACCAATGGAAGGCCTACTTGGGCCAGAGTGCCAGCCTATACTAATCACATAGTAATAACATTAATGCTAATATTAGTAATACTACTACTACTAATAATAATAATACCAATGGAAGGCCTGCTTGGGCCAGAGTGCCAGCAGGCCTTGCATCCTCTACAAAGGAGAAGAGGAGGAGGAGGAGGAGGAGGAGGAAGGCTTCCGTGTGGGCGCCTCCAGCCCCCCCTTCCCCTACCGGGCCTTGCAGGGCCTGCTGCTGCTCCTCTTCCCCCTCCCTCCAGAAAAGGGGCGTGGCCACGCCGCCTCCCCCCCACCCCGGCTGCTAGGCAACGCGGGGGAGGCTTCGGAGGCCCCGCTAGGCCCGAGCGGCTCCCACCTGGGCTCGGGGGGGCTGGTGACTGGGCAGCTTGGCTCCGGGGGTGGCGGTGGTGGAAGCGGCGGCGGCGCGGAGTCTCCTCCCCTTCTGGTTCCGGCCCTGCGCTCCGCTCGGGCTGGCTCTGGCTCTGCTGCGCGCGCGGCCTCCTCCTTCTCCTCCTCCTCCGGCTCCTTTTTCTGCCTCCTCTCCTGGCCGCCACCCCTCTCTCTCCCTCGCCCTCACACACTGGACCCAAGATGGCAGCGCTCCTCCTTCCGCCGGTTTCCGCCCACTACGGAAGCGACGCGGGCGGGCGGAAAAAAAAAGCACCACAGGGGAAAACGTCAGGCGGGCGGCCCACGAGAAGCTACAAATTTTTTTAATTTTTTTTTTTTTGTGCTCAAGGTGGAGTTTCAACGAACAAGGCACCGCCCGGTTTTGTGGTGCTTTTTTTTTTGGCGTGAGACAGACAAGCCAATGAGAAGCGAGGAGGGGCGGGAAGAAGTGACGTTGGGAGGAGGCCTTTGGAGGACGTTGCGAGGAGAAGGTGGCGGGGTTGGCTAGGCATTGGGAAAGGAGCCAATTAGGGTGGAGGAAAAGGAAGGGGGGAGGGGGGAGGGCGGGGTTAGGGTTGGGGTCATGAAGGTAGAATCACTGGAGTCCGCATCCCTGTCGAATTAATAAGAGCTAAGTGAAGCCAGGGGGCGGGCTTAGCAGCCATGTTGGCGTACTCAAAACAATGCTGATTCCAAGCATTTCAGATTGCTTTTCTGGTACTGTTTGGGACTGAATAGTTTACTCCTGAAATAAAAACTTACGAAAATAAAAACGTGTGATCGTGTAGAAACATCATTGGTAACCTAATTATGAGTTAATATGCAATTCCAAGGTTTAATTCCGCGTAATTATATTACTGAACATACCGGACGAAATGCTACTTGCTGTCTATTTAAACTCAGATTGCACTGTTTTGACAGACTTATTTTTTGAAATCTACACAAGCAAAAATAAAACGGCCATGCCCCATAAAAAAAATGTCTGTTAATGTTCAGAATTTCATAAGTATTACAGTAGGAAAATTACATTAAAATCTCTTCATGACACAAGTAGTTGTCAATATGAGAGTAATTCTTTTTTACTTCTAGACTATTAAGAGTATTTTTTTAACTTCTACACTCACCCTCTCCCCAAAAAAAACCAAATTATGTTAATGTTCACAATTTCGAAAATATTACAGTAGAAAATGGAAGGTGGGAAAAAAGTGTAAACAGGAAGGGGGGAAAAAGGAGGGGGGAAAATACATATTTTTTACCCTCTAGACCATTAACAGTGGGTGTCAGAAAATGGTGAATAAGACTGCTAGGAACAACAAGAAATTACACAGCTTCAAAAATAATGCACGCACTGAACGGTAGTTTTATTGAACCGATGTAATGAGATACATGAATCTTTCCGTGGAAATTAAGTCCCATTTTTCGTACAGCGATTCGCACACCCGTATGCAGAACATGCAGGCATGCTTAAAGAGGTTGAAATTAACTTTTACACACGTGCAGGGAGATTTTTATTCGTGAATTCACGGCAATCCTCCTCCTTGGCGGGGAAGATCTGAGTCAGCCATATTTGTATATCCATGGCTTCAAGAAAACGATATCATGTCCTCTCCTGTTATCTTACCTTCATGTGGCTGCCTGACCGAGTTTTTTATTTATTTATTTCCTCTTCCTCTTTTTATTTTTTTTTTGTCGCGGCAGGGAGCATGCGCGCTGGAAAGGGAGCGGCTGGGGAAAAAATACTGGCTGTGCGGACGGGCGGAGAAAAAAAAAAGGAGGGATGAATGAATGAACGAACGAACGGAGGGAGGGCTTGATAACCATGACAATTATAATAAATAAATAAGTAAATAATATATAAATCCATAATGAAAATATTAATCATAAAGAAAATATGGTCAGAAGTGAAACACAGCACGATGGTATAAATAAATACAATTATATTGATATATTAACCGATATATTAATATACATAGATGCAGAATCAATAATGACAATCAGAAAAGTGAACATACAGGGTATACATTATAATAGTTGGCAAACTAGCCAATAGTTTACAAAATACAGTCGCAATGTTAATATTTCAATAAAGCCATTTCATATCAATAAAGCCATTTAACTTTATTATTACTATTTGCCTGTAAGCCACTTTGTGAACTTTGTGTTGAAAAGCGGTATATAAGTACCTGTTGATTGATTGATTGATTGATTGATTGATTGATTGATTGATATCACAAATGCATCAGTATTTGCATAATGCAATTGCTCAATGCAGTGACACACCAAATGATATAAGAAATCCATCCATAACATTGAATACTGAAAATTGGGCCCATTAGGGGCTGTCAAAAATAAACAATTCCACAAGCTTTCATTAGCCTTCAGTTTGCTCTCTACCTCCTCAGTTGCGGGGAGAATTTTTCCCCAAGTAGAGGTCTGAATTGCTGCCGACCCCCCCACCCCACATAATGAGAGAAGTGGGGACATCTGTTTTTTTTATTTATTCATTTATTTAGACAGAGGTGTGCCTTTGAGAGAGACCCAGCAGCGGTAGCAGAGATACAGCACTGTGAGCTGTCCGGTGCTGCACGAGGGGAGGTTGTGGCAACTGGCCAAGATCTTGGGCTGGCCCTGTCAATAAGAACATTTGCAGCATACAGAACCTTCAGAACCAAGTACAGTGACACATTTCAACCCGGGTCTTCCCTGCCTCCTCTAATCACCCAGGAAGAAACACAAGGGGGAAAAAAAGAGGCAGTTACGTCTTCTCCTGACAACCTGTGCAGTTCAAGAACGCAGTGGTGCAGTTCAAGAAGGGAGTGCAAATTGATTGACAGGCCCGGTGCGGTGATTAAGATCTGAACGGCGCACCCTGGAGCATCATCAGATTAAATTATGCAATTATGTCATCTATCCCTACAATATGAAGATGATGGATAGACTCCGGACAGCGATCTCTGCTGTGCTGCTAGAGGGCAGTCACACAACACAGCAGAAGGGCTTGACAAGGAGCACTGAGATATTGATCAGCTGCACTATATAGTGCATTAATATAGTGCAATTTATACCTTGATTATACCTTATGATCCACGGGACTTGTTGTTTTTTAAATTGTATTGTTTTGTTTTAATTTTGTTTTATTGTATTGTTTTAATATTGTTTTTAAATTGCTTTTTAATGTTAAATTTTGTATTTTATTGTGTTTTTGTGTTGTAATGCCGCCTTGGGTGCCTTCGGGCAGAAAGGCGGGATAGAAATCCAATAATAAATAAATAAATAAATAAATAAATAAATAAATAAATAATAACCCTCTGGGCCAGGGCAGAAAGAAAGAAGTAAATCCACACACTAGACATAGAGCAGTCTCTCTTTTTTTTCCCCCACAGGTCTCTGCCCCCAAGGTGCGCACACACCTACAATCAAACGCACACGCCAAATGTCGAAAATTAAAGCACCGTGTGCATTGTACAGTGGTTTGCGAGTTCCAGGATTTAGGATGCAATCCTAACCTGGAGTTAGGCCAGCACAAGTTAGGCCAGTAAAGTTTGGCTGGCACAAGGGCCACCGTAAAGCGTGTTTGGACCACTCTCAGACTCAGGGAGGATGGCGCACGTCTGTGTGCTGGCTTCTCTGACTCCGAGAGTGATCCAAGCATACTTTATGCTGGCCTAACTGTGCCGACCTAACTCCAGGTTCCTGAGCAGTCATTTCCACAAGGAGGGTTTTTTTTGCAAGGGAAAACATAAGCAAAAATCACAGACACTCAGAGGACCAGAACAAAGGTCTTCAGGAGGGGATCGACATCCTTCTTGACAGGGATGCAACACCAAGCTGAGGAAGCTGCAGATTGGCCAGCAGTGATGAAAGAATTGCTGTGGTTGGCAAATGACTTCTAAGCCTGCACACTATTTCCCTTTATTTTCTGTTGGTGAGTGCCGAGGTCTTTTGTTCCATTGCTTTATTCTTCCGTTGTGCTTCCCCTTGCCACACACTCCTATGGGGGGATTGTTGTCTTGCGTGTTTGTTTGAGACGTGATTCAGCCTTTCCGTTTATCATTCTTCTTCTTCTTCTTCTTCTTCTTCTTCTTTGATCCTGAAATAGTCAAATTTCAGGAAATTTGACTTTTTGAAATAGTCAAAAAGAAAGAGGGAAATAAAAGGTCCCAGCCAGTGGTGTCATTCAAGTGATTTAGGAACAGGAACTCACTTTTGATTGGCACTTGTCGGGAACCCGGAACCAGCCACGGAGCCCGTTAGGATCCAGAATGCCCGTTCTGGTCCGTTCCCCCTGAATGACATCACTGGTCTCAGCCCATGACTCAGAGAGTGGTCCAAACGTGCTTCATGGTGTCCCTGGTGCCGGCCAAACTTCGCTGGCCTAACTGCGCTGGACTAACTCCGGGTTAGGACTGCTTCCTGAGTGAAGAGGCAGGCCTGGTTGGACCCCTGGGCAAGCTAAGGGAACAGAGCCTCCATGTGCAGGAGCAGCCTACCCTGAATTCCAACTAGGAGAGAATGCTAGTGCCTCTCTGCCACAATGCAGGGCTTTCCAGACACGTTGGTGGCTGGAAAAGAGGACGCGGTGTCCAGAAGCAGCGTTCTCCCCTCCCCCCCCAGCCCAAACCGCGGCGGGACTCCACCTCTTCTCTCCCCGCTCCGGAGTGGCCCGCGTCTCCCTCCAGCGCGCTGGGCGGGGCGCGCGGAGGATGCCCTGCCCAGCCCTTTCTCCTTCTCTCGCTCAGCCCTCCCCGATCCACTCCGGCTTCCTTGCAGTGGGTCGTGGCAAGCCGCTCGATCTCCGATTGCTTCGCCACTGCAACGTCATCAGGTAGGATCCCCGAGGAATCCTTGCCGGGAGAGGAGGGAGGGAGATCCCAGGGAGGGATCCCCAGATCCGAGCTCGGAGCTTTTGTTCCTCGCCCTGGAGCGCAGGAGGCTGCCCGGATCCAACGGGAGTCGGGACGTGTCAGTCCTCCCCTTTCTTTGGAAGGATGCTTGGGGGGCGGGAGCGATCTGGCTACTGTAGAACAGAAGCGACGCCCATATGTTGGTGCACGTGTGAATCTGGACCTCAGCAACTCGAATCCAAGATTAGGAGCCCGGAAGCGTAACAGATCAGTGTGAGCTTGGGTGTGTGTGCCAAAGGGAAGGCTATGTGCCCCTCCACAGGTGGCACCAGAAAAGGGGTGAGGAAGGTAAGACCCCCTCCAAGATAAGCAGCCCAGCCTCTATGTCATTATAATAGTGCCTGCATCACTTTTTGTTTAAAAGCTCACAATTTAAAAACAAAACAGGCCATCGAAGCATGACTTTGGAAGAGCGCAATCAACGCAGACAAAAAGGGGGCATCTTTGATTAGTGGTCCAAATGCTGGCTAGAAGGAGGAAGTCAGGCCTGAACTTCCAGTGGAAGCGAGTTCCACAGGATGGGCGACTCATGCAACAGAAGGAGCCAAGGGCGAAGGTTTTCATCTCCATAACAGTCCCCCCTCCCAGTGGCGAGGCTAAGGGGGGGCAATTGAACCGGGCAACGAGCTTTGGGGCGGGGCATAACAAGCTGAGCTTGACACTTAGTGGCCAAAATGGTGAAAAACGTGGTAAGCACGAAATCCTGCCGTACTGTTCTAGATCATTGGGAAGGTAATGTAACGCAGAATGCAATGAAACAAACCAATGTGGAAGTGGAAATAAATTGGTGAGCTTTTAAGGCATCTCAGCACAGGGCTTGTGGTTGAGTTTGTGTGCCGAAAGTGGGTGGTTCCCGCCCCAGTCTAGCTGCTAGGCACGAACAACACCGCTCAGCTGTCTTGGATGGGGTTGAATTTAGTCATCCTCCCCACCAGTCAGTTTCCCTTCTTTACCCAGCAGCAGCTCAGCATAATGACTTGAACACACTCCCACTTGCGGCATCTGACGCTGCCAAAGACACGTCCACTTGCTCAACTGCCCAGGCAGACAAGCAGGGCCAGGAATACACCAAGGGGAGCGTATTTTGGAAGGCAAAAGTGGCATCGTTCCCCCCACACCCTTCTTCAATTTGTAGCAGACAACACTTTGATTTGGACCAACCCAAAAGAAACAAGGAATGACACGGCAAGCTTTTAAATTATATAGAACCATGGTTCTTAAAACATTTTAGCACTGGGACCCACTTTTTAGCTCAGTCAGGACCCACCAGATCTGATGTCATCAACCTGGAAGTGATGTCATGGCCGGAAGTGACATAATCACGCAGGAATTTTTAAGATAAAGTGGACAGAGGGAGGTTCTTTTCCCTCTCTCACAACATCACAACCAGGGGACACCCACTCAAATTGAGTGTTGGGGGAGTTCTAACAGATAAAAGGAAATACTTTTTTGCCCAGCAGGTAATTATCCACGGAACTGCAGAAAAACTGGAAAAATTTGGTACCAAGTAGTACCAACTTCAGCAGCTTAGGAAGAACATCAGTATTTAGGGAAGAGGCACAAGTCACTAGTCCTCATGATTGCAAAGCTTGTGGGTCCGGTAAAATCTTGGAAGCCAGAGCACTTGCTGAATGGGATGTCATGTGGTCAGAGGATAATATTTCAGTGCCATTAATAGCCCGTGACTAAGAAGCGGACTAAATGATAAGCAGCAGTAAACATTGCAGAGTAAATTGGGGAAAATAAACTAGGGGAAATTATGGGGGCTGTAGCGCTTTCCCTGGGAAAGAGGTTAAAATTAGCATTTGTGGCTTTTCAGATCGGAAAGAATGTCTACAGGGGGAACATGTTGGAGGCCTAAACATTATGCATGGGGGGGGGGGGAAGCAGATTGAATTGGTTTTTTTTTTTCCCGATCTCCTAACGCTAGAACTCTCTCTCTCAGTGAAACAGGTCTATCCGTAGGTTCAGGACAGACAGCAGAAAATACTCTTCCTCCCAGCACATAATTCGCTTAAAGGAATTTGCAGCTCTCAGATGCTGCTGCTGAGTGGATTTTAAAAGACGATTAGGCAAATTTGTGGACAAGAGGGCTATTGCTGAGAGAGGTCAATAGTAGAGCCTCCATGGCTAGTTGCCGTGTAGGTAGGTAGGACTGCTGTTGGATGGTTGTTGGTTGGTAGGTTAATTGGATGGTTGGTAGGCTGATTAGTTGGGTGGGTTGGTTGATTGGTTGTCCTTAAGTATGTTGTGAACCTAGCCGATAATGATTATCTTGCATGAGGTGTGGACAATGCAAGTTTCTTACGTCAACCCCACCAAATGTCTGGATTGCCCTTTGGCACCTGTGGCTTTTCATTTGGGCCGCTGGGCTTATTTTCACTGCATCCAACTCGATGGAGATTCCCAAAGGCTACCTAGTCCAACCCCCTTTTTGATGTATCTGCATCAAAAAAAATGTACAGATGATACAAAAAACATACAGAAGATACGGATGTATCTGCCCCCCCCCCCAAAAAAAAACGTGCCAGGCCTCTGCTCCTTGGTGGCTCTCCAAATAGTCAGATGCCTTCCTGATGCTGCAGCTGTGAAGTTTGTCTTGCTCAATTCGATCCGGAAAGGGAGCAAAAATGTGAGTCACGGTGCAGTCTGCGCTCACACCCACATGCAGGTTTTTTTTACTGCAGGGGGTTCCCTTTTAGCAGCCTGATTCACTGTAGAAACAAGGAAATGTGAGCCTGCATAATTTTCCTTCCTGCCTTTCTCAGAAAACCAGTAAGCCATAAAGCAGTTGTCAAATCCTGATAGCAGAGACAGCTCTTTGATATAGTCATGTTCCCTGGTTTGAGAACTCTTTCTCATGTGATCCAGAGGGTCTCATAGCCGGCACTTTTGAAACAGCATTATGCTCCATCTCCTGTGCGCCTGGTGCACAACAGGTAGTTCAACAACAATGCATCACAATCAAGTGCACCCCCAATCTCCCTTATTCATTTGTGGAATTTTTTTGGGGGTGGGGCTGGTTCTCGGTAAACCTTTTTACCCCATTACATCAGTTTCTTCAGAAACCTCTGGCAGCTTGCAATAAAACAGAGCGCAAAACAACGATCAATAAAACCCAGGCAGAGGAATTCCAGTGTTTGAACATCCAGATAAGCTTTGGGCGAAACTGGTTTCTAGGGCGTGGGGAATGACTGCAGGATTCAACCTGCAGGGCACCCCGAAATGTGGGTCCCAAGCCCAAGGTTGAAAAACACCAGTGAGTCGTGATTGTTGGTCGTTTTAAAAAGTGGGTCCCCCGGTGTTAAAAGGTTTGGGAAGCCCAGATCTAGGTCGTTTAAAAGCAAGAGGTGTAGGAAAGGAGAACATTGCGTGTGCAGGGAGTGATTACATTAGAAATAATTGTAGGATGTGAGGATGTGGCAGATGTTGAGGTTGTTACTATGGGGACAGATTCGGATGGAATTACCCCAGGCAGGGAAAAGGCAGCCACACCCTCGCCGATGTTAGGCCTCATCCAGCCTTCTAGCTCTGAGGACTTGCTGGAGAGGGAAAATAGTTTTGCATACGCGAGAAAAATGCATGCAGAAACTCCTTTGGGAATGGCATGCGGTTTGCAGAATTAAAGACTTGGGTTGCTGTCTGGTTGGCCATGCCATGCCACTCATATTTTTGTGCTCTCTTTAAGCTGGCTCGCTTTATGTCCCAAAGAGCTTAAGAGTGCAATCCTAACCTGGAGTCAGGCCAGCAAAATTGGGCCGGCACGAGGGCCACCATAAAGGATGTTTGGACCACTCTCGGAGTCGGGGAGGATGGCGCACGTCTGTGTGCTGGCTTCTCTGACTCTGAGAGTGGTCCAAACATACTTGATGGTGTCCCTTGTGCTGGCCAGACTTTGCTTTATTTACCTCATATTTACCTCAGAATTTTACCTCAGAAATTTACCTCAGAATGCCAGATACAAGGGAGTGGCGTTTGGACCACTCTCAGAGTCAGGGAGGATGGCGCACGTCTGTATGCTGGCTCCTCTGACTCTGAGAGTGGTCCAAACATACTTTACGGGTGGCCCTTGTGCCAGGCCAAACTTCGCTGGCCTAACTGCGCTGGCCTCACTCCAGGTGAGGATTGCACCCTAAATTCTTGCCGCAAAACTCTGCCTTTGACGGGGGTTCCTGTCTTCCCATTGCTAGGGGCCTCCTTGCTATTTCAGTTGGCTTTTCAGCAGCTGATCAGGGTGGAACTGTTGACTGCGAGACAGCTGGGAAATCTGCACTTCCTCCTGCTTTTCTGACCCATCCCGCCGGCCTGCCAGAGCTGTTAAAAATAGCCTGGGAGCAGAGGCGTTTCTACAGGGAGGGCAAAGCTCTAAGTGTTGCAAGAAGCCTCACCCTGTCGTGTAAATCCCTCCTCTCCCTTGCTGCTGTAGCCAGTAAGCAACGCCAAGATGTTGCTGTTCCCTGTGAGGATTGCCTAAAACGGTGCAGGAGAGGAGTGATTTCCACTGCAAGGTGAGGCTTCTTGCAAAACTTAGAGCTTTGCCATCCCTGTAGAAACGCCACTGCCTGGGAGCACTTCACACTGGGGACACTGAGGGGTGGTTACATGAAGGAAGCATTAGATAACGGCAGGTATAAGAACCACTGTATATTAGAAACAATTCCGGATGCCTCTTCTTAGCCGATTGTCCGCTGAGACTCCCTCATCATTTCGGTAACGCAGTCAAAGACCGTTCTGCACGAAATGACGTGAAAATGTGGCAACTTAAACCCTATTTGAAATGTTTCCTTAGGGAGAGTGTTTAAAAAAAAATTATGGGGATGACTTGTGTCAAAGACGCCAAGGTAGGAAGTAAGCCTCGCTTTGCCTCAATTGCTTGGAATGTTAACATGCGATTTTTTTTTTGGATGTTATGAACCATTCCAACTTTGCTAACCTCCATCCAAACTCTTTTTTTGCCCCCTTTCTATGCAGCAAACCTCCGTTTCCTCTCCCTGGTCGTCTGAATTCTTTTCCTTTTCAAAACCTACCTTTTGTGCATGATTTTTAAAATATATTCCTGGGGCTTGGCTTGGTGGTGGGGGTGGGTGGGAGATCCTAGAAAATAAAGGGGAGAGGGCTTGGGAGATATCTTTTGGGATCTATTTTTCTTGACTACTACGTTTGAATGAGACATTAGCCTCAGTTTACCACCTGTAAAATGGGCATCACAACATGAGAATCCCTTTGCTGGATCAGATCAGGCCCAGCTTCCTGGTTCCCAGCTCGTGCAACTCAACGGACATCAGGTCGCAACCCACCAAGTGGGTCACAATCCACAGTTTGAGAAACACTGTCCCAAAGGCATCGCCAAACAGTTTCAGGGTGCAATCCTAACCTGGAGTTAGGCTGGCACAGTTTGGCCGGCGCAAGGGCCACCGTAAAGCGCGTTTGGACCACCCTCGGAGTCAGGGAGGATGGCGCACGTCTGTGTGCCGGCCTCTCTGACTCCGAGAGTGGTCCAAAAGTACTTTACAGTGTCCCTTGTGCCGGCCAAACTTTGCTGGCCTAACTCTGCCAGCCTAACTCCAGGTTAGGGTTGCGCTCTACGTGGATGATCTTGAGTGTACAGAGTACAAGGAGATAATTTTGGCATTGCTGAACTGTGAAAAACCTCTACCACACATACCTGATGTGTATAGTTTTAGCAAAAACTCCTCAGCCTTTTAAGCTTTGCTTCCAAGGTAGAGACATTCCAACTCTCTAATCGTCTTTTGTGCCCTGTTTTGGTGCCTTCCTAAGAATAGCGACCAATCTCAGGGATGCTGCAGCACTGAAGTACGAGATAAGGAAACGGGGGTTTGCCCTGCCTGAGCTTGCAGGAACAGGACTGGAACCTTTGCCTAGAGGCAAAAGACAGACATGTTGAGCCTGTTTGCATACCCTATAAGTCAGATGTCAAGCAAATGGAGCTTGCCTCAGGCCGGAACCATAGTACATAGCCTGGACTGTCACCCCAACCATGGAACTGGAAAAGGTGCAGAAGAGAGCAACCAGAATGATTCCTGGGCAGGGGCACCCTTATAAGGAAAGGCTGCATCCAGTGGTGTCATTCAAATGATTTAGGAACAGGAACTCACTTTTGATTGGCATTTGTCGGGAACCCAGAACCAGCCACGGAGCCCGTTAGGATCCGGAACGCCCGTTCTGGTCCGTTCCCCCTGAATGACATCACTGCCTTCGCCCCCCTAGGAATCTGGAGTCGCTCCCTTTAACCCTCTGAGTGCAGGCCAACCAAGAAGAAAAACTCTTTGCAGAGAAATTGGGAGGGGGGAGGGGGAGAGTGAAGTGGGTGGAGTCAGCCCTAATTTTAACTAGTGGAACTGAGTTCCCCCGCGTTCCCCCTGCATGACATCACTGGCTGCAGCATTTGGGGCTCTTCAGTCTAGAGAAAAGGCACCTGAGGGGGGACATGATTGAGACATACAAAATAATGCAGGTAAGGGAAGGGATAGAGTCGATAGAGGGATGTTCTTTTCCCTCTCTCAAAACACCAGAACCAGGGGGCATCCACTCAAATTGACTGGCGGGAGAGTTCGAACAGCCCAGTATTTATCAAACTGTGGGTCAGGACCCACTTGGTGGGTCAGGACCTGATGTCAGGTGGGTCGCGGAAAGCTGGGAGCAGCCACCTTGGAGCAGCCACAGGTTGCAAGCCGACCTACAGCTACACAGGAGTAAGCCCCATTGAGAGTTAAAAGCATATTATATACATTGTTAAAAGCATATACTGTACATTGTAGCCTGTTACAAGTACAGATCTGTAACATTTCCCCACATGCAGTTGCATCAAATCGAATAGAATAAAACCAAAATACACACTGAAATGAATGGGGACCCACCTGAAATTGGCTTGCTAGTGGGTCCCGACCCACAGTTTGGGAAACGGTTCTAAACAGCCGAACTCCGTAGCCCTGATTTATAGCCAAAAATTTGCTATCAGTGCTAGATTCTTTCTATCAAAAAGCATCATTTGCGCAGATCATCTGTGGAAGTTTAAAGGACCCATGGCCAGGCCAAACCACTCTACCTGACGCAAACATTAAGTGTGCGCACAGCCCCAGGTAAATCAATGCATTGAAGCAGCCCCAATCCTCAGTAGATTTGGGCTGCAAATATCTTTAATTGACGACAATTATTCAGGATGATCGCAGTAAAGATGTGGAGGACTAGACTGGGAATTGCATTATGGCTCTGTCCCGCGGCATTGATTTTAACGCAAGCAAACGTTTGTGTGAAGGGTTCTGGAACGAAACCCCCAGTGAGTTGAAGCGCAAGCTCGTTTTGCAAATCGAATTAGAAGCACTAGAGAAAACAGCCTTACCTAGAATGGAATCTGTCTGGCTGGCTGAAGGTTTTCAGCAGACTAGAAGCAGCTCTCCTTGCAGGTGCCAGAGACTGAACTGGAGCCCTTCTGAAAGCAAAGGAGTTGCTTTGCCTCAAAGCTACAGGATGAGGTGGTAGATTTGGGACATTACAAGAGACCCACCCCAAGTTAACCCCTACTGCGAGAGAAGGCTAGCGGAATTCTGTTACTCAGAGATGGGCAGCACCATCTCCTGACTACAGGAAATCCTAGTCGGACCCACATCATTAGCTACGGAGAATGAACTCTCAGGCATGGCCAAACACGTCCATTCTTGAGTCTCTTGAGGGCTAGAAACTTGGTTTCTGCCTTGTCATGTTGACACTCAAATGAAAAGATTTGCATCTCAAAGGAAAGGTTTGTTTCGCCTGGCTCCAATTTGCCTACAAGGGTGAGTTTTTAATTGCCACCCTCCAATCATGAAGGGGCCACATTGCCAGAACAGCAACTCATTCAGAGAACAAGTGGGCAGCCTCCTTTTAAGGAAGGCTAATTTGGATTCACAGGAGCCTTGACTGATGAAGTTGGACTGATCTGCTGTGTTGCAATTCTCTCATGGCATTGAGTTTGGCTGTTTCGGACCAGAACCCAGCTGGTCTTTGGAAAGGAGCTTTTTCCAAAAAAAAGCTGCCAAGAGAATTTCTGGCCTCCAGCCTCATTTGCTGTGTGCTCCAACCACAAGACTTTGTATAAACCAGAGGCAGCTCCGTTCTGGAAATGTCAACTCTCCGCAGAGCCATCGCAGAGGGGAGAGAGAGAGAGAGAGAGAGAGAGAGAGAGAGAGAAACTCAACTTGCCCATATTAGGAACTGGTGAGCAAGGAGTTGGGAAATTGTCTGCGAGGCGCAGTTTGAAACAGGCGAGCTTCATCAATCTTTCCATCAAACGGGGAAAGAGACGGTATTTTCTTTTCAGCCCCAAAGTTTGGAGAATTGGCCTTGGCTTGCCAGAGGTCTTGATTTGAAAAGGTGGCCCCTTCTCGGAGCCTGCAAAGAACAATGGAATGTGTTTCTCCTCGGAGAACAGTGTCGCTCTGTAGGGCAAAGGCAGCCGTGTCAAGTCTCTCTTGTTCTCTCCCTTTCTATTTTTGGAAACTTGATCTAGCAGCCCCCGGTTGCTTTTTCCGCACCTTCATGTTTACAGCTGAAATACTGTCACTTAAAAAAACAAAGGACTCTGCGCAAATCCTTGGAGACGGCATTCAGAACAGATTTGCCATGAATAATCTGTCTTGGGTGCAGGCCATGCACCTGTGCAGTTGCCTGTCTGTCCTCAGCCCCTCACGTGCTTATTTATGCAATGTAAGCTTCTAGTCCTTATGATGGAGGAGAAAAACCCGGAAACACTGAACAGCGTAAGAACTGCTGTAAGGTCCACCAAGTCCAGCATTTACTCTCCAGCAGTGGCCTCAAGGAAGCTCACAAGCAGGGGCAGGAAAGCAGAAACCATCTTATCATTCCTAGTATCTAGTATTCCGAGATAGACTATTCCTGTACATGGAGGGCCCGTGTTTTTACCTTGTTGCAGCAAAGCCACTGATGTTCCCCTATCTTTTTTTATAGGGCTCCCAGTATCCACGGATAACTGAAACAGTGGATACTGGGCAGTGATGTCATGCAGGGGGAACGCGGGGGAACTCAGTTCCACTAGTTAAAATTAGGGTTGACTCCGCCCACTTCACTCTCCCTCCTCCCCCCTCCCAATTCCTCTGCAAAGAGCTTTTCTTCTTGGTTGGCTGGCACTCAGAGGCTTAAAGGGAGCGACTCCGGATTCCTAGGGGGGCGAAGGCAGTGATGTCATTCAGGGGGCGTTCCAGATCCTAACAGGCTCCGTGGCTGGTTCCGGGTTCCCAACAAGTGCCAATCAAAAGTGAGTTCCTGTTCCTAAATCATTTGAATGACACCACTGATACTGGGGCACGCCGGTATAGTATATTTACTGATATTGCTTCCTGGTTATTATACCACCTTCAATGTGCATTGCGCTGTACATACTGTGAAAAGCCAGGTCCCCGCCCCAAAAGGTTTACAGTGTAGATATGTATGTGTACATATTACATACATGTTGCATATAAGAGCTCTAAAATGAGATGTGATCTTAATAAAGGGGACAGAGTCAACCCCCCTCCCCAGCTGCCAATCTTCCTTTCCCCACTCCCGGCTGTGCTATGGGGTGCAAACTTTGTGCTTAATTGCACACAGGGTGTGATGTCTCCATTGTTCAGGGGTGGATTAGCCTGACTCAGCGATCTCCCGGCTGTGATGTTGTGGCTGGGGTGTGTCTCCGGGACAATGCATTGTACTCAGATGTTTGCTTAAGTGAACCAGTTAAACCAGCATGCATCGATCTCAGTAGTTTTAAAGACCATAGATCAATGATTTGCAAACCTTTTAGCACTGGGACCCACTTTTTAAAAAAGACACTCTTCCTAGCTTTACAAGATTTTAGCTTTACAAGATGTACCAATCTTCCAGAAGCACCTACTTCTTGCATTCACATGTCACAGTTTTCTGGGACGTGTGAAATACATTCACAGTTTGCAATGACAGAATCATTATTTTTTTTCTGTTTGGCAATGGAGTTAAACCACAAACAGTGTGTCTTTTTGCTTCCTGTTCAGTGGTAAACCACCAGTGTTGGTCTGCCCCCTGCTGGCCCAACACAGAATTGAGCCTGCGCAACAGAGCTTTGAATTGTTCCAAACATTTGTAGTTCTGCCCACACGAAAATGTCCACGAGTTTCTTTTTGGGAAGTCATAAGATAGTTGGAATTTATTTTTCCAATAAAAACTCCCTTTGTATTCAGGCAAGAGCTGGCTGGGGGCAGACCTTGGATTTAGTTTATTGTTTTAAATACATTTTCCATGGCCTCTCTCCCGAATGACAAAGCATTGGGATTCTATGGGGCCGTTCTAGGAGCTACCTGCCTAAAAAGTGAGATGAAGGAAGTACAGTAGGCCCTGGGTATCCATGATGGATCTGTTCCAAGGCCCTTACAGATACCAAAATACGTGAATAAAACACACTCCACCTGGAGTATCGTGTACAAGTCTGGTTGCCACATCTCCAAAAGGACATTGCGGAATGGGAAAAGGTGCAGACGAGAGCGACCAAAATGATTACGGGGCTGGGGCACCTCCCTTATGAAGAAAGACTGCAGCGTTTGGGGCTCTTCAGCCTAGAAAGAGGGGACATGATTGTGGGTGCAATCAGTGATGTCATGCAGGGGGAACGCGGGGGAACTCAGTTCCACTAGTTAAAATTAGGGCTGACTCCGCCCACTTCACTCTCCCTCCTCCCCCCTCCCAATTCCTCTGCAAAGAGCTTTTCTTCTTGGTTGGCCTGCACTCAGAGGGTTAAAGGGAGCGACTCCGGATTCCTAGGGGGGGGGTGAAGGCAGTGATGTCATTCAGGGGGAACGGACCAGAACGGGTGTTCTGGATCCTAACGGGCTCCGTGGCTGGTTCCGGGTTCCCGACAAGTGCCAATCAAAAGTGAGTTCCTGTTCCTAAATCATTTGAATGACACCACTGGGTGCAATCCTAACCTGGAGTTAGGCCGGCACAATTGGGCCAAGAAAGATTGGCCGGCACAAGGGACACCGTAAAGCACGTTTGGACCATTTTTGGAGTGAGGGACGATGGCACATGTCTGTGTGCTGGCTTATCTGACTCCAAGAGTGGGCCAAACGTATTTTATGGTGTCCCTTATGCCTAACTGAGCCGGTTAGGATTAGGTTAGGATTACACTCTGTCTTGTTGCCAATACCATGTAGCCGGTCATTTTTGCTACCTGATTCTCCCTAATCTCAGATGGCGATCTTTTATTATTTTATTAAGACTTCCCTTTGCCTTGTCTTTTATTCATCAGGAGAAAGCAGAATAACGCACTTCTCTATTTATTCGTTCCTTTTTTTTGAAATGCAGCAACTGCTGTTGGCAGAACTCCCAATTGAAACCCACATGATCATTCCAGTGCTGTTATTTCCTTCTCAGTTGTTGAGGCTCCTTTTTCGGCTAGCCACCGCCTTTGGGTCCTGCTGGGAAAAAACCCTTGGAGACTTGGCAGTGCCCCCTATCAGCTGATGTTTGAGAAGAACCTACGTAGATCGAGGCAGCTGATTATGATTACGGGCACAATCCTAACCAGGAGTTAGGCCGGCACAGTTACGCCAGCCAAGTTTGGCCGGCACAAGGGACACCGTAAAGCGTGTTTGGACCACTCTCAGAGTCAGAGAGGCCAGCACACAGGCGTGCGCCATCCTCCCTGACTCCGAGAGTGGTCCAAATGCACTTTACGGTGGCCCTGGTGCCAGCCAAACTTGGCTGGCCTAACTTGTGCCGGCCTAACTCCAGGTTAGGATTGCACCGTAAGAGGCTCAGTCTTTCATTTGCCCCCTGCAAATACAGCTATGTGCACAGTGTTTTGCCAGCTGGAGAGGGGAAAAAGGTTGTGGATGCAGATTTTTCTTCCAAGAGGCTGGGAGAACAAACACAGTCATTTCTCTATATATATCTAGGAATTTGCTTCTCTGCGAGGGGCAGAATTGCTACTTTCCTCATTATCCGCATCTTGTTATCCGCTATGCAGAGACCTCCCCAAGGCTGCAGAGATCGTCAGAATAGCATCTGCCACCAGCACTGACTGCTTTCAAATGGCCGGCAGGAGCATCCACTAGCCATGTTTGAGGGGTCCATTCTGGCTGCAGGTGCCAGCAGCATCCAGAGGCACTTCCTGCTGCACTCTGCTGGCTTCCTGAGGGTCACTGCTGGATGCTTCTGACTGAAGATAAGGCATCTAACCCTGTTGATCCCCATAGGATCAATGGTTTGTTACCTGCGAATTTGCTATCCGGGAGAGCTTCCAAGAATCATGTTTAAGGGCTCCATGCTGGTCACAGGTGGCATTCTGAAGGTCCCTGCAGCCTCTGGAAGGGCTAGTTAAGGGTTGCATAAGACTCCCTGGCAGATCCAGCCCTACCCCAGACCGGCAAACAGGGCCAAGCAGGTGGAGATCACCAAGTCCTGTCCTGTCTAGGACAGTCTGGCGCTGGGACTAGGATTGGCTGGATTTGGGCCACGATGGCATCAGCCCTAAGGAGGAGTCTTGGGGCCCAAGCATCTGTGACCTCTCTTCCCTGCTTGTGGGGATCTGGGCAGAACACGATGTTTGTCTTGCTCAACAGCTCCTCTCCAAACTGATGAGCAAGGCAAAGCAAAAAACCCTTCGGACAGAGAAACAGTCCATCGTTTCCTCCAAGGCCTTTCGCAATAATAACCCAGCCAAAAAATATCCTTGGATGTTCTCAGATGTGTGTGTGTGTATGTGTGTGTTAAATTTCTAGTTCATCTCTTGATCTTACTGGTATTCCTCCCCGCCTATTTCCACCCTCCCATGGGAGGGGAGAAAATGTGGACAGGTCATGGCTCGCAAACCAAGAGGGGCATCTTCCCATCACACACACACACACACACACACACACACACACACACACACACACAAGGAACAAAAACATGCGCCTAGGCCAGACGCCATCACCACCTCCTGTGGCAAGGAGTTCCACTGATTATTTCGGTAAAAAAAAGTATTTCCTTTTATTGATTCTAACTCTCCCAACACTCAACACTCACTCTAAAGCGTGGTCCCCGGTGCTAAAAGGTTTGAGACCCGCTCAATGCAGCTGCAGAGAGGAACTGAGGGAAAACACGACCAGGGTGGGGTTTGCACCCCCCCAGCCTATTTCTGAGTTTGCCTCCCGCTCCTTGCAGCTGTGCACTGGAGTCCTGGAGTCTCAAACCAAACGCAAGCGTTATGTAACTTGCTGGCCGCCCCGTGACCAGTGGCCGCCTGTTTTCCATGATCCCTGGCCTTGGTGTAATAGAGAGCACGTTGCATTGCGAGATTAGCCCTTGGGGGCCTGGCCACCTGCAGCACCCCTCCAAGAACAGAGGCGTGTCCTTGCAGTCACATTCCAGCTGGCCCTGGGCGTGCCTGGGCTGGAATCCCTGCCAAAGGGTTGCACATCTTTTGTTGACGGCCGATAAAAAGCAGGTCTCGGCTCTCCACCGCCCTCTCTTTCCTCCGGTGGCTCCTGCCAGAGGCCGATCTGAGACGAACTGGGGACCTGTTGAGAGGCACTGGGTGGCTGGTTTTTGCAACAAACCATTGCCCCACTGAAGTCTGCAAACATGGTGCCCTTTCTGGGATTTGTCTGCCTCATCCTGGCCGTGCCAGTGATTTCAACCGTGGTGAGTAGTAACAAACCTGAGACTCCAGTTAATCGGTCACGGCGAAAACGATGTCGAGTTCTCTGTGCTCAGAGCTGTTGTGACAGATGCTTTTGTGAACTGTTTAGCCGTAAGAAACTCTGCTGTAAGAAACCAGGCTGAAAGCTGCAGCGCAAGTACTTTGGCCACCTCATGAGAAGAGAGGACTCTTTAGAAAAGACCCTCATGCTGGGAAAGATTGAAGGCAAAAGGAGAAGGGGGCGGCAGAGGAGGAGATGGTTAGAGAGTGTCACCAAAGCGATGAACATGAAATTGGGCAAACTCCGGAAGCTAGTGGAGGACAGGGAGGCCTGGCGTGCTGTGGTCCATGGGGTCGCGAAGAGTCGGACATGACTTAGCGACTGAACAACAACAAGAAGAAACCAGGCAGTCTAAGATGCTTTTAGAGTTGGTTTTTGGCAGCAGATATACACCGTGGGAAGCGAGAGAGCTGTGCACAGGAGTCATAAGAACGTAAGAACATAAGAAGAGTCCCACTGGATCAGGCCAAAGGCCCACCTAGTCCAGCTTCCTGCATCTCACAGCGGCCCACCAGGTGCCCCAGGGAGGCATGAGACAACAAGATGCCTGCATCTTGTTGCCACTCCCTTGCACCCAGCTTGAATCTTTCCCCAGCCACCTTATATCCTTTTGCAGCTCATGAAATGGGCCTGCCTTGTCAGAGCCCTGAGCTGATGAGCTACTTGTCGGTGGTTTTGCTTGTGTCGAGGTTGTAAATAGGCTTTTTGCTTTCTTTCTGATTCACTTTGCTATTGGAACGTGGCTGAGAACTTATTGCTACGTTCTCAGGAAAGCAGCAGGCTCTGGCATCACAATGTTGGCGCTTCTGGCTGTGACATCACATCCTGTGGGTCCTGGACAGATTGTCATCCTAAAATGTGCGTCCCGTTGCTAAAATCGTTGCTAAAATGTGCATCCCGTTGCTAAAATCGTTGAGAACCGCTGGAATATGTTATACCCTCTTAGTCTAGGATTAGCTAGTACTGTGGTTTGTCCACCATAATAACAGAGGTGATTAGTTAGTGAAAAGGGTTACAGGTTTCAGGGCTGGTTCTAGGAGCTCAGGGTCTCATTGTAAACTTTTGTTTGCAGGTGCATCGGGTTCCAGGCCAAGAACTGTAGATACAAATAAAATGTATTGTAGACTTTAAATCTCTAGGGTAGAACTGGAAGCACTCAGAATGTGCACTTACAAAGTGCCTGCACATTGTAATATAACATGGCATATGTTAGGGCAGCAAGTAAGCCCACAAAATGTGCAGATTGCCTTTGACATTTTAAGATTTCAAAAGAATATTGTTGCAGTTCTCTATAAAAAAAACTGTAATGTAATGCGAGGGGTCCGTTGCAATGTAGTGTGTGTGTGTGTGTGTGTGTGTGTGTTTGCCGAAACAAGTTTATTTTTAATAGTATCTATATCAAATATTTGTTGGGAAAAAAGTAGTCTGTTAGCCCAGTGTACAGTAACCTGACAAAGCAGCCCAATTTCATGATCTACGAAAGGATAGATAGAAGCTGGGGAAAGATTCAGAGTGCAAGCCTCACCTGGAGTTAGGCCGGCACAGTTAGGCCAGCAAAGCCTGGCCGGCACAAGGGACACCGTCAAGTATGTTTGGACCACTCTCGGAGTCAGAGAGGCCAGCACACAGACGTACCCCATCCTCCCTGACTCAGAGAGCGGTCCACACGCCACTCCCTTGTATCTGGCATTCTGAGGTAAATTCCTGAGGTAAAATTCTGAGGTAAACACGAGGTAAATAAAGCAAAGTCTGCCCAGCACAAGGGACACCATAAAGTATGTTTGGATCACTCTCGGAGTCGGAGAGGTCAGCACACAGACGTGCGCCATCTTCCCTGACTGCGAGAATGGTTCAAATGCGCTTTAGGTGGCCCTTGTTCCAGCCACACTTTGCTTGTCTAACTGTGCTGGACTCACTCCAGCTTAGGATTGCGCTCTGAGTCAAAATGAGCAGTGATTTGGCTCACGTCAGGTTCCACAAAGGTGCGGAGGCCTTGGCAGCTATGAATTCAGAGGAGTGGAATGAAAGAGGGTGTTGAAGTGGCCAGACCTGCTCAGTGCCTCCCTGTTAATAACGGTCTACCTGTCGATGTTGACAGTGCCTTGCAGAGGTTTCCAGCAGAGAAGCCCTGTCGGCTTTTTCCCTGCACATGGCAGGACAACGTTGTTCCGAGTCCTGCTTGAAGTAGTGGCTTTGCTACTTTGCTACAGTGGTTGATATTGGGTGTCGCTTTACACCGTAGCTCAGGATCTTGCAACCCTTAGCCTCTTGCCCCCCTATTGGAACGCCACTGAGCAGTATAACCCTGTTAACTTCTCCTCCTATTCTGTGATAGCTCAGCAGCTGCCTAATTCCAGTGAGTGCCCAAGAGCCTTGGGCAGGTTTCCCACCCCCAACTGCAGCCTGCGGCCAGGGATTGGTCTGCCGAGAATCCTAGCAGCCTTGCCCTGAAGGCGTCGGCTTCCGAGAGCAGCCGAGCTGCACAAAAGCGTCCTTGTGCGAGCCCCAAAACGGTTGCTGTGAGTTGTTGTGCTCATTCTCTCACAGCCCGTCAGGATGGTGGAGCACGCCGAATTCCTGAAAGCGGGGAAGGAGCCCGGCCTCCAGATCTGGAGGATTGAGAAGTTCGACCTGGTGCCCGTGCCTAGAAACCTCTACGGGGACTTCTTCACCGGGGATGCCTACGTGATCCTCAACACCATCCGGCAACGGAGCGGGAACTTGCAGTACGACCTCCATTTCTGGCTAGGTAAGGACCTTCTTGCTGAACGGAGAGTCCCGAACGTGCAGGCAGGCAGCCTGCGTGCTAGAGGGTGACTGACAGGCTGCAAGCGCTAGGTCAGGACCTCATTATCCACGGGTTCAGCATCCCCCTGGAGTTTTGCTCCTCCTTGGCTGTGCCATGGAGAGGACCACCACCTCCCTTGTAGACCGCAGAATCCCACCCCCAAACTCACACGTGACAAAAATGTCACGAGTCGGCAGTCACGCAACGCTCTGCTCAGTGTCTAGTGTCTCCTCCCTTTTTGACTGGCAGGGGACCAGTGTAGCCAAGATGAGAGCGGTTCGGCTGCCATTTTCACTGTACAGCTGGACGATTACCTTGGCGGGAAGGCGATCCAACACCGAGAGGTTCAAGGCCACGAATCGTCCACGTTCCTGGGGTACTTCAAACCAGGCATCAAGTACAAGGTATGTGATAATGATGATACTTGTATTTATATACCGCCTTTCTTAAGATCACTAGATTTCTCTAATGACTGTAACTCAAGGCGGTTTACATAGGCAGACTTTTATTCACAAACCCGAAGGTTTTTACAATTTAAAGAAACATTCTATCTTTCAAGAACTACACACATACAGATCTTTCTTTCTGGATTTAGCCTTCTTTCTTAGCCACCGTCTGTCTTCTGCTGGCTGATAAGAGGCTTCCCTGCTCCCCCAGAGACGCAGCTGACCAGCACACTCCTCCTCCCACGAGGCAGCTGGAACTCAGCTGTTAATCAGCTGCAGTTTGCAAGGTCTGCCGCTCACAGAGACTTCTGGTAGTCTGGAGCTCACGACCTTCGGATCTTCAGCTGTTACCTTCGGGCAAATGGAGGTGTTAACCTGCTCAGCTAAATCTTCTGCCTTGCTGGGTTTTTTGTGTGTGCCTTGCTGGTTTTTTGGGTGGGGTGGGGGTTTACAGGGTTAAGTCTGCTTTTAACCAAAGGAAAATAAATACACATTGATTATGCCATTTCTGATGGCAGAAACTATAGTCTCTAATAGTCTGAAATAGTCTGACTAATACTCAGCTAATAGTCTGAAAAACAATCTCCGATCTCTCATACCGTATCTAGCTGGGCTCTAAACTGTTCCAGATTGGACGTCCAACTGTTCCTTCGCTCTTCTAGGCTGGCGGTGTGGCTTCCGGCTTCCGACACGTGGTCCCCAACGAGGTGACGGTCCAGAGGCTCCTCCAGATCAAAGGCAGGCGGACGGTACGAGCGACCGAGGTCCCCGTCAGCTGGGACAGCTTCAACACCGGAGATTGCTTCATCCTGGATCTCGGCAGTGTAAGTTTCTGACTGTTCTGGATGCAGCCTCCTTGCCAGGTTGTGTTTTATTTGGGGTAGGGCTACACACACACACACACACACACACACACACACACACACCATATTGCTTGGATCAGAACGCAGATTCCAGCGGGCTACCTGAGACTGTACAATGCACTTCAGCTAAGCATGAGAAGAACAAAATGAGCCGCAGTGAGCTTTGGTGCTTCCGACAAGACCAACACTTTGAGGCAAGCCCCTCCCGAGAAAGCAAGAGCTCGTTTCGAACTGGTTCTGCGCAATGGTCCGAAGCTCCTGTGCAAAGCCAGATCTGAAGCGTCCCCAGCTTGAGGCAAGGGTTGGCTTTGAGCACAATCCTAAGCCCACCTCTCCTTCGCCCCCCTAGGAATCCGGAGTCGCTCCCTTTAACCCTCTGAGTGCCGGCCAACCAAGAAGAAAAGCTCTTTGCAGAGGAATTGGGAGGGGGAGGAGGGAAAGTGAAGTGGGCGGAGTCAGCCCTAATTTTAACTAGTGGAACTGAGTTCCCCCGCGTTCCCCCTGCGTGACATCACTGCTCCTCCCCCTTCCCCGAGCAGCAAATAATGCGAAACCTCAACCACGGTGTCTTCTTTGAGCTCCTTGCCTAAACCACAGCATCTGTCTCATTGACCACTTTCTGTGTGCCGCAGGATATTCACCAATGGTGCGGCTCTCAGAGCAACCGGTTCGAAAGACTGAAGGCCACCCAGATTGCCAAAGGGATCCGGGACAACGAGAGGAGCGGCCGTGCCCGGGTCTACGTGGTGGAGGACGGTGCCGAGCGAGATGAGATGCTTCAGGTCCTTATTGTATTTCCTACCCTGGCCTTTACCAAGACCTCCAACTTCTGAGGCTCGGAGGAGGTCTTTCCCTTGTCAGGATGTTTCACGGTTTGTGCCGTTGCCGCAGTCCAAGAATGCCAGTTTGCATTTCGACGGCCCTTCCTGCTTTATGATGTCACTTCCTGCCACAACATCACTGCCAGGTTAATGGCATCGCTCCCGATGGCTCCCGACGCAAGTGCCATTCTAAAAAGCAGGTCCCCGTCTACAAAGTTGGAATGCCACCGCTTTAGACCAGAAGGGGGAAGTCAGGAGTTAATGATTTTTCCATGTGGATCTTGTTTGTTTCTTCAAGTCAGAACATCTGGAGAGCAGCAAGTCTGTTTGGCCAACAAATGCATAAGTAGCAGCCTTGTTTGGATTTTTATTGCCTTCTTTTTTTTTTCCTTCTTTCGTCCAGGTCCTGGGATCCAAGCCCACACTCCCTGCGGGCACGGATGATGTCCCCGCTGACGCAAGCAACAGGAGGCTGGCTAAGCTGTACAAGGTATAACAAGAAACAGATGGCTGGGGAGGTGGAGTGGCCGTGCGGAGTGGGAAAGGACGGCTGTCGAGCGAGGAGTTTTATCGGAAAGGAGATGGGTTTTGCTTGCTCGCCTCTGATGGACTTTGGACCGATGCATGATGGGATTTGATCCCCTGTTTGATTTGCCTTTCACGGTCCTGAGCAAGGCATAACGACATCAGAAGAGCCCTGCTGGGTCAGGCCAGTGGCCCACTTAGTCCAGCTTCCTGCATCTCACAGTGGCCCCCCAGATTCTTCAGGGAGCACACAAGACAACAAGATCCTGTTGCCACTCCCTTGCACCTGGCATTCAGAGGTCGTCTGTGTCCAGAGGCAGATCTAAGGGAGGGCAGAGCTCTAAGTTTTGCAAGAAGCCTTACCTTGCAGTGAAAATCACTCCTCTCCTGCAACGTTTTAGCCAATCCTCACAGGGAACAGCAACATCTTGGCGTTGCTTACTGGCTACAGCAGCAAGGGAGAGGCGGGATTTACATGACAGGGTAAGGCTCCTTGCAACACTTAGAGCTTTGCCCTCCCTGTAGATCCGCCTCTGCCTGTGTCTAAAATAAGGAGGTTGCACCACCCTTCACGGCCTGTACGGATGGACTTTTCCTCCATAAATCTGTCCAATCCCATTCTAAAGGCCCCTAGGCCAGACACCTCCTGTGGCAAGGAGTTCCACAGATTAATTACCTGCTGGGTAAAAAAGTATTTCCTTTCGTCTGTTCTCCCACCACTCAATCTGAGTGGATGTCCCCTGGTTCTGGGGCTGTGAGAGAAGGAAAAGAACATCCCTCTGTCCACTCGCTCCATTCCCTGTGTAATTTTGTACGTCTCAGTCATGCCCCCCCCCCAAGAAGCTATTCACATTAATACCACATTAATGTTATCTGTGTTGTGGAGAACACGCTGGGCATGGAAGCTCAGATGTTCGCAAACACAATATGCGAAACAGTTCTGCAGACCAGTGATTTTTCAACCTTTTTCAACTCACGGCACACTAACAAGGTGCTTAATTTGAGGCTGGGTTCTGCTGTAGAACCTGCGTGGACAGCCAAAATGTAGGGGAACCAGGGTGGTGTATTCAGTGGCATCTCTATAGGGAGGGCAGAGCTCTAAGTTTTGCAAGGAGCCTTACCCTGTCATGTAAATCCCTCCTCCCCCTTGCTGCTGTAGCCAGTAAGCAACGCCAAGATGTTGCTTTTCCCTGTGAGGCTTGGCTAAAACGGTGCAGGAGAGGAGTGATTTCCACTGCAAGGTGAGGCTTCTTGCCAGACTTAGAACTCTGCCCTCCCTATAGAGACACCACTGGGTGTATTGGTTTTAAGCAGCATCGTCATCCACAAATGAACTCCCGGAACACTAGGAGGGATGTGGGCGGGACTTTCGCATGATTGGCAGCCCGCCCCTTTCGTTCCGCGGCTGCCCTGGCCTCGAGGGGGGGCTGTCCCCGGTTGGCACAGCCCCCCGCTGCTTGCCCAGGCACCCGGCGCGCCCCCCACCTGTCTCCCCCGGCGAGCAGGCACCCCTCGAGGCCAGGGCAGCTGCGGAACGAAACAGGCGGGCAGCCAATCACGGCGAAGCCCTGCGTAAGTCCCTCCCAGCGTTCCAGGAGTTCATCTGTGGACCTTGCAGGGTTGTTGTGGAGACAAAAACGAGGGAAGGAACTATTTACACCACCCTTGGAGGAAGGATGGTATAAAAAAGGTGGAAAAATAAATAAAAATAAATATGTGAGGAAAACAAGAAAAATCCTGTCTCGGGACCTGTTTGGATCACAGTTGAAATAAGAAAGTTACTGAGGCAGGAAGAAGTTTATGCTTATGTTTCTTCATGAGTTATCCGTTGCCTCTGCCGCAGGTCTCCAATGGCGCCGGAAACATGGTGGTTTCTTTGGTGGCCGATGAGAACCCGTTTTCCCAGGCAGCTCTGAACTCAGACGACTGCTTTATTCTTGACCATGGGACCGACGGCAAAATTTTCGTCTGGAAAGGTAAAGGGCGAAGGAGAAGAGCGTTTATATTATCCAGAATACTGACTTCTTTTTTTGCTTATTACCACCTTTAATCTATATCTATCTATCTATCTATATATATATATATATCCTTTTATATATATATATATATATCCTTTTTCATAAAACAGTAAACCATTAAAAAATGCAAAACAAAACAAAACACCAAATCACAATTTTCAGTTCCTCCCAATAGAAGGGAAAGCATATGCATGAATTTGTCATATTGCCTCTGAATGGGAATTTTCCACCTGTGTGTTAACAAGCATTTAGTTGTTTGTTTGTTTGTTTAAAATATATAAAACATATGCATTGTTTTGCAGGGGAAAAATACAATTTCTTGCCGCTCTGACTTTCTCAGTTGAAAAGCAGCATATAAATATTTGCTTGAAAAATAATAATAGCACAGGCCTCCTTAGAAATGTTGGGATGTGGTGGCGCTGCTGCTGGGCTTTCTGACCGGAAGGTTGGGAGTTCAAGACTGCGCGATGGGAGTGAGCTCCCATCGCTTGTCCCAGCTCCTGCCAACCTAGCAGTTCGAAAGCACCTAAATGCAAGTAGATAAATAGGGACCACTTTGGTGGGAAGGGAATGGCGTTCCGTGCGCTACGGCGTAGAGTCATGCCGGCCACATGACCACGGAAGCTTGTCCTCAGACAAAACGCCGGCTCTACAGGCTTTGAAACGGAGATGAGCACCGCCCCCTACAGTCGGTCACGACTAGACTATTCGGTCATGGGGAAACCTTTACCTTTACCTTTTTACCTTAGAAATCAGTCCCATTGGGGCTTACCCCAGAGGTTCACCCTCCTTATTCTCACCTCAATTTAGACAAACAGTGGCCCTAGTGCAGGCCAAACTTTTCTGGTCTAACCGTGCCAGCCTAACACCAGGTTAGGATTATATTCTCACTCCTCCCTACCTCACAGGGTTGTGGTGAAGACAAAAGGAGGGAAGAAACTATTTACACCGCCTGGAGCTCCTCGGAAGAAGGGTGGCATGAAAATGTGAAAAATACAATAAATGAAATCAAGTTTGAGGCTGAGGAGAAACAAAATGTCAGTCAGGATTATATGTGGAATATGTGACCATGCCTCAGCGGCATTTTGGGTCAACATTAAGGCCTAGCAAATTGTAAAAGCTTTCATTTGCTCTTTATATTTTTTTACCACTCTGCATTTGCCCACGGTGTTCTCCCTCAGCCACCAAAATGGCTTCGGGCCTTCTCCGAATGGAGAATGTCCACCCTCCGTCTGAGGAAACTCTCAACCTGTTTGCCTGTTTTTAAGCTGTCCCTTTCCTAATTACCTTGCTAGGTAGTTATTTATCATATTTAATTCCCCACCTGTTCGTTCCCACAGGTAGAAATGCCAACGCTGAGGAAAGGAAGGCAGCCCTGAAAACCGCCTCAGAATTCATCACCAAGATGGGGTATCCCCGGCACACACAGGTGAGGAAAAAAGAAAAGAAAACTGGCCCATAACCCACTTAGTGGAACTGTTATTATTTGCTCTTGGACTTCTCTTCGTTTCAGATCCAAGTCCTTCCAGAGAGCGGTGAGACGCCTCTGTTCAAGCAGTTCTTCAAGAACTGGCGGGACCGAGACCAGACTGAGGGCCTTGGTGTGGCCTATGTCTCTGGACACGTGGCCAAGATCGAGCAAGTTCCTTTCGATGCAGCCACGCTACACACATCTCCAACCATGGCGGCCCAACATGGCGTAGAAGACGATGGCACAGGAAACAAGCAGGTAACTGTGATAAGAACAACAACAAACGGTAGTTATATACCACTTTTCAACAAAAGGTTCACAAAGCGGTTTAGCATGCAAAAACATAAATGGCTCGCTGGAGTATAGAAGGAGTGGAACTTCATGTTGCATTTGTCACAGTTTGCTCTAAAGGAAGGTCTCCATCTTTTATTCTCAGGGCAGCCTTGGAAGGCTCCATGTGAAATCACGCCAAGCCATTTTGCTTCTCAAAGGAACCCTTTGAAACCCTTTAAAACCAGTCATCGTGTATTTTGAGCATTGCTTCAGATGCTTGTGTAATGTGCTAAATTTCACCTTCTGTCTGATGAGGAAGGTATTGTCATGGGCTTACCAACATTTGCCAGCAGGTGTCGTTGCACTGCCGAATCAGACGAAAGGCCCCCCTAGTCTAGCTTCCAGTATCTCACAATGGCCCACCAAATGCCTCAGAAAGCACACGAGACCACAAGAGACCTGCATCCTGTTGCCACTCCCATGCACCTGTCATTCACAGACAGCCTGCTTCTAAAACCAGGAGGTTGCACATACCCATCACGGCTCGTAACCAATGACAGGTGTTTCCTCCATAAACCCGACCAATCTTTTTAAAAAGGCATCTAGGCCTTGCCACCACCACATCCTGAGGCAAGGAGTTCCACAGATTAATGACATGCTGGGTGAAGACATATTTCTTTTCATCTGTTCTAACGCTCCCGACGTTCAATTTTAGTGGATGTCCCCTGGTCCTGGTGTGGTGTGAGAGGGAGAATAAACTGTACTTTTTTCTGTTCTGATTTGAAGTTCTTCCTCTTCCTTTCCTTCCTGCATAGATCTGGAGAATAGAAGGCTCTGCCAAAGTCCCTGTAAGTCCGTCGCATTACGGCCAGTTCTATGGTGGGGACAGCTACATCGTCTTGTATGATTACAGACACGGCAACAAACAGGGGAAGATCATCTACACCTGGTAAGAGAGCTTGAAGCACAGTGAATGGGAACGAAGGGGGGGGGGCTGTGCTATTCCTAGGATCTTTTGGAGAAGGGCCAAAATTTAGAGACTCTTAGCTTGGGGGGGGGAACTCTACCCTTGCAGGTCTTTGATTTTTTGGGTTTTCCAGGCAAGGAGCTGATTCCTCCCAAGATGAAATTGCAACGTCTGCTTTCCTCACTGTCCAACTGGATGAGGAGCTTGGTGGCACCCCAGTGCAGGTAAATAGAATCAGTGGTAAAGGGAATCAGCCCCAAGGAGCTGACTGTGATGGTTTTTGCTCCAAGGATTCTCTAATCTGTCTTCAGGGTGGCCTAGTCTTGCACATGTTCCATGGATTCTCTAATCTGTCTTCAGGGTGGCCTAGTCTTGCACATGTTCCGGTGATGGTGGGTTTCTTCCTCTGTGGTCTGACACTGCGCTTCTTCCTCTACAGAAACGAGTGGTCCAGGGCAAAGAGCCCCCTCACCTCATGAGCATGTTCGGCGGGAAGCCTCTGATCGTGTACAAAGGGGGCACCTCCAGGGAGGGAGGCCAGACGAGCCCTGCAGCAACACGGTTCTTCCAAGTTCGGTCCAGCACTTCTGGTGCAACCAGAGCCGTAGAGGTATGGGAATCGTAAACATAGGACTCATGGACCAGTCTTCCCGCACATTTAGCACTGCAGTTGCTCGGGAGGGTTACGAGGGATGAAATTTTAATTGTGTACTTATTGTAAACTTTAAATTGATTTACTTGGTTTGATTTGATTTTGTCGTTTGGTGGAGTGTTAAAATGTTTTCCTGCTTGATGATGTCACTTCCAGCTGGATGACATCACTTCCAGGTCAATGACATCACTTCTGGTGGGCCCCACAGATTGCCATTCTAAAACGTGGGTCCCAGAGCTAAAAAGTTTGAGAACCAGTGCTCTAACATAAATATTGGCGGGGGTAGTATTTGGGGTACCTGAAGATTACCCCTTTGGCATTTTGTTTGATCTCACACCTGCTTAGAGTCAGCATAGCTGACTAGACCATATTAGACCAGAATGTGGTGATCTTCAGAAGGCCTGGCATCTGCTGAAGGGCGAACAGACTACCGTGCAGTTAATCACCGCTGAACGTGGTTGAGAATGACTTTTGCCTTGATATGACTTCCTTAGTGACCATCTCTCTTCAAGGTCTAGATACCTTCCATGAGAGATTCCTCTTTTGTTGCAGATAAAAATGATCACAGTCTGGTTCCCATAAACACGTTCAACCACAGAGTAACCTTCCACTGAGAACAAACACAGGGAAGGGGTAGACATTTTTATATAGACCACCAGCCACCCTGAGAATTCTAGAACTAGGTAGAATCCCACAAGCCCGAGCTTATAACCTGCCTCTCAATTAACATAAAGAATAACTCAAAAATACATTTATGAGGATGCTTGTTTGATCCATTTTAACATTGTTGTTTCATCCTCCCTTGCTGCTTTTAGTAATATTTCACATGTTGCTGGTTTAAATTTTAGTTTGCAAGCTTCTAGACCTCAAAGAGGTCCGGGATTGTATTTGACCCACTGCTTTCTTCTTTCACAGATCGACCCGGCAGCCAAAGAACTCAATTCCAACGATGCCTTTGTGTTGAAAACACCCTCGGCTGCTTACCTCTGGGTGGGCCAAGGAGCCAGTGACCCCGAAAAGACAGGAGCTCAGGAGCTGCTGAAGATTTTGGGAGTGCAGGCGACTCAAGTTGCAGAAGGCCGAGAACCAGGTTTGAAATGGGGCTCCTAAACTTACCACTCCCACCCCCTTTGGGCTCATCCCAATCTGAGATTTGTCAAATTTTTGTCCCCCTCAAAAGTCACTTTTTGAAAAAAAAAATATTTTGCAAATACCATTAAGACCAGGGGTGTCAAACACAAGGCTACCAAGATGGGGGGAGAGCCCAGTTATTACGCAGGCTGACCTTTCAGCAGCACCTCTTCTGCGGAGGCATCATTTGCAGAGCGCTGCTGAGCTGCGAAGTGACACTGTGGCAGAAGTGGCGCTGCTGAAAGGGCGCTGCTGCCTGAGAACTGAGCTCTCCCATATCTTGAAAACACGATCAAGATTTGCATCTTCTATCACTGGCAGCAAATGCATTTCTGTGTGAGAACGCGGTGCACGTTTCTGCCTCCTGACATCACTTCCTGCTTTATGACATCACTTCCGGCCCTCAGCCCGCTGCATGAAGTGTGTTTTGACGCCCTGGTTAAAACCGTGTGTTTTGAGAATTCCCTGCATTTTCTGGCCATTGCGACTGCAGCAGCCTATCCAATGTTCCAATGCGCCAGTTTTGAAAGGCAAAGGAGGGCAAACCTCTTCCTGGCTTCAGAGTTGGCACAGCCACTTGTGATACTCTTGTCCTCTTTTCAGCTGCTTTCTGGGAGGCCCTGGGCGGGAGAGCTGCCTACCGCACCTCCCCAAGGCTGAAGGACAAGAAAATGGATGCTCACCCCCCTCGACTCTTTGCCTGCTCCAACAAGAGTGGACGTTTTGTGGTAAGTATCTCGGCGGGTTCGTGACTATTCTGGCAACTTGTACGTACAAATGTACAGTTATCAATCCGTCTATCAAAAGCTCTATAAAAGAATATGTTCACTGCCTTCGCGTCTCCTCTGTCCATTATTATTATTCATTTCATGCCAGGATTATTACTGAAAATAATTTTGTTATGGGGCTGTGCTTGCCAAAAATTTATGGGCCCTGGGTGTCAAAGGACCTCTGTACACGACTGCTCCTTTCATATTGCTATGCAATGTCTTGTTTAGATTGAAGAAGTGCCTGGAGAACTGACCCAGGAAGATTTGGCCACAGACGATGTGATGCTCTTAGACACCTGGGACCAGGTACGTCTCTCGTCATTCATCACAAGGGCCGTTGCTTGCCCTGTGCCAAAGAGATCCCGCATCCAAGCACGAAGGAAACGCCGATAAATCATTGCCATGTTCCGTGTCTGCAGAGGGGTTGATCAATACTTTCCCCCAAAAACTGACTTCCGCTTTTCCATCCTGTTGAATCGGCTCACCTTCCTTGCCAGCCAGCTCTTTATTTATGGACTGGAAACGTTTCCACCTGTGTTTTGGTTCCATGAAACAGCAACGCAGCTTGTAGCCCGGCTGTCAATAAAACGGCGTTAAAGCAAATCCCGCAAAATTTCCAGGAGAGCAGCTGATTCAAGGCAGCAGCCGTTGCTCTCTGCAATGACGAATTTGAAGCACTGGCTGGTAGCTGAGCCTGAGCTCTGGTGTAAAGCACCCCTTCCCCCTCTCCTGCAGAGCCATTCGTGGCTCAGAGAGGAAAGGGGTGGTCTTTTCTTTCCTTGTGAGATAGGTTAACTGAGGGCACAATCCTCACCTGGAATTAAGGTAAAGGTTTCCCCACGACCAAATGGTCTAGTCGTGACCAACTGTAGGGAGCGGTGCTCATCTCTGTTTCAAAGCCTTGTAGAGTCGGCGTTTTGTCCGAGGACAAGCTTCCGTGGTCATGTGGCCGGCACGACTCTACGCCGTAGCGCACGGAACACCGTTACCTTCCCACCAAAGTGGTCCCTATTTATCGACTTGCATTTAAGTGCTTTCGAACTGCTCGGTTGGCAGGATCTGGGACAAGCGACGGGAGCTCACTCCGTCGCGCAGTCTTGAACTCCCAACCTTCCGGTCAGAAAGCCCAGCAGCAGCGGTTTAACCCACTGCGCCACCACGTCCCTCAATTAGAATTAAACACCTGGAATTAGGCCGGCACAATTAGGCCAGCAAAGTTTGGCCGGAACGAGGGACACCGTAAAGTACATGCGCCATCCTCCCTGACTCAGAGAGTGGTCCTAACATGCTTTACGGTGTCCCTTGTGCCAGCCAAATGTTGCTGGCCTAACTGTGCCGGCCTAACTCCAGGTGAGGATTGCGCCCTGAGAGTTTATCTTCTCTCCCCACTTATTATGAATTATGCTTGGCAGAGTAAAAGAGGCCAGTTTTTTTCTCCTCCAGTTAACCTTTATTTTTTTCCCCTCCCTCTTCTTCAAAGATCTTTGTATGGGTGGGAAAAGATGCCCAGGAAGAGGAGAAGACAGAGGCTCAGTCATCAGGTACGTTGGCCACACGGCTCTCACTTAGTGCAGTTTGACAAGCGTTTGGATCGCATAAAGCACCGGCCGGTCCGTGGCTCACGTGAACTGTCTGGATTTTTAAGTGCAAACTCGACTGCAGGGCTGGAAGAACTCTTTGCCCCTCCCAATCCAAATCGCTCCCCTGCCCCCAAAAAGAAACAGTTCCTTCCTATTGGCTCAATTTTCATCCCCCCCCCCCGCTTTGCACCTTTACAGCAAGGAGATACCTCGAGACCGACCCGGCCAACCGCGATCGGAGGACCCCCATCACGCTCATCAGGCAGGGCTTCGAGCCCCCTACGTTCACGGGCTGGTTCCTGGGCTGGGAGGACGACTACTGGAGCATCGATCCATTGCAGAGGGCCCTGGCAGAACTGGCTGCGTAAAAAGGACAGAGTCGCACCTTTCTTCCTTTCACAGCCTACAGAGGCACCTTCCTTCCTCTTCTGCCAGACATGGAAATGTGGCTTCTGCACCTCTCCTGATTTTTTTAACTCATAGCCAACTAGCTGTGCAATTGCCATGATCCGCCCTCTACGAACCGTCTCGGCTTTGCTGCTGCTTTGCGAACGGTCTTTCAATAAAGTTCATACGGAACTCGTTCATGTGGGTTAGATGCCACTCTCAATCTATATATGCACCTGCGTGCCCGCTCAAGGGTAATTTCGCTGCACGGGTATCAAGAGCCTCAAAACGACGGCTGCATTGAACTGGTTGGGCTGTCAGGGGCCAAAAGCCTTGCAGCCAGTGATGTCATGCAGGGGGAACATGGGGGAACTCAGTTCCACTTGTTAAAATTAGGGCTGACTCCGCCCACTTCACTCCGCGGTGCTTCCCCCCTCCCCCCTCCCGATTCCTTTGCAAAGAGCTTTTCTTCTTGGTTGGCCGGCACTCAGAGGGTTAAAGGGAGCAACTCTGGATTCCTAGAGTTGGCAAGTGGTATCCCCAGGTAGTCAGTCGGTATCCCCAGGCAGTCAGTCGGTATCCCCAGAGTTTGGCAAGTGGTATCCCCAGGTAGTCAGTTGGTATCCCCAGGCAGTCAGTCGGTATCCCCAGAGTTGGCAAGTGGTATACCCAGGTAGTCACTCGGTATCCCCAGAGTTGGCAAGTGGTATCCCCAGGTAGTCATCGATATCCCCAGAGTTGGCAAGTGGTATATCCAGGTAGTCACTCGTTATCCCCATAGTTGGCAAGTGGTATACCCAGGTAGTCAGTCGGTATCCCCAGAGTT
>JAJKFI010000174.1:475820-528989 GCA_029204185.1 Lerista edwardsae | reverse complement strand
AGGTAGTCAGTCGGTATCCCCAGAGTTGGCAAGTGGTATACCCAGGTTGGCAAGTGAGCGCCTTTAGGCAAATAAGGCGGGGTATAAATCTAATAAATAAATAAATAAAATAGTCAGTTGGTATCCTTTGTAAGGAGGTTGCACAATCCATCATGGCCTATAGCCCACGATGGACTTTTCTTCCAGAAATCCGTCCAATCCCCTCTTAAAGGCATCTAGACCAGATCCCATCACCACCTCCTGTGGCAAAGAGTTCCACAGATTAACAACCCTCTGGGTAAAAAAGTACTTCCTTTTATCTGTTTTAACTCTCCCAACCCTCAGTTTTAGTGGATGCCCCCTGGTTCTGGTGTTTTGAGAGAGGGAAAAGAACATCCCTCTATCGACTCTATCCCTTCCGTGCATAATTTTGTATGTCTCAATCATTTCCCCCCTCAGGCGCCTTTTTTCTAGGCTGAAGAGTCCCAAACGCTGCAGTCTTTCTTCATAAGGGAGGTGCCCCAGCCCTGTAATCATTTTCATCGCTCTCTTCTGCAGCTTTTCCAACTCCACTATGTCCTTTTTGAGGTGCGGGGACCAGAACTCTACACAATATTCCAGGTGCGGCCTTACCATCGATTTGTACAATGGCATGATCATATTGGCTGTTTTATTCTCAACCCCTTTTTTAATGACCCCAAGCATGGAATTGGCCTTCTTAATTGCTACCGCACACTTGGTCAATACCTTCATTGAATTGTCCACCAGCACCCCAAGATCTCTCTCTTGAGCTGTCACAGACAGCTCAGAACTCATAAGCCTATAGGTGAAGTTTTGGTTTTTTGCCCCAATGTGCATCACTTTACACTTGTCTATGTTGAAACACATCTGCCATTTGACTGCCCATTCCCCCAACTTGGAGAGATCCTTCTGGAGCTCTTCACAATCCTCTCTGGTCTTCATCACCCGGAAAAGTTTTGTGTCATCCGTAAACTTGGCCACCTCGCTGCTTATCCCTGTCTCCAGGTCATGTATGAACAAGTTGAAAAGCACAGGCCCCAAGACAGATCCCTGGAGCACTCTAATTTTCACCTCTCTCCATTGTGAACATTGCCCGCTGACCCCCACTCTCTGTTTCCTGGCCCTCAACCAATTCTGAATCCATAAGAGGACCTGCCCCCTTATTCCCTGACTGTGAAGTTTCTTCAGCAGCCTTTGGTGGGGGACTGTGTCAAACGCCTTCTCAAAATCCAGGTATATGATATCCACAGTTTCACCCACATCCACATGCCTGTTGACCTTTTCGAAGAATTCCAAAAGGTTCGGGAGGCAAGACTTACCCTTACAGAAGCCATGCTGACTTTCCTTCAGCAGTACTTGTTCCTCTACGTGTTTTAGGATTTTATCTTTGATGAGGCTTTCCACCATCTTACCGGGAACAGACACTCTTGGGTGTATACCATCTGGGCCTGGTGATTTATTTATATGTAATTTGTCAATTTGATCTAAAACATCTTTTCTATTTACCATTATCTGATTTAATTCCTTACTTAGGAGGGGCTATTTCGGCTGCGGTATCTGCCCAAGTTCTTTTGCCGTGAAGACGGACGCAAAGAATTCATTTAATTTCTCTAGAATTAATTTAATTTATCCTGGAGGGCCGCCCTGGTATCCCCGGGGACTGCCCCTGGTAGTACCTATACAGGAAGATGGACTAGATGGGCCTTTGGCCTGATCCAGCAGGGCTCTTCTTATGTTCATGTCCTTAGGTTCTTATGATACCAGGGCGGCCCTTGGTACTACCAGGGGCAGCCCCCGGGGATACCAGGGCGGCCCTCGGTACCAGGGAGACGCACCTATGTGCCCAGGGAGACGCACCTATGTACCTGCAACTCTCAGTGATCTTCCTGTATCATCTCGATCTGCCTATCTCCCTCTATTGTTCTCTCTGTATCGAGGTTCAGACTGTATGCTCCTTGGTGCAGAGGCCTCACCTTGCATTCCACAAAGCGCCACACACATTGTGGGAGGAATGTTACTCCGGCTCAGTTACTGCCCTGCAGTAAACCCTTGGCAAAGCAGAAGTCAAGCGCCGTGTACAAGGAAAAAAAAATGACACAGTTTATTTATTAAAGGCATAAACATGGGAACAAAGGACACTTTCAACATCCAACCATTCATTTACACTTAAAAACAACCACCTCCCTTTCAGGACATCTGGTACACAATGTTAAAAGCACTTTTGGTGATCTGAGCAGTTTTAATAAACAGGCTTTGGGTTGGGTTGAAGGGATTGGTCCAATTTACTCTGGTGTTGCCCACCCAGGAAGGAGACCCACTCAGTGGCGGCATTCAGCCGGTATGCTGGGCGGGACTTACCTTTGACCGGCAGCCCGCCCGCTGCGTAACAGCGCATTCCGCCGCTTTCCCGCCCGTCGGGGCAGGCGAGAAAGCGGTGGAACGCGCCGTTACGCAGCGGGCGGGCTGCTGGTCAAAGGTAAGTCCCGCCCAGCGTACCGGCTGAATGCCGCCGCTGGACCCACTCTTTCCTTTCCAGGCGCACACAGACAAAACACACCCCTTGTGACCTCACTGGTAGGCCCATGTCAAAGATCAAACCCTGCTTAAGACTGATAGTGTGGTTTATAGATTTCAGATTCAGAATACCTTTATTGGCATACAACAGGGAGCCACATGGGTCTAATTCTTGAAGCCACATGAGTCAACCAATATAGTTGACACAGATCATTTCCGCCAAGGAGGATTGCCGCGAATTCAGGAATTAAAATCTCCCTGCACCTGTGTAAAAGTTAATCTCAACCTCTTTAATCATGCCTGCGTGTTCTGCATACGGGTGTGCGAACTGCTGTCAGAAAAATGGGATTTAATTTCCACGGAAAGATTCATGTATTCATATTACATTGGTTCAATAAAACCACAGTTCACTGAAACAGTGAGTGCATTATTTTTGAAGCTGTGTAATTTCTTGTTGTTCCTAGCAATCTTATTCACCATTTTCTGACACCCACTGTTAATGGTCTAGAAGGAAAAAAAAATTCCCCCCTCTTTTTTTCCCCCTTCCCATTTACACTTTTTCCCCCACCTTCCATTTTCTACTGTAATATTCTTGAAATTCTGAACATTAACAGAATTCACTTTTGGGGGGGGGTGAGTGTAGAAGTTTTAAAAAAACTCTTAATAGTCTAGAAGTAAAGAAGAATTACTCTCATATTGACATACTTATGTTATGAAGAGATTTTAATGAAATTTTCCTATATATTTATCTAATTTTTGCCCACCCTCCCCCTTTTTTCTCTTTCCTTTCCGTTCACTCTTTATTTTTCCGCCTTTCATTTTCTACTGTAATATTTATGAAATTCTGAACATTATCAGAATTTTTTTTTATGGGGCATGACCGTTTTATTTTTGCTTGTGTAGATTTCTAAAAATAAGTCTGTCAAAATAGCGCAATCTGAGTTTAAACAGACGGTAAGTAGCATTTCGTCCGGTATGTTCAGTAAAATATGAGGAATTTAACCTTGTAATTGCATATTGAATCATAATAAGGTTACCAGTAATGTTTCTACACGATTTTCGTAGGTTTTTATTTTCGTAGGTTTTTATTTAAGGAATAAACTATTAAATGTTAAATAGTACGAGCAAAGCAATCTGAAATGCTTGGAATGAGGATTGTTTTGAGTATACCAACATGGCTGCTAAGCCCGCCCCCTGGCTTCACTTCACTCCTATTAGTTCTTAAGGCATGCGGCCCCCTGTGATTCTACCTTCATGAGCCCAAGCCGCGTGCGCCATTTTAACCGAGGGGGGGACTCCTCTCGCGACAGCGACACCGGGTCTCGGCCGCCATGCTTATTGTGGGACTGGCCGAAGCCCCGCGCGCCATTTTAGACGAGGGCCCAGGAAACGCCTCAGGCACAGGATTGGGCTCGTGGGTCCTTACCTCTTCCTGCGGGAGGAGGCTGCGCAGGGACACACCTGCCCGGCACTAGTGAAAGCTATTTCAGCACAATTGCTCAGCACCTGTACGGGCTTGGACAGAACCTCCTGGAAGCTCCTTGGGTTCACCACATTCCTCCCCCTTCATCGGTGGTGCTTCAACTTTTTGCATCCCTGGAAATTGCTGCCACCCCACAACTGAGGCCACAATGGGGCTGCTGACCCCCAAGCCTGAAGAACGCTGGGGTTCAGGGGTGCAGCCTGGACTTATTTCCGTCCAGATGCGTCTCTTTCACGCAGTGGAGGTGGGAGAGTTCAAGGGCACATTTCCATTGCCATAGGAAACCTGTACATTTTTAGGCAGCCTGCCCTGCAGCATCCTTTTGCGTCCACTGGAGGGCAGCACGTCTACACTGCCTATAGGAGCACGTGGCAGGGATGCTGCGGGCCTTCCTCGCGGGGTTTCGTTCAGCTCCCGGTCTGGCTCTGCTCCGTGGGGGACGCAGGCGGGGGGAGCCGCGCAAGGGGAGGGCGAACGAGGCTCTCCTGCCCGGAGTCTGGAGGGGGGGCGGGAGGCTGCTGCTGCCGGAGGGAACCGGGACGAGCCCAGCCGTGCTTCCCTCGCCCGCAGTCCCAGTGAGGAGCCCCGTCAGAGGCGGAACCAAAGGCGAGCGACCCAATGTTTCAGCGCGGGCAAGAGAAAATGAGGAGCTGGAAAGTCCGCCGGGAACCCAGTCCGCTGAAAACGGCGCTCTAGCATCAACGCCCCTTTCATGGATCACTGCCTTGTCGTGGCGAAGGGGCTTGAGTAGCTCAATGAAGCTGTGAGCTATGCCATGTAGGGTTACCCAAGATGGACAGGTCACAGTAGAGAGTTCTGACTAAACGTGGTCCGCTGGAGAAGGAAGTGGCAACCCACTCCAGTACTCTTGCCAAGAAAACCCCATGGATTACAGTACTAAAAGGCTAAACGATATGACACTGGAAGATGAGACCCTCAGGTCGGAAGGTGTCCATTATGCTACTGGGGAAGAGCAGAACACGAGTACTAGTAGCTCCAGAAAGAGTGAAGTAGCTGGGCCAAAACTGAAAGGAAGCTCAGCTGTGGATGTGTCTGGAAGTGAAAGGAAAGTGCGATGCTGCAAAGAACAATACTACATAGGAACCTGGAACGTCAGATCTACGAATCAAGGCAAGCTAGATGTGGTCAAACGTGAGATGTCAAGGCTGAACATCGACATCCTGGGAGTTAGTGAACTAAAGTGGACAGGAATGGGAGAATTTAATTCAGATGACCATTATATCTGCTACTGTGGGCAGGAATCCTTTAGAAGAAATGGAGTAGCCTTCATCGTGAACAAGAGAGTGAGAACAGCAGTACTGGGGTATAACCTCAAAAATGATAGAATGATTTCCATTCGGATCCAAGGCAAACCTTTCAACATCACAGTAATCCAAGTCTACGCCCCAACCACTGGTGCTGAAGAGGAAGAAGTTGACCGTTTCTATGAAGACCTAGAACAGCTTCTAGAATTAACACCCAAAAAAGATGTCCTTCTCATCATAGGGGATTGGAATGCTAAAGTAGGCAGTCAAGAGGTAAGAGGAATAACAGGCAAGTTTGGTCTTGGAGTACAAAATGAAGCAGGGCAAAGACTGATCGAGTTCTGTCAGGAGAACACATTAGTCATAGCAAACACCCTGTTCCAGCAACACAAACGGCGACTGTACACATGGACTTCACCAGATGGTCTACATCGAAATCAGATTGATTACATTCTTTGCAGCCAAAGATGGAGAAGTTCCATACAGGCAGTAAAAACAAGACCTGGAGCTGACTGTGGCTCAGATCATCAGCTTCTTCTTGCCAAATTCAGGCTTAAACTGAAAAAAGTAGGGAAAACCGCTAGGCCCTCCACGTATGACCTAAATCAGATCCCCTACGAATATACAGTGGAGGTGACAAATAGATTTAGGGGCTTAGATTTGGTAGACAGAGTGCCTGAAGAACTTTGGACAGAGGTCTGTAACATTGTACAGGAGGCAGCAACTAAAACCATCCCAAAGAGGAAGAAATGCAAGAAGGCAAAGTGGCTGTCTGACGAGGCTTTACAAATAGCTGAGGAAAGAAGGGAAGCCAAAAGCAAGGGAGAAAGGGAAAGATATAGCCAACTGAATGCAGATTTCCAGAGAACAGCAAGGAGAGATAGGAAGGCCTTTCTAAATGAGCAATGCAAAGAAATAGAGGAAAACAACAGAATGGGGAAGACTAGAGATCTTTTCAAGAAAATTGGAGATGTCAAAGGACAATTTCATGCTAAGGTAGGCACAATAAAGGACAAAAATGGCAAGGACCTAACAGAAGCAGATGAGATTAAGAAGAGGTGGCAAGAATACACAGAGGAACTCTATAAGGCCGATCTCAATGTTCCTGATAACCACAGTGGTGCAGTCACTGAGCTCGAACCTGACATCCTGGAGTGTGAAGTCAAGTGGGCTTTAGAAAGCCTCGCTAACAACAAAGCTAGTGGAGGTGACAGCATTCCAGCGGAATTACTCAAAATCTTAAAAGATGATGCTGTCAAAGTGCTGCACTCCATATGCCAGCAAATTTGGAAAACCCAACAGTGGCCACAAGACTGGAAAAGATCAGTTTACATTCCAATCCCAAAGAAGGGCAATGCCAAAGATTGCTCGAACTACCGCACCATTGCACTCATTTCACATGCTAGCAAGGTCATGCTCAAAATCCTACAAGCTAGGCTTCAGCAGTATGTGAATCGAGAACTACCAGATGTACAAGCTGGTTTCCGAAGAGGCAGAGGAACCAGAGATCAAATTGCCAACCTTCGCTGGATCATGGAGAAAGCAAGAGAGTTCCAGAAAAACATCTACCTCTGCTTCATTGATTATGCTAAAGCCTTTGATTGTGTGGATCACAACAAACTGTGGCAAGTTCTTGAAGAGATGGGAGTTCCAGACCACCTGATCTGCCTTCTGAGAAGCCTTTATGCGGGTCAGGAAGCAACAGTTAGAACTGGACATGGAACAACCGACTGGTTTCAAATAGGGAAAGGAGTACGACAAGGCTGTATATTGTCACCCTGCTTATTTAACTTATATGCAGAGTACATCATGAGGAAGGCAGGGCTGGATGATTCACAAGCTGGAATCAAGATTGCTGGGAGAAATATCAACAACCTCAGATATGCAGACGATACCACTCTAATGGCAGAAAGTGAGGAAGACCTCAAGAACCTTCTGATGAGGGTGAAAGAGGAAAGTGCCAAAATTGGTTTGAAGCTCAACATTAAAAAGACTAAGATCATGGCAACCACTCCCATCACTTCCTGGCAAATAGAAGGGGAAGAAATGGAAGCAGTGACAGACTTTATTTTCCTGGGCTCCAAGATCACCGCAGATGGTGACTGCAGCCATGAAATTAAAAGACGTTTACTTCTTGGGAAGAAAGCTATGGCGAACCTAGACAACTTAATCAAAAGCCGAGACATCACCCTGCCAACAAAGGTTCGCCTAGTCAAAGCGATGGTTTTCCCAGTAGCCATGTATGGCTGTGAGAGCTGGACCATAAGAAAGGCAGAGCGTCGAAGAATCGATGCTTTTGAATTATGGTGCTGGAGAAGACTCTTGAGAGTCCCCTGGACTGCAAAGAGATCCAATCAGTCAATCCTCCAGGAAGTCAAGCCTGATTGCTCTCTGGAAGGACAAATCCTGAAGCTGAAGCTCCAATACTTTGGCCACCTCATGAGAAGAGAGGACTCTTTAGAAAAGACCCTCATGCTGGGAAAGATTGAAGGCAAAAGGAGAAGGGGGCGACAGAGGATGAGATGGTTAGATAGTGTCACCGAAGCAATGAATATGAAATTGGGCGAACTCCGGAAGCTGGTGGAGGACAGACTCATTTTTTGAAATCTACACAAACAAAAATAAAGTGTGAACGGGAAGGAAAGAAAAAAAGGGGAGGGTGGGCAAAAATTAGATAAATATGTAGGAAAATTACAGTAAAATCTCTCAATGTATAACACAGGTAGTTGTCAATATGAGAGTAATTCTTTTTTACTTCTTGACTATTAAGAGTATTTTTTTAAACTTCTACACTCACCCCCCCATAAAACAAATTCTGTTAACGTTCAGAATTTCAAAAATATTACATATTATTATTATTATTATTATTATTATTTTATTTCCTCATATCTACTTCAGTTTGTGAAGGGCTGCATGCTTTATGAAGTAATGTTTTTCTGTAGCAACGAATCACAATGATTTTAATTACCTGTGCAAAGTAATCCCATTTTTCGTCCAGCGATTCGCACACCCGTATGCAGAACTCGCAGGCATGATTAAAGCGGCTGAGATTAACTTTTACACGCGCGCCGTGCGAGCGAGAGAGCCGCTCCGGCGGCAATCCTCGTCGTTCGCGGCCAAGAAGTTCGCGGCGCTGATCTGAGTCAGCCATATTGTTCAGTCCAGGCTTCAAGACTGTGACGTCATGGCGTCTCCAGTCATTCAATCTTCATGGAAACACCACAGGAGGGCAGCCTAGCATCTTAAATAACTGGATAGGCCATGACGTCACATTCTTGAAGCCATGGAATTACTAAAATGGCTGACTCAGATCAGCGCCGCGAAGGAGGAGGATTGCCGCCGGAGGGGCTCTCTCGCTCGCACGGCGCGCGTGTAAAAGTTAATTTCAACGTCTTTAAGCATGCCTGCGTGTTCTGCATACGGGTGTGCGAATCGCTGAACGAAAAATGGGATTTAATTTCCGCGGAAAGATTCATGTATTCACATTACATCGGCTCAATAAAACGACCTGAAGTAAAAACTTACTTCGAAACTTTTCGAAATTCTGAACATTAACAGACATTTTTTTAATGGGGCATGGCCGTTTTATTCCTGCTTGTGTAGATTTCAAAAAATAAGTCTGTCAAAACAGTGCAATCTGAGTTAAAATAGACAGCATTTCGTCCGGTGTGTTCAGTAATATAATTACGCGGAATTAAACCTTGGAATTGCATATTAACTCATAATATGGTTACCACTGATGTTTCTCCACGATCACACGTTGTTATTTTGGTAAGTTTTTACTTCAGGAGTAAATGATTCAGCCCTAAACATCATGCGAAAACCCATTGGAAATGCTTGGAATGAGCAATGTTTTGGACTTACTATCATGGCCGCTAAGCCCGCCTACTGGAGTCAATTCGTTCCCATTCATTCTAAAGGGAGGGCCTAACCCTGGGTGTTTCCGTAACAACGCCGTGGCTCTATCGAAGCACCACGCATGCGCGACAGTGGGCTGCTCATGCGCATGCCTGATGCTTTCATAGAGATGCGTTGCGTTGATGCTGTTGTTCAGTCGCTAAGTCGTGTCCGACTCTTCGCAACCCCATGGACCACAGTCCATTCCATTTCCAGAAACCTTTATTGGCATATACATAGTACATAAAACAACAACAACACAACCAGCATATGAGTGTAAACAATGCACAGATCAAACAAGGGAAGAGGGGTAAATCTAAGAATCTCGCATAGGAAACCAGCAACAGCCGCAGCGAGATTATCGCACTCATCACTCATAAAAACAGAAAGAGAGGCATCAGTCGGATTTGAAAGGAATGAGGACCAAGGTTCAAAAAAAAAAATATTTTGGAGATGACGGTGTGCTGGGCATCGAAAAAGAATATGAAGCAAGGTATCAGGGGGCCCATGACAAAATAAACAAGACCTTTTTCCACGGGGGATGTGAAGAAAGCGGCCAGCATAAACAGTTGAAGGAAAAATATTAAAACGAGCCAACATAAACGCTCTTCTAACCGACGGATTGATTAAGGAATGAAAATAACTGGGCACAAAATCCAAGGACGGGGAAATACCTAGAGATAGGGGAGCTGTGCCATATCCATTATGCCATATGCATTGGTTGCCTGCATGCTTCTGAGCATAACTCAGAGTATTGGTTTTGTCCTATTGAGCCTGGGACTCAACAGGCCTTACTTACTTGAACCTTAATGGCATATAGACACAACATACTAGCATTACGTAGCACAGCGCGGGTAGATAAACAAGGTAAAAACTATTAAATAGGTGAGGGAATATACAAAAAGGAATCAATGGACTGACAAAAAAGGAGAATATCAAAAATGGGTAACACAAATGGAAAACCATGTAAATAGTTTAAAACAGTCCAATAAAGGGAAGAAACAATATGCTAGAACAAGAATTTACCAAGAGGAACAGTTAATTAGAGGAAAAAAGAAGAGGAAAAAAAAAACTGCAAGAACAGGCTCTCCGTTCAAATAAAAGGAAAACAAATAAATAAATAAATAAACAAAATTAACCCTATTACAAAAATCAGAAAAGGAAAAAAAAAAAAAAAAGGACAAAGAGAGCCCCCCCTCTCCAAACCTCTCCCTCGGAGTTACCCCGGGAAGCGAGGAGGACGCGGCAAACCGAGGTAGACGCTCCGCTGTGCTGCTTCTTCCTCACACACACCCCCAAACACGCGGGGGAGGCTGCCGTGGCGCGGAGTCCCGCCGGACTGTCAGGCAGACGGGGGAGAACGAACCGGAGGGCTGCAACCCTCCTAGAGGCCACGCTTTGCTATATAGGCACGGGGTCCTGGTGCTTTGCGCACTATCCCCACGGGGCTCAACGGGATTCCTCGCGAGCCGGCGCGCAGGGGTGTGGCGCGGGGAGGCGGCCCGCCTGGACACGTGTTCCAGGGAAGGCGCCTCACCGGCTGGCGGGGGCTGACTCGCGAGTTAACGGCACGTGTGAGGCTGCGATCCTGCACGCACGCGAGACGGGGGGGTAGCCATCTGGGGGCCCGAATGGGACGACGCGGGAGTAGCTGCTGCACCCCAAGGACCGTGCCGGGCTCCGGATCGACGGCGCCGTCTCAGCCTGCAGGCGAAGGAGGGACTTTCCCAGCCAGGCTTCGCTCGACAGGCTGCCCGGAGCCGATCCCGCATCCACCCCTGGCTGGGCATCGTCTGGGCTCCCGTGAACAACACACAGATACAGATTCAGATGCAACTCTATGGGGGCACCCAAAACCCTTGAAATCGGAACGCTGAAGGGGGATGCGGTGGAAGTTGGGGCTCCCTCCCGGGAGAAAAGCAGGATAGAAGTAGGATAAATAGGTTAATAAGGACACTGCAGGGCAGGCTGCCTAAATGCACAGGTTTCCTATGGCAATGTAGAAGTGCTGCCCTCCTGTGGACCCAAAGGGACACTGCAGGCGAAGCTGGCTAAATGTACAGGTTTCCTATGGCAAAGTCAACCTCCTTGGGCAAAGTCAACCCCCGGCCCTCCCTTAACAATGAATACGGAAGAATTGAAGCTAGGGGGCGGGCTTAGCAGCCATGTTAATAAGTGCAAAACATTGCTCATTCCAAGCATTTCAGATGGGTTTTCGCGTGATGTTTAGGACTGAATCGTTTACTCCTGAAGTAAAAACTTACCAACATAACAACGTGTGATCGTGGAGAAACATCAGTGGTAACCTAATTATGAGTTAATATGCAATTCCAAGGTTTAATTCCGTGTAATTATATTACTGAACACACCGGACGAAATGCCACTTGCTGTCTATTTAAACTCAGATTGCACTGTTTTGACAGACTCATTTTTTGAAATCTACACAAACAAAAATAAAGTGTGAACGGGAAGGAAAGAAAAAAAGGGGAGGGTGGGCAAAAATTAGATAAATATGTAGGAAAATTACATTAAAATCTCTCAATGTATAACACAGGTAGTTGTCAATATGAGAGTAATTCTTCTTTACTTCTAGACTATTAAGAGTTTTTTTTAAACTTCTACACTCACCCCCCCCCAAAAAAAACAAATTCTGTTAATGTTCAGAATTTCAAGAATATTATAGTAGAAAATGGAAGGTGGGGAAAAAGGTGTAAATGGGAAGGGAGGAAAAAGGAGGGGGGAATTTATTTTTTTCCTTCTAGACCATTAACAGTGGGTGTCAGAAAATGGTGAATAAGATTGCTAGGAACAACAAGAAATTACACAGCTTCAAAAATAATGCACTCACTGTTCCAGTGAACTGTAGTTTTATTGAACCAATGTAATGTGAATACATGAATCTTTCTGTGGACATTATATCCCATTTTTCTGACAGCTATTCGCACACCCGTATGCAGAACACGCAGGCATGATTAAAGAGGTTGAGATTAACTTTTACACAGGTGCAGAGAGATTTTAATTCCTGAATTCGCGGCAATCCTCCTTGGCGGGAATGATCTGCGTCAACCATATTGGTTGACCCATGTGGCTTCAAGAAAATGATGTCATGTCGCCTCCTGTTACTAATACCTTCATGGGCTTACGCGCCGACTCACAGCGGCGTAACGACTACGGGGCACAGGAGGGGACACGCCGCCGAAATGCAGTTTTCCTATGGCACTGTAGATATGCTGCCCTCCTGTGGACCCAAAAGGACACTACAAGTCAAGCTGGCAAAATACAGTTTGTCTATGGCAATGTAGATGTGCTGCCCTCCTGTGGACCTAAAAGGACACTACAAGTCAAGCGGCCAGAATACATGGGTTATTTCCTGCCATTTCTCCACTTTGGCACTTCCACTCGCAGCCACAAGAGGGCAGACTTTTCTATTCCCTGCAACACTCCGCCAGTCACAGCCATAGAACTGGAGCCTTATAATTCCTCTTCTGTCCATTTGCAGAACCCTCTGGACTGCAGGCTCGGACGACTTGTCTGCCAAGCTCTGGGACGTGAGCGCGGGGCAGCGCATCTATGGGATCCAGACCCACACGTGCTCCGCAGTGACGTTTGACGAGCGGAAGCTGGTCACCGGCTCCTTTGACAACACGGCAGCCTGCTGGGAGTGGAGCTCGGGGGCCAACTCCTAGCACTTCAGGGGCCACGCAGGGGCAGGTGGGTTGGGATCTCTGGGGCTGGAAGACGCTGTAGGCGTGTCGGGCCTTGGCGGGGTCGGTGGAAAGCTGCTTAGGAAACATGAACGATATATGGGGGCGGACATTTGTGGGGCTCATGCGCTTCCCGAGGCGACGCGCCGTCTGCGACAGCGGCGTAGCCGGGGGGGGCGAGGCGAGGCCCGTTGTGAGGGACGAGCCAGCGAGTATGGCGCACGGGAGGGGAGACACCTCGCGTGGGCGGGACTTCGCTCGCCTGGGGGCGGGATTGGTGCCCAGTGGCCGGGCGTGGCTGCTCCTCGGGAGTCCCCCTCCTCTCCCCGATTCTGGGCGTGGCCAAGGAGGCTTCGGTCTCTCCCCTCCCCCCCCCCCGCCCCACAGCTGCCCCTGTTGAATGTCTGGCCATGAAGCTGGGAGCAGGCGCTCCACACTCCACTCCCTGGGGGCAAAGGGAGCCCAAACGAAAGCGTCAACATCATCATCACCACCTTGAATGGGGCCAGGACTGAACCAGCAGCTAGTGCTGCTAAAAAGCAGCTATTTGTCATGGTCATATCACCTTAATGTCAAACAGAACATCAGGACTACAGCAACGTATAGACAAACCTCAACAAACACTCTCAGTTCAGGTTTGCAGCTCCCATGGTCTGAAGCCACTCCAGAGGGTTCCCAGAAGTTCCACATCTCTACGGACAACGTTCGGAGTGAAACTGACACACACCCCAAGCACATCTGACACGTGGCATGGGACACGTGGCAGCCTGATCCTTGGAAGGCCATGAGAACGGGCAAGCCAAGTGGCCATTAAGGAAAATGTATGGGGCCCCATGGAAAGTGAAAAAACTGAGCCACATGTGCACATTTACCTGTGAGCTGGCCAACAAGCCTTGGTTCTTTACCAAGGCCAGGAAACCCAATGCCACTCAAATGGTTCCACTCCGATGAATGAGAAGCTCAGCAAAGGCTCCAGAAGGTTCCCACTCCCCCAGTAGTCCAAAAGCTGGTGAGGTTTTTAGTCTCAAGATTAGGTGAGTCCCAGTAGACTGTCATTTCAAGCAGGGGTCCAGGTGCTAAACACTTTGGGAACCCCTCCTCTAGGCTTTTCCATTCGGGGATACCCACCGGTTGAACAACACTGCCCTAGCGAGCCTCCAAGTCCTTCTCCCTGTAAGGAGCACAGCCAAGCAGCACCCCCAAATTTTGCGATGACATTACCTGGAGGTGAGGTGAGGGTGAGTTGCCGGGCTGCAAGGGGGGGGGGGTCCTCACACCAGCAAGCCCCCACCTCAGCAAGGTAAGGCTCCTTGCAAAACTTAAAGCCCCACCCCACCCTATAGGGAGGCTACTGCCCCCCATTGCTGGCTGCAACGGAACTCTTGGGTGGATGTTCAGCTGTTCGCGATGGAGACAGAACCTGGAAGGTGTTTTTTGTTTTTGTTCTTTAAAAGAATCTTTATTTCAAACATACAGAAGAGGAACGACTACTACTGTCAGGCAAACAGTGCCTGCCTCAAGTTACCCCCCAGCTCTCCTTGGTCTGGCATTTGGCAGCTTTTCAGGGCAAAAGAGCAATATAATCTTTTGTACATATCAAAACACATAAGCACACAGCTGGGTTGCCCAACAGCCAGACTGGGAGACTGGAAAGGGGCTGAGAGGAAGAGCAGCCACACTCTGCCTCCCACTTCCCCTGAGCAGGGCAGGGGGGCTCTCCGGCTGTGCCTATGCCAGTGCTCAGGTGGGCTCCACCTCTGCCCCATCCGACTGGCACGGCGAGCGCCGCCGTCGCTGCCGGAACAGCCCCGCCCCCGCCTGACACTTCTCCCACAGCCTGGCTGATCCAGCAGACCCCGGGCAACGTGCAGAGAATTAAGGCCATGTGGAACTCTTTGCCACAGGAGGTGGTGATGGCGTCTGGTCTGGATGCCTTTAAGAGGGGATTGGACGGATTTCTGGAAGAAAAGTCCATTGTGGGCTATAGGCAATGATGGATTGTGCAACCTCCTTACATTGGTGGTGGGCTACTTCGGAGTACTGGGTGCAAGGGAGTAGCAACAGGATGCAAGCATCTTGTTGTCTCATGCCTCCCTGGGGCACCTGGTGGGCCGCTGTGAGATACAGGAAGCTGGACTAGATGGGCCTTGGGCCTGATCCAGCAGGGCTCTTCTTATGCTCTTAAGGCCTCTGGCCCCTCTGGCCTGCAGGAGGCTGTGGCACCGCTGGCGTGCGAGCAGGACCTGGGCAGTGCTGGCCTCGCTTCCTTGGGGTGCTGGGAGCTGCAGGCCCAGAGCTCCGGCCCCCAGCAAGTGCTTTTGAGGGGCACGAGGGTCCGCAACAGGGGCTGCCGGGGGTGCTCCCCACCCAGGGTCGGCTCCGCCTCCGGCGAGGGAGGGCCCGGGCCACCGCTCAAGCCACGAAGCGCAGCCGGTAGGTGACCTGGTGGCCGTTGTCCCAGGCGTAGAGGACCTTCTCCCGGGGGTTGTAGTCGAGCTGCGTGGTCAGGGCAAAGGCGTTGAGGAAGGGCAGCCTGGGGGTGGCCTCGGTGGCGGTGTGGGTGTCGTAGGCATAGGCCACCTGCCCCTCCCTGGCGCTGCACTCGTCCACCGCGTACAGGACGCCGCAGACCAGGAAGCAGTTCCCGTAGGAGCCGCGCCGGAGGCCCGTCTTCCAGGTGGTCTCCCTGCGGACAGTCAAGTCGCCGGGGTCCAGCCGGCTCACCACCACGACCTCCTGCTCGGGGTCGCTGTCGTCGTCGTCCACGGCCGGGTAGACCACCCAGAGGCCGCTCTCGTCCACGGCAAAGTCCACGTCCGAGTGGCCCCGCCACTTCCAGGGGGTGGCGCCCTCGTAGGCCGCGTCAGGCAGCAGGGCCCAGGCGGCCACCAGGCGGCGCCGCAGGTCGTACTTGATGACGTTCTTGGTGAAGGCCCGGTTGTAGTAGAAGGCGCCCTGGAAGACCACGTGCCCCGTGCCGATCCAGTTGTAGGGCAGCTTGTACAGGTTGCTCCAGCGCCCTGGAGACAGCAGCAGGCCGGCACTCAGCCCCACCAGCCTCCGGCCCCAGACGTGCAGGGCTGGGGGGGGGGCGTGAACCTGTGCCAAATGCCCGGAGGCGGCCAGGACAGAGGGGCAGTGTCCAGAGGATGGGGCCAGGCCAGACGCTCCGCACCAGATTCCACTGCTCTCCCCCCCACCCCACTTCCTGCCTCGAGACAAAGGCATCCCACAAAGTGCCCACTAAGCTCCCTTGTGAAGGGTGCAGGGGGAGGGGGGAATCCGCGGCACTAGCGGGCGGGAAAAGGTCAAACATGAGACCGGGGCCAGGCGGGCGCTGGCTGAGGGGGGGGGCAGGCTCGGCCCAGGGCTGGGCGAAGGCCTGGCAAGTGCCCCCTTGAGGGACTGGGGGGGGCAACTTCTGCCCAACATCTGTCCCCAACACAACCAGGCATGCAAGGGGGGGGCTTTTCTGGAGCGAGGACAGCACGCTGCCCAGAGCCCCCCCCCCTCTACTGGACCCCTCCACCACCACCACCCCGGGCCCCCTCCCCTCCTCACCTTGCTTGAAGCTCTCCAGGCTGCGGAACTCGACCAGGCTGTTCCCGTAGTGGTAGTTGGCGACGTAGATGTGGCCGTCCGTGCTGCTGGGGTCCTTCATCCAGGCCCCCTCGTTGCGCCCGTAGCTGTGCTGCTTCTCGGGGGCCTCCACGGCTGCCAGCGTGCCCTCACACTCTGCCTCGCGCACTGCCGGGGGGGGGGCAACAGCAGGGTGCTGGGGACAGCGGCGCCCCGAGCTCCCCCTGCCCCGTGCCACAGTCCTCCCTTCCCCGTGCACGCTCCCCCTTCCTCCACGGAAGGCACCCTGACCGCTCCCCCCCGGCCCGACAGCCCCCCTCCTCCCAACAGCAGCCTGGCACGTACCACGGTTGGAGGCGACAGGCCCCCCCACGCTGGTGCTGCGGTCCCTGGTGGGCAGAGCCGTGCCTGGGAGGCGGAGCCCACTGGTCCTGGGAGGGGCCCCAGTGCTGTGGGGGGGCGGTGCAGCGGTGGTGGTGGGGCTGGGGCCTCCGGCTGTCCTGGCTGACTGGCCCCCAAAGCCGCCTTTGCCCTCCAGCTGCTCCACAGGCAGTGCCCCCTTGGTGGGGGTGTCTAGGGGGAACAAGCACCTTACCCGGCTGCCAGGGCCATTGCGCCCCCCCCCCGGAGGCCTTCACCCAGAGGCCGCTGTCTCAGCCCCCCCCCGCTTGCAACGGCCTTCGCACGCACCGCGGCTGCTGCCCAGCGTGTCCTCGGCTTCCTCCCGGTGCCCAGCCTGGTAGTACGTGAAGCCCCGGGCGACAGTGGCCTGCTGCTGCCCCCAGGGCCTGGGCTTGGTGGGGGCCTGGGCTTGGCCCGCCCACCCCTTGGGGATCTCCTTCCTGGGCCACTCTGCCCCCGGCGGCTTCTCCCTGGGCGTCTTGGGGGGGGCCCTGTCCCCCAGGCTCTTGCGGGGCCCGGCATACTTCCCGCTGCTGCCGTCCTTGCCCTTCCCTCCAGCGGTGTCCTGGTGGAGAGAGCCACGGGCGAGGGGGGTCAGGCGCCACGGGGGTCAGCCGTGGCCCCGGCTGAGCAGAGAGGGCCCGGCGGCTGCATGGAAGCCGGGCTGCTCCCAAGGGGCGCAGGAAGGAACACACACACGCACACACGCACACACACACTTCCCCAACGTCTGTCTCAGCAAAGGCAGTCGAAACGCGGTCTGTGCTGGAACTTTCTCATCGTGGGGCAGAGTTCCGGCGGCTGGTCTCCGGCCACGGCAGCCCCGGGGTTTCCCAAGCCTCTCCTGATGAGGGGCAGCTGACTGGGGCTGGCAGCGTCTCAGTGGGGCTCCCAGGCACTGCCCAAATCTGCCGCCACCGCCTGCCTCCTGGCAGTGGGGCCCAAACACCGTCTAGACCTTGTCTGGCTTGGCAGTGGCCAACGGGGGTGGGAAGGAGACTCCCGGAGACTCCCCGGCCTCCTGCCCTCATGACCCTTCCCAGACCTGTGGGGGGGGGGGCTTCAGCCGCTCCCTTCCTGGTCCAGCCCAGCAGTCTGTCTGCCCAGCCCTGACTCATCCCCCCAGGCCCAAGGCTGCCGCGTCCTGCCCCAGCCTGCCCCGAGGACTCCCACCTAGCCCTGGCTCCAGGAGCACCGGCTCAGCTCCAGCCTGCCAAGCCACAGCTGCGAGGGGGGGGGTCTGGGGAACCTTCCCCTCCATGGGAACCGCCATCCTGCCCTGCTGCCCCCCTGCCTAGCAGGCCAGTCACTCCCCCCGGGCGCCCCTCACCTGGGCCCTGTTGCCAGGCACTGCCGCGGGAGCTGCCGCGTCCCTCTGCAGGCTGGAGAGCTCCCTCTGCAGGCCCTGCAGGACGTCCGTGTAGTTCTCGTAGCGCCGCACCTGGCTGCTCAGGTGCAGGAGGCTCTCCTTCAGCAGGTCGCTCTCCCGGCTCAGGTTGGCCTTGACGGTCTGGGCAAGGCGGGGCCAGAGGAGGGAGGGAAGGAAGGGCGGCTGGGGAGGCCAGGCCTTTGCGGGCAAGGGCGGGGTGGGGAGAGAAGCCCAAGGCCTGGCCCTGCCTGTGGGGTGGGGCGGGGCGGGGCCAGGCCAGGGCAGGAGCTTCCTGCGCAGGCCTGGCCCAAGTGCCAGCGGGGCCTGGCCAGGACGCGCCTAGTCCAGCTCCGCGCCCCCCTGCCAAGAAGGAAGCAGCAGCCTCCCCTCCGGCCTCCAGCCAGGCCACCCCGGGCACAGCTGCCCCCCCCCACTCCCTGCACCACCGCCAGCTAGGAGGCCACCTGCAGGCCCAGCTGGGGGAGGGGGGAGCAGCACCTCCAGGCCCGCCTCTCCGCAGCCCCCCCTGGCCGAAGCCCCAGCCCACCACGCACGTTCACAGCCACTGGAGGGTCATCACCAGCCGCCCCTTGCCGGGCGGGAGGGGTCCTCAGCAGCCAGCAAGGACGGCGGGACTGCACTTGGGAGCGAGCAACACCGCCCCCCCCAGTGGTGGGATTCAGGGGGTTCGCCCAGGTTCTATAGAACCGGTTGTTAAATGGCCGGGCCCCACCCACTCGCTTACCTCGGCTGGCTTTGGGTTTTCTTTGGCTCCGGCTATGACGTCATAGAACCGGTTGTTAATTCATTTGAATTGCACCACTGCCCCCCCCCACTTACCTCCTCGAGGGCGCCCATTTGCGAGGCCACCTGGTGGACGTAGGAGTGGACCTTCATGATGTCCACGCTGTAGAGCGTCCCCTCCAGCAGGTCGACCAGGGACTGCAGCTGCAGGGGAGGGTGCCAGGTTGCCCACCGAGCCCTGGCCAGCCTGGCCTGAGGTTGCCCCTCCTCCCCCTGGCCTTGACCACGGCACCTCCCGGCTGTGGCAGCAGCCCCGAGCAAGGCGCCCCCTGGCAGGGCCGGCAGGACCAGTGCGCCCCCCCCACCCACCCCCAGAGGGCCGGCGGGTCACCTTGAGGAGCTGGGGGGCCTGCCTCTTCAGCTTCTCCGCCTTCCACTCGTTCTCGCAGGGGTTGAGCGAGGCCGGGGGCGCCGTGCAGGAGCAGCGGCAGTCCGTGCCCGAGGTGACCGTCTCCACCGCGTAGAAGTCCTCCAGCCTCCCCCTGCCTGCCTTGAGGCGGCCGCAGGACTCCTTGCCGAGTGGGCGCAGGACACACTTGCAGCGGCAGTCCGAGCCCTCCGAGGTCGCGCGCACCTGGTCCGCCTCGCCAAACACCTGGAGGGGCAGACAAGACCCCGTGGCAGCAAGGGCCAGCGCCGCAGCCCTCCGCCCCCCTGGCTGTGCCCCCCCCACGATCCGTGGCGCCAGCTCCCCCTCCCTTGCACAGCCACTAACAAGCCATCGAGGACACCCCCAGTTAGAGGGCTTGGGAAACGGCTGTCTTTGTGCAGATTCCGTGGGGGCAGAGGGGCCACCGCCCCCTCGAGCGGCCCTGCTCGCCTCCCCCTGCTCCCTCCGGCCTGGGCGGGCTGTTCCCGCAGGACTCTCGGCCTGACTGGAGCGCGGACAAGTCCTGCTCTGTGGGAATCTCCTGCCAGGCTGCCTGGCAACAGCTGTGCCGCGGAGGGGCAGCCCACGGCCGGCCGGCCACAGAGGCGCTTTCCCACACTTCTCGGCTGACGGTGGTGGCGGGGGGGGGGAAGCTGAGGCTTTCTTGGGAATGCAGCCTCCAGATGAGCTGGGAAAGAGCGGGAGGCTGCGTCTGTCCTGGCCCCTGTGCCTGGGGACCCCTGGGATTAGCCCGTGGCGGCTCCGTGCAGGGGAGGCTCCCGTGGGCCTGATCCAGCAAGGCTCTTCCGAGGGCCCCTGCAGCACACTGTCATGGTGTGGGTGTCCGCAGGAGCCTTGCGCAGCCAGACCCCGTGGCCTCTCCCCAGGGGCTGCTTCTTCTGGGTCAACCTCCTGGGTCAACCTCATGTGGCCTGCAGGGAGCGGGGAACGGAAACCCCCCAACAGGGGCACCGGACAGTGGGCAGCCAGTTGGGCACTTAGCGCAGCCTGGCACGCGTGGGGCTGGACCCCGCTCCCACCCCTCAAGTCTGCGAGGCGCCCTGTGCCAGCATGCGGGAGACCCGCGCCAGGCTGAACGTGTCTCCAGGGGCAGGGGCAGTAGTCACAGCCCCCACCCCCAGGTAGCCAGCATCCCCGGCTGGGCTAATGGAAGAGCTGCCAGGGGCTGCTTGTGGGGGGGGGGAGACCCTGGCCGAGGATGGCCCTGGCAAGAGATGCCACTGCTGGCTCCTGCCCGCAGACTCCTCCCCGGTGGCACGTGGAGGCGGGGCGCGAAGCCTGGCCACAGTGGAGGAGCAGGACTGATTGCCCCGGGCTGGGCAGGAGGTGGGGCAGGGCTGGAGCTGCCCGTGTGCAGCACCCGGCTCCCTCTCCCTGCCCGTCCGAGGTTGGTGGGCAGTGCCACCATGGGCGATCCACCAGATCTCAGCCGCGGAGTCTGCCGGACTCCCAGAAGGCCAGGCTGGGCCACCATCGCCCTGCACTGGCCAAACAGGCCCGGCCCAGCGGCCCCTCCAGCCGGAGGGGAACTCCGCGTCCCCCAGGCAGTTTGCACAGCCGCTTCCTGGCTTAAGCCCCTGCCGGGTAGGCCTTGGGGCAACCGGCTGCAGAGCCCCACTCCCCACCGGATCAGTCGCCAGGGGCCCCCGTGGTGGGCAACCGGCTGTGGCCTCGGCCGCCTCCTCCAGCACAGCCGAGCCGCCCCCCCCCCGGCTGCACGAAGGCCACCGACGTGCCCACAGCAGCCGAGCATGTGCACAGGGGCACCTCCCTTGTGCCCACCGCGGGGGGGGGGAGAGGAGGCCACACGTGACCCGGAGCAGCTGGTGGGGGGGGCGGACACACAGGCCCCGGGCAGCCCCGTCCTGCTCCACGGCCGGCCACGCCCTGGCCCTGCGGGGGCCGCAGCTCTTCTCGCTGTCTTTGGCAGGCGCTGACCCAGCCGCGGCTTAACGAGTCCCCAGCAGGCGCTGGGCGGGTCTCCTCCTCCGGCCGCCGAGGAAGGGGCTGCCCACATCCAGAAGAGCAGCTGGTCGGGGGAGGCCAAGGCTGCTCCGAGCTGCGGCAACAGAGCCCCCCGTGCTGACCCAGGCCTGGATCTGGGGCTCTGAACCAGCTCAGGGCAGTAGCAGGAGGCTCTTGGAGACTGCCGGGGGGGGGCAGAGGACTGCCTGGGCCCACGGGGGTCACCGGCCCAGGCCAACTGTGGGCCCTCAGTGCCGGCGGGCCGGGGTAGTGCAGAATGCAAGTAAAGGGCACCATGGGCGGGGGGGGCGCAGGGCACTGAAAACTGGGCTGCCTCCTACCCCCAGCCAGAAAAATCCGAAGGGCCCTCCCTGTCCATTCTGCTCTCGCTTCCCCGCCCCCCCCCCGCACGCCAGGAGCGGCAGGTTCCCAGCCTGACCCACAGATCCGTCCTGGCAAAGCAAGCTGCGAAGCAGCGCTCGGGCTTCGCGGGATCTGACTCGCACAACGCCCTGGTGAGGCCGGCCAGGCAGTCTTGGGGGCGAGGACGCAGGCTCCCTTCCGGGCTGCGAGACCAGCATTCTGGCGCCCGGGATCGCCCCCCGCCCCCCGCCGCTGCAGGAAGGGGAAAGTGACTGCTGCACCGCGAGGCGGGGGGGGGGGTTTGCTGCCTCGCCTCGCAGTTTGCGGAGTTCAGCGGTTGCGCCCCGCCTGTCCCCGGACAAGCGCTGGAGGCGGCTCACGAGAAGCACAAGGCGCCCGAACAGGGAGGAACGACGGGCGTGATCGCCGCGACCCTCGCAGCAGGGTGCGGGTCCGCAGCCCGCAGAAAACTCGCGCCTCGCAGCAATGGGCTCCTCTCCCAATGGGCTCCTCTCCGCCCTCCGCGACCGCCCTCGCCAGCCAGGTCCGCCACGCTGCTCCCGGCACCTGCAGCCGGAGGGCTCCCGAGCGGGACAGGCGCGTCGTTCTGGGGGGCTGCCCCCTTCCTTTCCCCTCCCGCCGGCAGTCGGGCGCCTACCTTGCCGTGCCCCAGCGACGACCACGCCAGCAGCAGCAGCAGCAGCAGAGGAAGGCAGTGCCGGCGACGCGCTCCCATGACGGCTGGCACCCAGAGCGCTCGCTCGCCCCGACGACGCCGGCCGGCCAGCCCACAGGGTCGTGTCAGCTGTGGGTCCCGCTTGCTCTGCGGCGCCGTCGGGGAAGGACGCGTGGGGGGGAGAAGTCGCCGCCCGCGAGGGAGGGGCTTCCTTGCGCGGGACCCACCCCCGCCCGAGGGAGGGGCGGAGCTAAGACCCCCGCGCTCTTCCACCGAGGCTCCCCGTGTCTGCCCCGCCGGCTCGGCTCAGCGCTACGAGAACTGCGGAGCGGCAGGACGATGACCCGGCGGCAGCCCGAGCACCGCTGACCAGCCTCGGGGAGGCCTCCTGGGGCAGCGACTCCTCGGGGCTCTCGTGCCCATTTGGCAGACGCGGAGGCTGAGGCGCAGCCAGACCCACCGGGGCGAGGGGGCTTCCGCCGCTCGCAGCCTGGCCCCGGGCGGGGCTCTGCGAAGGCCAAAAGGGCTCTTCCAACTCAGTGCTAGTGGAGCCCCCCCCCCCCAGAGCATAAGAACATAAGAAGAGCCCTGCTGGATCAGGCCAAAGGCCCATCTAGTCCAGCTTCCTGTATCTCACAGCGGCCCACCAGGTGCCCCAGGGAGGCACGAGACAACAAGATCCTGTTGCACCCTGTTGCCACTCCCTTGCACCCGGTACCAGTAGCCCACCACCTTTGTAAGGAGGTTGCACAATCCATCATTGCCTATAGCCCACGATGGACCTTTCCTCCAGAAATCTGTCCAATCCCCTCTTGAAGGCATCAAGACCAGATATAAGAACATAAGACCAGATATAAGAACAGAGGAAAAGAGCGTTTCTCCTGCCAGTGATTTTCAGCCTTTTTAATCTCTTGGCACACTGGCAAGGTGCTGAAATCGCCAAGGCAGGCCAACAGTGCTCTGACAAAGCACACAGCGGCAGCGGGGTCCCTACTCATAAACGCCCCTCCCCAAAAGGCTGGCCGCACACCTGCCGACCATCCGCAGCGCACTGGCTGAACGTCGCTGCTCTAGCGCCCCCGCCCACACCAGCCCGGCCTCTCCCAGGACTGCCGCAAGGCACCTGCTGCGCCACCAGAGGGCGTCTGAAGCAGAGCCGTCGCAAGAGGCCAGGCCATGAGGGTAAGATGACAGGAGGGGACATGACATCAGTATCTTGAAGCCGTGAGTATAACAATATGGCTGACTCAGATCATTGCCGCCAAGGAGGAGGATTGCCGCGAATTCACGAATAAAAATCTCCCTGCACGCGTGTAAAAGTTAATCTCAACGTCCTAAATCATGCCTGCGTGTTCTGAATATGGGTGTGCAAATCGCTGTATGAAAAATGGGATTTAATTTCCACGGAAAGATTCATGTATTCACATTACGTCGGTTCAATAAAACTACCGTTCAGTGAGTGCATTTTTTTGAAGCTGTGTAATTTCTTGTTGTTCCTAGCAGTCTTATTCACCATTTTCAGACACCCACTGTTAATGGTCTAGAAGGAAAAAATATATATATTTCCACCCTCCTTTTTCCCCCCTTCCCGTTTACACTTTTTTCCCACCTTCCATTTTCTACAGTAATATTTTCGAAATTCTGAACATTAACAAAATTTGTTTTTTGGGGGGGGTGAGTGTAGAAGTTAAAAAAAATTCTTAATAGTCTAGAAGTAAAAAAGAATTACTCTCATATTGACAACTACTTGTGTTATGAAGAGATTTTAATGTAATTTTCCTACTGTAATACTTATGAAATTCTGAACATTAACAGACATTTTTTTATGGGGCATGGCTGTTTTATTTTTGCTTGTGTAGATTTCAAAAAATAAGTCTGTGAAAACAGTGCAATCTGAGTTTAAATAGACAGCAAGTAGCATTTCGTCCGGTATGTTCAGTAATATAATTATGCGGAATTAAACCTTGTAAGTGCAAATTAAATCATAATCAGGTTACCAATAGTGTTTCTCCACGATCACACAGTTTTATTTTGGTAAGTTTTTACTTCAGGAGTAAACTATTCAGTCCTAAACAGTACCAGAAAAGCAATCTGAAATGCTTGGAATGAGCAATGTTTTGAGTATGACAACATGGCTGCTAAGCCCGCCCCCTGGCCTCATTCGGCTGCTACAGGGCCTGGCCCTGGTGGTTATTTGCATAGGGAGAGTCTGAAGCTAGTGGGCGGGGTTAGCAGTGACGTAAATATACTTAAAACAATTCTGATTCCAAGCATTTCCAATGGGTTTTCGCATGATGTTTAGGAGTTATTTGTTTACTCCTGAAGTAAAAACTTACCAAAATAACAACGTGTGATCGTGGACAAACATCAGTGGTAACCATATTATGATTCAATATGCAATTCCAAGGTTTAATTCCGCGTAATTATATTACTGAACATACCGGACGAAATGCCGCTTGCTGCCTATGTAAACTCGGATTACACTGCTTTGACAGACTTATTTTTTGAAATCTACACAACCAAAAATAAACTGTGAACGGGAAGGAAAGAAAAAAAGGGGGAGGGTGGGCAAAAATTGGATAAATATGTAGGAAAATTACATTAAAATCTCTCAGTGTATAACACAAGGAGTTGTCAATAGGAGAGTAATTTAAATATTACCGTAGAAAATGGAAGGCGAGGAAAAAACGTGTAAACGGGAAGGGGGGGAAAGGGGCGGGGTTAACCCATGGCTTCAAGTATGTGACGCCATGGCCACTCCATGTAATAATAACTCGATGGGCTGCTATCTCTTCTTAAGGCATGTCCTCTCCTGTCATCTTACCTCTATGGGCCAGGCAGTAGATCCGGAAAACCAGGGGGCGGGGCCTGGCCGATGACGACACGGACAACGCCCCTCCCCTCCCACTCGTGAGTCTCAATGAATATGCAGGAGCTCCTTGGGAGAGTCTATATCGCCCTTCGAGGAAGGGAGTGAGAGAAGCAGAGGGCTCCCCCCGGCCCGGAGGTGGTCGCAACCCCGCCACGGACTACACTTCCCGGCGTGCCCCGCGAGAGGCGGCGACAGGGGCTGCGGGGGGGAGGGCGCGCGAGCGTCGAGGCTCCTGCGGGTGCTGTCGGGTCACTCGCGGAGCAGCTGCAGCGCCGGTGGGATCGCCGGAGGCGATGGGAGCGCCCGGCCGCGGGGTCCGCCGCCGCCGCCCCCCGCCCGCCCCCGCCGAGGGAGCCGCCTGAGCATGGAGGGGCCCCTGGAGCCGGAGCAGGAGCCGCCCCCGCCGGTGGGGGCCGCGGGGGCGGGAGGGGGCGCGGCGGCGATGCGGGCGGGGGGGCCGCCGCCGACACCCCCCTCCTGCTCCGCAGCAGCAGCAGCAGCCCCCCCGGGGTACCCGCCCCCCCCGCCGCACAACGGTGAGTGGGAGCCTCGCAGGTCCCTCGTGCAGACGGGGTGGGGGTTAGGGGTGGAATGTGAGTGGGGGGGCTCCCAGCTCTTGCCTCGCCCCCCCCCGCGGTGCCCCTTCCGGCTCCCCCACGCGGGGGCGCCCTGCCTCTCCCCCTTCCTCCTGCGGCCGCTTCCTCTGCGCTCTTCCTCTGAAGTGGCGCTTTGAATATTTTATAACTCCGGAGCCTCCGCTTGAAAGGCGACCCGAGCAGCGCCGCCCACCCCCCGCCGCCCCCATACAAATGCAATTCCCCGCATTGTTATGGGGAACTTGCAGGGCGGCCGGTGGCGCCCCCACCCCCAGCGCGCCCCGGCCCGCCGCTGCCTTTGCGAGGCAGCTGCGCTAGCCCTTTGTGGTGGGTTTACGACCCGGGCCCTGCGGGGGGCGGGCGGCGTCGCGCGTGCTGCCGTGCAAGGCGCTCTGCAGAGAGAGAGAGAGAGAGCCCAATCCTGGGGGCGGTCACTGCTGCTGGGAGGGGGGGGTGCTTTTGCCACTCGCCCAGACTCCAGAGCGGTGTTGGGGGGCCGATCCGCCTTATGCTCCACAGTTGCGACTGCTTGCGAGGAGACCAGCATTGGATGCTCCCCATTGATGCTGAGGCCTGAGCGTTGCCTCTGCACACCCCCCCCCCAGAATGACTCCCATGTCCTGGCAGCAGCCTCGATCTGCCAGCGCTTGAGGGTGGCCTGGGGGCTTCCTGGGCGCAGGCGGCGCTTTCTGGCCTGTTGTGGGGGGGGGAGCTTTCAAAGTGAAGGGCAGGTTCCGTGTGTATAGTGGGGGGGGGCAGCAGGAACACCCGCTGTGGCCGGAATTTGGAGGTGTTCTGGGAGCTGAAGTCGCCCCTACTTGGCTCAGTGTAGGGAGTGGAGACGTGGCTGCCAGGCTTTCAAAACCTTGTGGGGGGAGGGGAGGGGAGGGCTGCCTTGTTGCAGGCAGAGGTGCAGTGGTGCGGGGAGGGCAAGGAGGGTGCTTCTTCACTAGGCCTCTTCCAGAGCTCTGCCCGCCTGCAAGTGTACCCTGAGCAGCCGTGGCTGCCAAGGACCTGCCCGTGCAAGGGCTGCAGAAGGGCTCTCTGGGGCTGGGGGAGGGGCCTCCCCGTGCTCTGAGCGTTTGGAGCAGTAAAGGGGCTCCTCCAGTTGGCGACAAGCTGATTGGGTCAACAGAGCCCTGCTGGCAGGTGGGGGGAGCCTCCTGCCATAGCTTGCAGCTGCGGTCAAGGGGTGGCTCAGGGCTCCTCGGCTCTTGTTGCCTAGTGGTGGATGTGCTGCTGCGACCCACGAGACAGGGTGGGGGCGGGGGGCTCAGGGGCTGTTTGCCCAGGGTGGGCGGACGTGCAGAGTTCCCCGGCCTCCGTGTGTCGCAAGGCTGCGGGCTGTTATCGCCACATCTCCTGGACAAACACAAGGAAGCGGCTGTGGACGTGAGGGAGAGGGCCGGGCGGAGCCCAGTCCCGGCTGGGCCGGGCCGGAAGGAGACGCACACGCACACCCTGCTGGCCTTTGGGCGCACTCCAGCCCTGGGAGAGCCCAGAGAGCAGCGGGCAGCCGTGGCATGCGCTTGGGGCCTTGGCTGGGCTCCTTGTCGCCACCCCCCGTGTGCTTGGGGTGTGGGGCCAGGCCTGCTGCCACCCACAAGAACTTGAAGAGTCCCACTGGAGCAGGCCAAGGCCCACCCAGTTCAGCTTCCTGTATCCCACAGTGGCCCACCAGATGCCTCGGGGGGCGCACAAGGCAGCAAGACGCCTGCACCGCATGGCCACTCCCTGCGTCTGGCATCCCTATTTCTAGGAGGAGGTTGCACCGCCCATCGTGGCCTGAAGCCTGAGATGGACTTTTCCTCTAGAAACCTGTCCAGCCCCCTTTTAAAGGCACCTGGGACATACGCCGCCACCACCTCCTGTGGCAAGGAGTCCCCCCTGTCCTTGGCGAAGGGGGCGCGTCAGGTGCTGTGGCAACCACCACCCCTGGTCTGCGGGGTGGGGGAGCAGGGGTTGGGTTCTTGGTCTTCACCCCTGCACTTCTGGGTCGTGCCGCCTCCTGGGGTCGCTGCGTGTCGTCCTCGGGAACATCTGGAATGGGTGGTGGCAGAACGGTGGGCGGGTCCAGGTGAGGCTGTTGTGGGTGCTGGACGGGCCCTGGATCCGGCCCTCCTGCAGCACTGGTGGCCTCCTCTTCCTGGCAGTTGGGCTCTTGTAACGTGCAGCGGGCGGGTGAGAGCGCTGGCGGGGCTGCCCTTGAAGGCTGTGGAAGCAGCAGTGCTGCCCACCCAGGGCCTGGCCTGCTGCCCCCGGAAGACTTGTGCCCTGAGGCTGGTGCGCCTGTCTTGAGACGGCACCGGCAGCTGTCCGGGAGGGACTAGGTGCCCCTCCTGCGCGTGGCTGCCCCAGAGAGGAGTCCGGCCTGGGAAATCCTTGCATGTGGAGGGGGCCGAGGCCATGCCCGATATGCAATGCAGCCTGACATCTGGAGTCAGGATGGGATCCACCAGGGAGGGTGCAGAGGCAGCCCTGGCCTGCTCTGGAGGTGATGATCTCTCTCTCTCTCTCTCTTTCAGGCTTCTGCAGAGAGCCCTCCCTGGAGCTTGACCACCCTCCTGGTAAGAGCCTTTGTTCTTCTGTCTGGGGGGGGGCGCGCTCCTGGCTCCGGGAGGGTGGAATGCAGCCCTGATAAGGGCCTGCCTGTTCTCCCTGCGGGAGCCAGCCCCTTATCTGCCCTACTGATGCTATCGGGACCCTGTGTCTCCCTGGGCCGGCACCCTGGAGCGGCTGCTGTGGCAGAGGCACCAGCCCCCTGGCGGACTCCTGCTCCTGGCCTTGCTGCTGTGGTCTACGTGCGTGTAGGGTGCCCGGGGGGGGGGAGCTGCCCCGCTGCCGGGGCCTTCAAAGTCAACTGCTCCATCACCGGTTCAGGCTAAGTTCATTTCTGCAGAGGAGGGGGAGGAAGGGCCACCCCTCTCAGGACAAGGCCAGTCAAAGGTCGGCAGGAGGTCAGGCCGGGCGACCTCCCTCCCTCGCAGTGGTCCCCAAGAGCCCCAATCCGGCGCGCAGGCCCAGGCCGCCCACCACCTCCTCCTCCTCCTCCGTGTTTCCTCTGGGGCTGTAAAACTCCGGCTCAAAGGCCGGGCCGGGCATGACCCGAAGGGCGCTGGCGCTGGGGAAGAATAGCCGGCTTTGTGCCGCGGGGCAGGGGGAGTAATTGATGGGTGTGAAGGTGCCCAATTAGGCCGTAAAGTGCGAGGCACTTTCAAGGCCCCCCGTGGCTTTGTGGGGGCACCCCAATAAAGGCCCTCTGCTCGGCCCACTCAGCGGCGAATTCCTTTCAGGCCTCGTAAACGGCCTGCAAGACAAAGCCGCCATTGATGCCCCTCGCGGCCGGCCGGCCGGCCTTCGGGTCAGAGGACAAGAGGCTGGCCTGGCCGCAGCAGCTGGTCGGCTGCCGGCCTCCACGGGCGGAGGCCGGCTGCTGACACGCCGTGGCATGGGCCGAGGGCTGTGGCAAGCGTGTCCTGGGCGTGGCTGGGGAGCCAAAGCAGAAGCTCTGCCCGCGTTCGGAAGCCCGGCTGCACCGTGCGCGTGAAATGCCCCCTTGCCCCCCAAGCAGGCTGCCACGGGGGCCCTGCACGGCACTGCCCGGGGAGCCTGCTGCGTGGCGGGGAAGGGGCACTCCTGCTCCGGACCTTGAGCCAGCGGGTGTGACGGGGCGGCCCTGGCTGGCCCACCTCGGAGGACACGGCGGTTCACGCGGCCGTGTCCTGGAGGCGCCACTGCCTGGCCCTCCGGTGGCCTCCTCAGGCATCGCAGCCCCTGCCAGGGCCCACCTCAGCTGGAGGGGCACGTCCTGCCCACTGTAGGACCGTCCCCCCCTCCTCGTGCCCAGCAATGAGGGGCAGCAGCCAGGCCAGGGGAGCCGAGAGGGTGTCTCTGAGTGGCTATGGAATTGGGGGGGGGGTCGTCCCAGGAGCATCTTGGGCTGGGGAGAGTGGGAGAAGATCTCTGGGGGGGGGCTGTAAATGTCCTGCAGCCAAGGAAAAGGGGGGCAGGCAGAAGGCGTGTGTGGGGGGCTCCAGAGCAGACCTCAGACCCGTCCTCCTTTCTCCCCCTGCAGATGTCGAACAGATGAGCTCCTCCTCTCCGGGGCTCCCCCTGAATGCTGGCAGTGAGTACTTTTTTTCTCCCCCCCCCCAAAAAAAGAAGCAGCTGTGCTGAGATCCGCCTGCGTGTCTTGCCTGTGAGTGAGAGGCCCCCTGCAGTAAGCCGGGGAGGGTCTTGGCCTGGGTCCACCCCCTTGGAGGAGGAGCCGGGAGGAGCCTGGGGTGCTCCTCCCGCCCTTCTCCGTGCTGCTGCCCTCCTCCTGCCCACAGGCTCCCTCTGGTGGCGCTGAGCAGGCCTGGCGTGGAGGCTTGACGGGACTGCCTGCCTGCGTGCGGCTGGACTGAGACTTTGGCTGCTTGGAGGGGGGGCGGAAACAAGCCAGGCCTGGCACAGCGAGGGAGGGGGGTTCTCTGTGGCCTGCTGGGTTCTGGGTCCCACAGGGAGCTCCTTCCTTCCGTGGTGCATTCCCAGCATGCGTGACAGACGCACCACAGCCTTGGGAGGCCAGTGCGTATTGCTGTGCCCCGGCTGGGGGGAGAAGGCAGGGGACACCCCACAGCCGCCTGGCGAGCGCTTGCGTGGCGTGTGTCCGGTGCCGTCGTGTCTGGCCTGGGGCTTCGTCAACGGGCGATGGTTCCGGAAGCTGCAAACTCACCAACAGCCATCGGGCGGCTGGGAGGGCCACGGGGCTGCTGGTGTCCCCCCCCCCACTCCGACTGGCCAGCAGGAAGGGGGGGTGCCAGGCTCCTACTGGCGTCTGTGGCTGCTGTGAGTGAGGAGGGGAGGGTGGTGGTTCTCTGCCTGGCTGCCAAGAGCCGCCTATCATTTTGCACACGCACAGCTGGCCTCTGACATGAAAGCAGCTCACCTTCATTCATTGTGCTGCGCTGAGCCCCAAAATGACAATCTGTGGGTTAGGAGAAACCAAGCGTGTTGCGTGCACAGGCGGTGAGCTAGACACGGACGTTGGCCCATGTGTGGCTGCGGTGAACCCCTCACAAGCCCGGGGGGGGGATGGGTGGTGCCTCCCTCTTGGGAACGCACTAGAAGAAAGTGAGAAGGACTCTTACCCCTGTGAGCTGGGCAAGGGGCACCTTTTCAAGTCATGCCCCTCTTACAGGTAGCGAGGGGAGAGCAGCTGTCCCTCTTCGCCCCTGTGCAGTGTCTTTTCTAGTGCCTATTGTTGGGGGGGGGAGCGTTGCATTTGTTTTTATTGTGAGTCCTTTTGGGACAGGGAGCCATTCAACTTTCTGGTTATTAATTGCCCGTAAGCCACTTTGTGAATTTTGTGTTGAGGAGCCTTACAGAAATACTGTTGATTGAGGGATTGATCCGTGGGGAAGATCAGGTGGAGCCTGTGTGTGTGTGTGTGTGAGTGAACATGCACAGGCACCCTGTAAAAGGAAAGCAGTGGAGGGGGTTGAGGGAGAGCGCCCCCCCCCCCAAGGGAGGCTGTTCTGGCTCTGGGCTGAGGCTGCCCTTTCTGCTGCCACCAGGGTGCTAATAATGAGAAGCGACAGATCTGGAGCGCGGCGGATGGGGTGGGGGGAAGGTGCACGGAGGAACGAGCAGGGTGGGGCTTGGTGCTGGCGGCAGGCCGATTGTGTTGAACTGTGGCCAGGCTGCTGAGGGTTGGGTGCTCCGAGCCTGGGGGCCAGGCCCACCTCCCTCTCCAAGCGCCTGGAAAAGCTGGGTCCTGGCAGCAGTGGGGAGCTGGCCTGGCTGCTCTTGGGCGGGGAGGGGGGGAATGCTCCTGCTGCAGCTCTTCCCAGAGCACACCAGCCTCTGGCTCTGTGTGCGCAGGCCCAGGGCGTCAGGGCTGGCTTTGGAAAATGTCCCCCCCCCTTTGCGGTGGGGCTGAAGCGGGGGGGGGTACTTTTGGGGTGCCCATGAGGCCCGGGTAGGGCAAACTGCCCTGCTTGCCTCTGCTGCTGCCCAGGCCGAACGCCCAACCGGTGCAGCCGTGGCCCCTCCCTCTGCTGAGTGATCCCTCCAGCCCCGGCCGCCCCCCAGGGCCTGGCAGCTCCCAGGACGGCAGTGCTCTGCCCACGGGGTCTCTGCCGCCTGCGGGGGGGGGCGAGAGCCGCGGGGCAGAAGCAGGTCGGGCTGCCCGCGCTGTCCTGTCCGCCTCGATCCGCCTTGGGGGGGGGGGGGTCGGCCCCGGCCAGCGAGCAGCGTCGCCGGTTGCCTGCCGGAGGGGGGGCTCCCCCGGGCCTTCCTGGGTGGGGCGTGGAGGCCTCGGCTGCCGACGGGGCGGGCGCGCTCGCCCTTCTCCGCGGCGGATGGCCAGGGGGGACCCCCGGCGGGGCTGTGGCTGGGCAGTCCAATGGCTGGGCCGCCCCCCCGGGCGAGGGAGGAGTCGGCGCCAGGCTCTCCTCCTCCTCCTCCTCCTCCTCCGGCGGGCGTCCTCTGGGCAGCAGCGGAGTCGCGGCGTCCGGAGATGGCTGCCGCCCGGCTGCCCTGAACGAGGCCGGGCGGGGACGCAGCCACCTTTATGGAAGGTACGCGGGGCGGCGGCTGCCTGGGCCCGGGGTGAGGAGGGCCTGCCTGCCCGCCTGGGTGGGGCCCGCTCTGCTGTGCGCCGCCTTCCCTCGTGGGGGTCCCGGGCCGCTGCCCCTGCCCGAGGCTGCAGCCCCTTCCCACCCCATTGTCCTGGAAGGAGCTCCTCCCCCCCGCCTCGGCCGCGGCTCTGCTGGCTTTTGTTCGCGCCCGCGCCTGGTGGGGCTGCCTCCCTCCCCCCCTTCCCCTCCCCTCCCGCTCCAGCCCGGGGCTGCTCCGTCCCCGGGCTTCCGTGAGAGGGGCGAGGCCCCAAAGGGGTCCGCGGGGCGCGCTCGGAGTCTCCGGGGCCGGCCCGAAGCCAGCTGCCTCCGCAGCGCAGACCCGCAGATGGCGGTGCGTGCGCGAAGTGGGAGCTCCGGGGGCGAGAGCGCGCGCACCGCGTCGGGCAGGGCCTCCGGGGAGAGCCGCTGCCACGCGCCCCCCCCCTCCCCGCGGCTGCCGGAGGCGCCCCGTTTGCTGGCCGATGTCCGGGCAACCTGGTGTGCTGCAGGCGGCCGGGCGAGGTCCGCTGGGTCTCCAGGCCCGTCGCGCCGAGGGTTAATGTTCCGGCGGGGGGGGTGGTGGTGGTCTGGCTTTGCAGGAAGCCCGGGCCGGTCTCCTCTCGGGGCGGGGAGATCAAGAGGGGCTTCGGAGCGGAGGCCATTGCGAGCGGAGCTCTCTCAAAAGGCCAGGCTGGGGGGGGGGGGCTCCGTCCCGCGCCTTCCCAACGGGGTTCGCCCCCTGGCGGGGGATTCCCCCCCCCCCCCCCAGCTCTTGCAAGGAGCTCCTCTGGTGGGCCGGGGCAGCCTTCCCTGGGGCTCGGGTCAGCTGCTGCCTGGACCCTATTGAACAGGAGGGCGCCCTACACTACAGGAGGGGGGTTGAACTTGCACTGCCGAGCCCCCCCCCCCCAGAGGCTTGCTATGCTTTGCGACCCTGAATTGGGTTGAGGAGGTGGGCGCTGGCGAGGGGGAGACACGATTTTCTCTTTATGAGTTGGGGGGCTCTGTCCGAGAACCCCAGGAAAGGGGGGGGGCGGCCAAGTGGCAGGGTGTTTCAGGGCACAGTACAGGGAAGAGTTTTGCAAGCTGTGAAACCATCGCCAGCAGCAGCGGAGCTCCATGCGCAGGGCAGCCACCCTTCCCGGAGCCATCTCAGAGCTGCCTTGAGCACCGCTGCTGCAGGCCCCCTCCCCTTTCCCCATGGCTCAACAAAGTGGGGCACAGCCCCTCTCTGCAGGCTGCTCCCGGGCTCCTGGGACACGTCGGTGGCAGGAAGTGTGCGCTTCTGATTCTCGTCCTCCGGACTGTGCTGCTGCTGCAGTGTGTCTGTGTGGCACCCCCCCACCCACCCGCCCAGCAGCTCCTCACCTGCCCCCCAGTCCCTGCTGGTGCCCAGAGCTGCCTGCCCTGGCCCTGCGTTCCTGCCACCCCCCACCAGGTGACCCTGCCGCTGGCCCAGTGGCCACTCCTCTTCCAGGGCTGTGGGTCACCTGACCGGCCGGGGCCCCTCCCCAGCCAGTGACCCCCGGCCGGCCCTTCCCCTTGCAGATGAGCGTGTGGACCAGCGCACCTGCCTGATCTGCGGCGACCGCGCCACGGGGCTGCACTACGGCATCATCTCCTGCGAGGGCTGCAAGGGCTTCTTCAAGCGCAGCATCTGCAACAAGCGCGTCTACCGATGCAGCCGCGACAAGAACTGCGTCATGTCCCGCAAGCAGCGCAACCGGTGCCAGTACTGCCGCCTGCTCAAGTGCCTCCAGATGGGCATGAACCGGAAAGGTACCCTGCGCGGCCGGTGTGGGGGGGGGGGGGGGGGGCCAGGAGAAGCGGCCAGGCCGTCCATGCACGTTAAGGGGTCCGGGGACTCTGCTTGCCAGGAGGGCTTCTCCCCCCAGCTCCAGGACTCGCTGCCAAACAGTGCAGGGTCTTCCGCACGGGGGCCCCTCGTGAGGGAGGGTCTGCCGCAGCAGGACCTGCCCACCCGGCTCTGCCCTTCTCCGAAGCCTGTTCCCATCCGGGACGGGTCTCGGTCCGTGAGCGGCTGGGCCTGCTGCTGCCCCTCCTTTGCTTCAGTCTCTGACAAGCAGCGCGTGCAGGATGGGGCACAGGGGAACGCAGGCCTGCTGGCCCGCCGGCCACCAGGAGGGTCCACTTGCTGGTCAGCTGATGGGCCCCGCCTTGGGAGCCCAGAGTGATGGCGCTGGGAGTTCCTTTCTCCTGCCATGGGTGGGGAGGGGTGGAGCTTGCGCCTCCTGCCAGAGCCTGTCTAGCAGCAGCCTGCAGCGCCCCCTGCTGCCCACCTGCCGGCACTGCGCACAGCCCCTTCTTGTGCTGGGCTGCGGGAGTCGCAGGGTGTCGTGCTGGGCCAAGACGGTTTTTGGCACGGCCGGCCCGCCCTGGTGCCCCAGATAAAAGCTGGAGAGAAGGGCTAATCTGTGGCCTGTCCCCCCGCCTCCCGCGGCACTGTTGAAACGCACGACGGCAGTGAACGAAACGATAGTTGAGCTGGCTTTCGTGCTGGCCACCAACCGCCTCAGCTTGTCTCCCTTCCCAGCAATCCGTGAGGACGGCATGCCTGGGGGCCGGAACAAGAGCATTGGGCCTGTCCAGGTGAGTGACCTCCTGCGCAGGCCAGGCATTTGTGGGGGGGGGGGGGGGCAGGAGATTGGGGGGGGCCCCCCCCGGGGGGGGGGCAGGGCCTCACTCTTCACCACTTCCCCCCTTTCCTCCTGCCAGATCTCGGAGGAGGAGATTGAGCGGATCATGTCCGGACAGGAGTTTGAGGGGGAGGCCAACATCTCCTGGAGCAACAATGGCGACAGCGACAACAGCTCCCCCGGCAACGGGGTGTCGGAGAGCAACCAGCCCTCCCCGGTCTCCACGCCCTCCTCAAGGTGGGGCAGCCTGCAGTGCCTATCCCCTGGCCTGCCCCTTTTCACGGTGCCGGCCTCCAGCCCTAGAGGGGAGTGGAATCAGGCCTGTGGGCTCTGGCCTGGGCGCCCCTCCCTCCCTCCCCACCCACCCCGGGGGGCCCTGGCTGCGCCCCCTGTCCAGCCTCCCAGCGGCCCTCTCTTCTCCAGCAGGTCTGTGGAGCTGAACGGGTTCACCGCACTCAGGGACCAATTCATCGGGATGCCGGTGTCTGCACAGTACCAGTTCCTGCCGCACCTTCTGAGCTGCCCGGCTCACTCGGCCCTGCTGCCCGCCCAGCCCCAGGGCCTCGACCCCCAGTCCCACAGCCTCCTCATCAGCCAGCTGGTCTCTGCAGAGGACCTGGAGCCGCTGGGCACCCCCATGCTGATCGAAGACGGGTGAGCGCTGGGGCCCCTGGCCCTGGGCCCGGTGTGGCTGCCTGGGTCCTTCTGTGCAGAGGAGAGCAGGCCGTGTGGGGCAGACCAGCTTGGCCGAGCCAGCCCGGACCGGGGAGGGGTCTTGCAAGGGACTGGCCAGTGGCCGGGCCCCACCCCTGGGTCTGGAATGGGCTCTGCCCAGCAGGAGGCAGCCCGGCAGTCCAGGGGCCAGTCCCTGCGGCCACCACCGGGGGGCACCGCCCTCTACGGCAGCAGTCGGGCCCAGCGCAGGAGGGGGCCTTCCGGGGACTGGCCGGCTCTTCTAATCGGACGCCCACCCCCACCCCTCCCGGCACCTCTCGCAGGTACAAAGTCACGCAGGCCGAGCTGTTTGCGCTGCTGTGCCGCCTGGCGGACGAGCTGCTCTTCCGGCAGATCGCCTGGATCAAGAAGCTGCCCTTCTTTGGCGAGCTCTCCATCAAGGACTGCACCTGCCTGCTGGGCGCCACCTGGCAGGAGCTGCTCCTGCTCTCCTCCCTGACCGTCTACAGCAAGCAGGTCTTCGGGGACCTGGCCGGCGTGACCGCCAAGTACTCCCCCTCCGACGACGAGCTGCACAGGTGAGGGGGCGCGGGGGAGGGAGGGAGGGAGGGAGGGGCCGTGTCACAGACGCCCACCCCCGGCCGTCAGGGACTGCCCAGCCCCCCCCCCCGCCCCAGTCGGGCATCCCCAAATTCGGCCCCACTGAATGGTCTCCTCGTCCTCTGGGCCAGAACAGCTGCGCTTGAGTGGCAGACTGGGGGGGGGGTTACTGAATCCTCCTCCTCACCCCCATTTATCCAGCTCACACCAGCTCTGTGCCTTCTGAGCACTCGGTTTATTTGAGGGGGATGTTGCAAAAGGAAGGTGGGCCCTGCCAGCAGCATCCTCCTCGCCTGGGGTGCCCCACTCTGCCAGGCCTTGGTGTGGGGGGGGGGTCGCTGTCCCCGTGAGCAGGAGCTGCCCCCGCTGTGGCCACGGAGGACCCTGAGGTTGGGCAGGCAGTTCCCCTGCTGCCTCGGCTGCCCACTGTCCCTTCCCCCCCCCTCGTGGCCGCCTCCTGCATCCTTGACCTGTGACAGCGTGAGCTGCCTTGACGGCTTCTCCCGCCTCCCTCCCCCCTCCCCCCCAAATCACGCTGTGCCTGTCATCTGCCTCTTCCCCTCTGCAACACGGCACCAAATTTATAGCATCTGTTTCATCTGCTCGGCCCGTCCTTATCAGGGGCTGCCTTGGACGCGGGTTGTTGCACCAGCCACAGCCCGGCTCTGGAGGGGCCCCCGTGAGCTCCCCCGTCCTCGGAGGCGGCTGGGTGCGTGGGTGGGGGGGGAAGTGCCCCTGGACCGCAGCCAGCTGCACGGGGGCTCCCGCAGCAGTGGGGGCAGGGAGGGGGCCTGTGCGAGCCTGGGAAGCCTGCCCAAGTGCAGCCTCACACCCCAGGGCTCCCGGGTCGGGTGGGGGGCTGCCTTCGGCCAGCCCAGCCCAGCCGCTTTCATCGCCTCCAAAATTGCCTTCCGGAGGAGCTGCCCTGCAGCGCAGGCGGCTGGTGCTCTCTGGGGGAGCCGCCTTCCGGAGCACGTGTGTGCGCCAGTGGCCTGGAAGGGGGCTTGGAGGAGGCAGCGGCTGGGCTGGCCCTCTGGTGAGCCCCTTGGCCAGGCCTGCCGTGGAGATCCCCGGAGTGGGGCTGTGGAGGCTCTCCGCCCCGGCCCCCCACTTCCAGCGGCGGCCTCCGCCTTCCCATTTGCGGTCTGGGGAGAAGGCGCCGCACTGGCCTGACACGGGCGAGGATCTGCCCACACACTGGCAGCGCAGTGCCCATCCCCAGCCGCCCAGGAACTCTCTCCCTGCCCACCGGTGGCGGCAGCAGCAGCAGCACACCCCTGTCCTTGGCCGCCGCAGTCCTGCCCTGGGCAGCTGCGAGGAGCCAAGGGGGCGCCCTGCCAGCTCACCCCAAACATGCCGGCTCAGGGTGTGCCCCCCTCAGGCCTCTGCCCAAGACGCCGGTTGGCTCTTTGCCCCCTCCCTGGTGTGCACGGCAAGGCTGTGCCCCTGTGAGCAGGCAAGGAGGGCTCCCCCTTGCTTTGGCCCTGGGGGGTGATGATGGGGAAACCCCCACCCGCGCAGTGCTGACCCCCCCTCTTCCTCCGCTCAGGTTCAGCGAGGAGGGCATGGAGGTGATGGAGCGGCTCATCTACCTCTACCGCAAGTTCAGCCAGCTGAAGGTCAGCAACGAGGAGTACGCCTGCATGAAGGCCATCAACTTCCTCAATCAGGGTGAGTGGCCTGGGGGCCAGCACAGGGGGGCCTCCCCCCCCAGGGTCACTCCCCTCCAAGCCCCATGGGGCCAAGGGCCAAGAGCTCTTGCCTGCCGGTGCCCCTCCTCTCCCGCCCCGGATGGACGTGGCTGGGAGGGGAGGTTGGTCCTTGCTCAGCTCCTGCTCACACCCACCCACCCCCCTCTCCCGCTCGCTGCCCCCCAGACATCCGTGGCCTGACGAACACGGCCCAGCTGGAGCAGCTGAACAAGCGCTACTGGTACGTCTGCCAGGACTTCATGGAGTTCCGGCACCCGCACCAGCCCAGCCGCTTCCCGGACCTCATGATGTGTCTGCCCGAGATCCGCTACATCGCAGGTGAGGCTCCGGCCCCGAAGGAAGGGCTCCCCTCCCTCCCTCCCTGGGCAGCCTGTACGGCCCCGCGAGCAGGAGGGGGCCTCGTTCCCCTGCCCCTTCGGGCCCTCGGAGGCCGGCTGGCCACTCACCGCGGCTCTTGCCTCCACAGGGAAGATGGTGAACGTCCCCCTGGAGCAGCTGCCCCTGCTTTTCAAGGCGGTTCTGCACTCCTGCAAGGCGGCCCTGAGCAAGGAGTGACCCTCGGGCGGCTGGCCTGCCCCGCCCCACCTTCCCCCCCCCATGCCTCCAACAGGGGCCGGAGGAGGGGGCCGGGGGCAGCCTTGCCGGCCAGCGAGGGTCGTCTTTGTCTGTTTGTTTACTCATTTCTCTAATATTTATTTCACGACAGAGTTGAATGTATGATCTTCAACCCCTGCGCTCGGCGTCCGCTCCGACTGCAGCCGGCGCACCCTCTCCGTTTACAGAATGTGAAGACGATGTGTCCCGTGTCCTAGGTTAGGTCTTTTGTACTGGGGGGGTGGGGGGTGGGCGGGGGGCCGAAGACGAAGACTACCTCAAGGAGAAGGTGCTGCGCTCACCTACCTGCCCTGTCCGTGGGCCGCGCCTGGAGCGAGCGACTGAGCGAGCAGCCTCCCCCTGCGCCCGCCTGCGCCCCAGAGAAGTGCTGCACGGCCCCTCCTGCACGGGGGCAGCGCCCAGGACTGTGGCCTGCCCGCGGCATCCTCCCAGAGGCTGCCCTGCGCCCTGGGACGAGGGCAGGCTGCTGCCCCCTGCCTGGGCAGCTGCACTCTGCCTTCTGCCCCCCGCCCGTTGTATTGGGACTCCTGGCACATCTCTGGGGCGCAGCCGGGCCCACTGACGGGCTCCAGTGCTCATGCGGTGGAACAAGGGCCTCGTCTGCCCTTGGCCTGCTCAGCCCCTGTTCCTTGCGTTTGCCGGGGGGAAGCCCCGAAGGCTTGCCTGCGCCCCCTTTGCCCCCCCAGCACGTCTGCTGCTGGCTGGGCCAGGGGGGGCCAGCCAGCCTTCTGTGGCTCCACCCAAACTGGGGGGGCCCTGCTTTGCTCCCCGTGGCTCCAACCGCGGTTTTTTTCTCAGGAAGGCTTTTCTGCTGTGACCCCCCCCCAACATACCTCAGGGCACAGGGAGGCCTGGGCACCTCCTCTGCCCACCTTCCAAAGCCCAACAGGGCTGCCTGCCCCAACACTGCTGCTGCTGCTGGCCTCCGCTCACGGACCCTCACCAGGGACACTTGCACTGTGCAAAGTGAGGGCCCGGCCGTGCCTGCCGCTGGGGGGCACAGCTGCCTCGCAAGGGCGGCTTTGCAGCGTTCCGGCAGCCCCCCCCAACCCCGGCTTTGTCGCCTGGCGGGCTGTTGGTGCGGGCCCGTTTTCCTTGGCGCTGCCACCTCTCTGCTGCCAGAAAAGAGCCAGGCCAGCAGGCAGCGGGTTGAGGCTGCCATCAGTACCTCCCGCCAACCGAGTCCGTGGCGACTTGGGTGGGGGTTGAAACAGGGTAAAGTGAATGTAATGCAGACTCAGGTTTTATGTGAAGAAGAAGACGACGACGAAGAAGAATCAGAATCGGGTAGGGAGTAGTGTAGAGACGTAGGTGCATTTCTAGGCTTGGCTTGAAGGCTCTGCTCTGGGCGGTTCCTCCCCCGGCACTGCAGCTGCCCTCTCCTCACAGGGAGGGGTCCCCTCGGGGACGGGGGGGGGGGACACTCAGTCCAGGCGCTCAAACCAAACTTTTGTGTTGCTGTTTTATAAACTTGAACTTCCTTTTTTTAATCTTTTAAATGATGTTATTTCCACAAGGAAAACAACCAAAGAGAGGGGTGTTGGGGGGAGGGGTCTCCACCTGCCCCCCTCCCTCCCCACACCCACCGCCAGCACCACTCTACCTCCTGGCCCTGATCAGCTCTGGCAGGGCAGGAGAAGAGCTCAAGGGGGGCAAGTTTCCTCTTTCTCAGGCTTTGAAGAGGCAATCGGGTGGGGGGGGAGCTGGCAAAGGGACCCCCCCCAGCAGTGCCCCATGCAGTGGGGGCAGCAGCGGGGGGGCAGCAGCGCTTCTCTGGGCTCCTGTGCGCCACTCCAGGGTGCCGCACACAGCAGCTCAGGGATATGTATTTAAACTGAGCCCAGAGAGGCGTGCCCCCCCCGTTGCCGCTGGCTGCCCCAGCCGGGCCCTTTCCTGCGCAATTGGGGCGGCCCTCAGCAGCGCCCCCCCCAGGCAGCTGCAACGCCCCAGCCCATGAAAGGAGCCCCCGCTGGACGTGAGGGGGCAGCCCACTGACCTCCCCCGCTGCCTTTGCCATAGATGTTGTGTTGTTGTTTTATTTTTCTTTCTCGTGTATGAAAATGTCTTGTACTAGTTGTTGATAGCATTATTGACTCAATTTCCATAACAAAACTACCTCTTGTGTGACATCCTGTTTATCAGCTCCAAGGGATTGTGCGGAACAAAAGCGTGCCTCTCGCTCCAAAAATGTTTCTTCCCTATGGAGCTTGGAGGGCAAATGCAACCAGGGACGGGGGGGGGACGGGACGGGGGGGCACAAGTGACTTCTGGGGCCCCCACCCCCACCCCCCGGGCAGGCTGCTGCTTCTCCAACAGCTGCCCAGGCCCCGGGCGCATCAGTGCAGTTGCAGGATCCTCTTTGGGCTGGTGGGGCTCGGAAAGGAGCAGGCTGCAGCAAGGGGGCACACCCGCCCACGCCAGCAGATACGTGGGGCGGGGGGGGGGAGGCCTGGTTGGAACACACCCTGCTGGCCAGTCTTCCACCTGGCTGAGGTTGCCCTGGGCCCCTGCAGGGCACAGCCAGAGTAGTGCACCACCCTTGTACCACCACCCCTTGGCCTGCCTGGGCCCTGTGACTGCCCCCCCCTTGCATTGACACCTGGGTCTGCCCTGCTGCTGCTGCTGCCGCCTCCTCCCTCCCTCCCTCCCTGGGCCAGGCCGCTTGCCCTGCCGTTTCCCACAATCCCTTGCTGTGAATCAGGGAAGCCGGGTGTTGCCGCAACATAACCAGCAGTGGCCGCGTGGCCGTCTTGCTCTGACCTGCTTGGAGCTGGAGCTTCCGGGCCGCCGGGGGCCTCCCTCCACCTCAGGAGCCACGGCTCCGACCAGCGCGAATGGTGCCGCCTCCGCCCCACCGCAGGCCTGGCCCTGCCCGGCTCGAGGCCCCGCTCCGTGTGACTTGACTACCTGTGGAAATGTGACCAATAATAAGTGTTGACTGCATGTTTAGCGAGTGTTAGTGATGCAATCAATAAATGTGGAAAGTTCTGCAACGCTCGGCCCCCCCGGAGTCTTCTCTGCTTTGCGGGGAGTGGGGCGGGCGGGGGGGGCTGTGGTCCCTGCAGGAGCCACCCCTGCCAGGCAGACCCCTTCCTGCACACGGCCTGCCAGAAAGGGTCCCCCTTTGCCCATCTCCCTCCCCAGGGGAGAGTGGGAGGTGGGGGGAGAGCGAGGCGCTGTCCCTGCCGGTGCGGGGGTGTGACAGGCAGGGATTCTCGAGCCCTGCAGGGCTCTGCCTCTCGCCTTAATTGCAGTTGCGCAGCAAGACACGCAACGCCAACAAGCAAACAAATGCCCGCGGAAGGCAGCCTTGACCAATGCACTGTGTGGGGAGAGGCAGAATCAATTAAGGATCTCTTGTGTCAGGCGAGAGTGGCAAGCTGGGGGGGGGGGCGGGCGCCTGTATATTTAGATTTCTATACATTCTGGAGTGCGGAACACATTAAGGCCTGTTCGAGAGCAAGCTGTGCAGCGGTCTCATTGTGTGCGGAGGGGGTGGGGGGCAGCGGCAGCACCCAAGTGAGCAGCTGTTCCACACCCACCCAGCTCCACTCCCGCCGAGGGTCTGAACGCTGTAGCTCCAAGGGGGGCTGCCCTAGGGACCAGATCCTGCAGCGCTGGGTCCGCACTCCCCTGCGCAAGCCGTTTGCCCGGCTGCGAGAGGGGCACGTCCGTGAGATGGTCCCCTCCCCACGACCCCCTTGCTCCTGCCAGAATTCTCCCCCCGGGCCCCCCTCCCAAGCCGTCCAACTGGGCTCTCGGGGTGGAGGGCCAGCCTGCCTTGGCATGGGGCAAAGCCTGGCTCTCAAGGCTGCTTCCGTCTAGCGGGGGGGGGCACAGCAATAGGCTGCATGCAGGGCATGCTTTCTCGGCGCCATCCCTGGGGGGCACAGAGCTGCTGCCAGCCAGGGCTTGGAGCAGCCCCAGCAGAAGTCCAGCCCAGCTGGGACCCCCACCCACCCCACTCTTGCACCCCCTGGCAGGGGCTCTGCAGCCCCTCTGGGCTGGCCCTGCTGCTGGGGAATGGCCAGCCACCTACAGCCAAGAGAACTCCGGCCTGTAAGTGCTGGGGGCATCTGTTGGCTGCCCCTCACCCCTGCTTTGCACAAAAGCCCACATCGACCCACACACAGGTACCCTCCAGGGGGCTGAGCTTCACCTCCCCCCCCTCAACCTATGGCTTGGCCTGGCCACAGCAGAGGGCTAGTTTGTGGTGCTGCTCCACTGGTTTGCAGGGGGGCGGGCTTTCCCTGATGGGCTAAGCCCCCTGAGCAGCAGCCCACCCACCCCGAGGAGGCAGGATCCTGGCCCAGAGCCCATTGTGCTCCTCCATGGCCCCAGTGGCTGGGAGTTGTTCCTGTGCAGCAGAAATGCAGCTTTCAGAAAACGGTTCCCCTGGCAACGGGGTCCGCATCGAAGCCATCGCCATGGAAATGCTGGGCTGCCTGCCTGGCAGTGTGGAAGGCTGCTGTGTCTGCGCAACACACACACACACACACACACACACACACAGTGAGGCTCCCCAGACGTGGCGCTCTGGCTGCAGGGCCTCGGGCAGGCCTGTGAGCCCACCTGCCCACCCCCATGCGGTTGGGAGGGTGGAGGGGTGAATTCCGCCCCCCCCCGGCCAAGAAGTCCAGGCAGGAGCCCCAAGGGACAGTGGGGGGGGGCCCTGACTCTGCCGTGCGCCTCGCGGCCCCCCTGCTCCTCGGAGGGTTTGCTGCCGAAGGCCACCCGGCCCGCCAGTCCCGAGCGGCAGGCCGGTGAGCCGAGCACCCTGTCACCAGCCGCGTCAGCCCCGCTCACCCGATCTGGGGCGGATCACCAAACGTCAACAGCGCCGGGAACATCCATTATCCAGCCCAAGGCCTCGGCCCGGGGCGTTTGTCAGGCCGTCCTGTCACTCGGCTCATCCACCGACCTTCGCGGAGGAGGGGGGGGGAGGCTCCCCTGCGTGTGCCCACTGCCCTAGAAGGGGCAGCCACCCGGACAGGCCCTGATTGGCTTGGGGGGGGGCATGGAAAGGCGACGGCAGGCTTTGGGGCCAAGGCGATGTGCCCATAGACCATCGGCCTGGCTCTGGCCAGGAAGTGCCCGCTGAGAAGCCGGAGTGGCTGGAGAGCTGCCTTTGGCACAGGCATTCAGAGCACCAGGCAGTTTCCATGCAGGCCCCAAAGTGCCCTCAGCCCCCTCCCTCCCTCCCCCCTCCCCAAGCCCCCACAGGCAGGTGTCTCAGGCGGTGGGGGGGGGCTGGTCACCTGTAACAACCAGCCCGGCAGGGGAAACACTTTGGCAGGTCCCAGGGGAAGCTGGGACGGGGCTGAGCCACTCCTTGCCCCAGGCGCAGGGACGCCCGTGCCCAGCCGCAGCTCAGAGCCACCACGGTGCTGCCGAAGGGCCTTTGCTTCCCCAGAGCTGGCACGCGGCCGCAGGCCAAGCGAGCCGGAGGCAGTGGGGCCGCCCAGCTGGCCATCAGCGGCGGCAGCTGCCGAGAGGAAGCCAGTCCCAGGTGGACGGGCTCTGGTCCCCGGGGAGGCAGACCACCAACCGCACTGGGGCAGAGGCCACCTTCAGATCCTTGGCTGCCCCACACAGGGATGTGGCCCAAGGCTGTGGGGGGGGGTGCGCGCGTGCAGCCTGTGCGTTATCGGCTGAAGGCTTCCCCCCCCCCGGTCAGGGACTGGGGCCTTGGCAAGCCAGAGGGCGCGAGGCCTGGCAAGTCGTGCGGGCCACACCTGCTGCCGGCACGTGCCAGGAACGTGGATGGGGCCAGGGGCCCCGTCGCTGCAGATGACCTGGAGGGGGTGGCGATAAGGGCTCTCCGGCTCCCCCTGGGGCTTCATGCAGGATCAAGGCTGTGGAGAACAGAGCTGCCCCCCCCACACACACACACACAACAAGGCTCTGGAGAGGCTTCTCCTTCCTGCAGAAACGGCTTTGCTTGCACTCACACTGGGGTGGGTGCCTCTGAGCACGTACAGAGAGAACCCCTTCCGCAGCTGAGGTTGGCTGCCAGCTGCGGAAGAGCCCCAAGACCACCAGGTGCTCGGCAGCCCTCAGGGCAAGACGTCACCAGCAGCCCCCCCCCCAAAAAAAGCTCCTCCTGCTCTCCCCGCAGCTGCCCCTCCTGTCCCAGAAGCATGGAGAGGGGCCCCCTCAACCCTTCCAGGAGAGACTCCTCTGCTTGGGTTCCAGGTGGCTGGGGGTGGGGTGGGGGGTGTTGCTGCTGCAGGGATGCAGAACCCTGGCCCCGGCTTCAGCCCCTGCCGAGAAGGTGACAGTGGCTGCCCTCCCTCCAGGGCCCGCCCACTAGGCCAGAACTTCCAGGCCTGCCCACCCAGGCCCCGGGCAGGCCGCCTGTCCTCGGAGGGCTCCACCGGCCTAATCCAGCCTCCTTGGAGCCCTGCAGGGTGAGAGCGACGGAAGAGGCGCCCTGGCCCGAGACCTGCCGGAGTTGGCAGCGCCCCCGTCACCCACCCCAGTGGGCCGCAGGGGGGCTCTTCCAGTGCTGCAAACAAGCAGGCCCCACTGCACACGGGAGAGGGCATCAGGTCCCTGCGCAGGAGCCAGGCTGGCCCCAGGGGCTCTCAAAGCAGCCCCGGAGACACACTGCCTGCCACCCCAGAGCACGTGCAGAGAGTCCACACAATAGAGGGGGGGGCTCCCCGGCCAGCGGGGGCGGCTTTTTCGGGCAGGACTCTCAGCCCCGGCAGCTATTGTTTCCCCTGCCAAAATCAAGCCCCCGTAGCCCTGACCTGGGCCCGGCCTGGCTCCGCAGAGCAGGCCTTCTCTTCCGCCGGACAGCCGGCCAAGTCCTTGAGAAGCGGGGAAGCACTGCGGGGCTCGGCCGAGGCCGCCGAGGCCCCCCCAAAGCCCAGAATAGCCGGTGGGCGGTTTGCAGCCCAGCAGAGGAAGTGGCCACTTTGCCCAGGAGCCGGCCCAGCACCCGCTCTGCCGGCTGAGCAGCTGAGGAGGACACCCCACCGCCCCGGCCGAGGCCTTGAACCTGCCAGAGATTTATTTCCCAGGACGTTGGCACCGGCTCCGAACATCTGGCATTCGGCTGATAATGGCCTGGGATGCTGCCGGAAGCCCCCCTCCCTCCCCCCTGCAGCTGGGCAGCGCGTAAGAGGCCTCTGCACCCCCTTGCTGGCTGGGCTGCGAGAAGTCTGGCACCCCCCCCGCCCGGCCACAAGTGGCCCCCAGCTCCAGTATGCGCCCCTCCAGCCCACCTCGAGCGGCAAAGCAAGAAGCGCCAATTGGGGAGGGGGTGCTGCAGGGCCAGGCAGGTGGGGTGTGGACCCCACCTGGGGCTCGGGCAGCAGAGCATTGGGGCAGAAGGCAGCAGGCCCTGGGGAGGGTCGCCAAGCCCACACTGTGTGTGTGTGGGGGGGATGGAGATGGCCTCCAGCACCTCTTTCCCCAAATGGGGTGAGTCCTGCAAGCACTGGGCAGGCAGCGGCAAGGTCTCCGTTTCCTCCCCTCCCAGCTCCCCACTGCTCCCTGGCCTGCCCACCACCCCCTGGCAGGAGTTCCTTCTGCAGCCCCCTCCCGCGCCCCACTCCGGGGTCCTTCCCCCCCCCGCCTCCCTCGCACAAGCAGGGCCTCGTCCCAGTGGCTCCCGAGAGGCTCCCACCGCCTTAAGGAAGCCAGAGGGTGTGTCTGGAACGGGGACTGGGCAGCATGCAACACACACACACACAGCTGGTGCAACCCTTCATGCCTGATGCCTTCACGCACCGGGCCTCGTCCGCCTCTCAGTTTCACCACGTCAGAAGAGCCCCGCTGGATCAGGCCCGCTTCAGGCCATCTCACAGTGGCCCACCAGAGTCATGACCCACTGGCGGGTCCTGGACCCCCAGGTTGGGAATCGCTACGCCATCTGCCACTGACCGTTGTGGCCAACATCCCACCGGCCCAGAGGTGACCAGGCCAATCAGCCAGGGGGCAGCAGCCGCCTCCGAGCCTGCCACGAGTCCCCCCTCTGCCCTCCTGAAGGCCGTGGTCTTCTGAAGCACAGGAGCTCACGCCTGGAGGGCTTTTGCCACAGCCCAGCACTGGCAGAGGCGTTTCTACAGGGAGGGCAAAGCTCTAAGTGTTGCAAGGAGCCTTCCCCTGTCATGTAAATCCCTCCTCTCCCTTCCTGCTGTAGCCAGTAAGCAACGCCAAGATGTTGCTTTTCCCCTGTGAGGATTGGCTAAAACGGTGCAGGAGAGGAGGGATTTCCACTGCAAGGTGAGGCTTTTTGCAAGACTTAGAGCTTTGCCATCCCTGTAGGAACGCCACTGAGCACCGGCAGAGAGTGCCCCTCGCTTTTCCAGCCCGTCGAGCGACTGCCAAAGGGCAGCAGCCCAGCAGCTGCTGTTGGGGGCCAGGCGGCAGCTCCGGTGGAGCCAAGCCAGGCTGCACCCAGCGGGCACCAGCCTCCACCCCCCCCACAGAGCCCGGGAGGGAGGGAGGCCGCAGTGGGGTGTCCCACAGCGGCAAGGGAGGCCTGGTGCAGGCCGGGCCATAAATCAGCCCGGCCCCTGGCCCTCCCTGCTCCTCCTAACGAGCCCCTGCTGTCTCCGGCCAAGGGAGACCCTCCCCGGCTCCCTCCGGCTGGGGGTGCGTTATCTGTGGCAAAGGTTCCGCTCAGGCTCCTCCTGGCTGCCACAGTCCGGGGCTGGCTTCGGAGGCGCACTCCGTGCCTTCGTTTTTTGTGCGGTCACGTGGCCCGGAGGGAGGCCAATGAGACGACTGCTCCGGGCCCATCTTGGCCACCATTTGGAGGCGGGGGTGGCGGAGTCCAGCCAAGGCCACGGGGGAGCCCACATCTGCGCCTCTGGATGCGAGTGCAGCCCCCGGCCGAAGCCCCTTCCCAGGCGGCCCCATCCGGGCTAGGACCCGACTCCAGGACTTGGGGGCCCCCCCTGCCGCCGTCTCTCCACGCCTGGGAGCGGCAGGGGCTCTGCGGACTGCGAGAGGGAGGGTGCCCTGCGTGCCAAGTAAGTGAGCTGCGGCGGGCACTGCCAAGGTCGGGGCACTGCTCACGCCATCCGGGAGCACCCCCAGCCATGCCCATCGCCCCACGGTGTCCACACACCGTCCTCCGGAAGACTGGCCCCACAGTAGAGGGGAGGCTGGGCCGGGGGGGGCACTCTGGGGGGGTACCTGGGATGCTGGACCGCTTCTGGCCTCCACCTCAAAGGCTGGTGTCTGGAACAGTCCAGTCTGGCCAGGCAGGCTGCCTCCCCCCCCCCAGGCCACAACCCCCTCCAATGGCAGGGACTGCCTTGAGCCACAGCCCACGGGGGTCCAGGATCCGCATCGCAGTCACGGCTGGGCCCCAGCACCTGTTCTTGGCGCCAGAAGGCCTCCACTCGGTCACCTGCACATAGGAGAGGCACCTGTGCAGCCCCCCCCGCCCTGCCCCCCAGTGCGCCTGCAGCCCCAGAGGGTGATGGCTGAGCGAGGGGGGCTCTCTTCCCCAGCCATCCTTTGGGCCAGGCCCAGTGGGGCCGGCTGACTCCTCTGGGCTGGGGTCTTCTGATTCACCCCACCGGCAGTGGTAGAGAACAGGCCAACTCTGGGCCCTCCTGGCAGAGCCCCCCCCCATGCCCTCCTCTGTACCCCGAGAAGCAGATTTCGTGGGGCTCGGCAGCACCGGGGCATGTTTGGGGTCGAAGCAAAGGGAGAAAGGGAGGCACGTTCCAGCCAAGCCGCTGGGCCTCCAGGTCGGCGGGGAGAGGGGGCCGCGTGGAAGGACCTGTCGCCCGAGCCTGCCGGCTGCCCCAGAGCCACAGGCGGGCTCGCAAGCTGCCCCCCGTCGCAGGGCCGAGCCCCCCAAGCCTGGCCTGCCCCCCGTTCAGCCGCGGGTGGGGGGTGAGGAGGGCCTGCGGGGGGGGGTGCTGGGGCGCGGGGCCGCCAACTCTCCCTCCGCGGGCTCCCTTCCCTCGCCGCAGCCGCCCGTGCCCGGAGAGAGGCTGGGCAGCGCCGGCCTTCGCGGCTCGACTCGGGCGAGGGGACGGCGGAGCGCCGGTCGCTGCTGCCGGAGGCGGGAGCGGGCTCCCGGGGGACGGAGCCGCCCGAGACTGGCTGCCGCTCCCCGCCGCGGGCGCAGGAGCCTCCGGGGGCAGCAAGGCAGCAGGAGGCCCCCGCCGCTTCCTGCCTCCCGGCCGCCGCCGGCAGGAAGCCCGTCCTGGAGCGCGGCAGGCAGCTCCAGCACCACCGCCGCCCCCGGGCCCGTCTGTCCCGCCCGCCCGCTCCAGCCAGCCTCCCGCGCCCGACCAGAGGGGAAGTTCGCGCTTCCAGAGGGGGCTCCCCCCCGCCAAGGGGCCCCTCCCCCCCCCCCCCCCCCCCCTCCCCTCGGAAATGCCCGACGTGCCGCGAGTGGCGGATTCTGCTCGGCTGACCTCAGGGGGTACCTCCGAAGCGGGCCTCCCAGTGGCAGCTGCGGGGAGGGGCCGCAGCAGGCGGGGGCCTTCCTGGCCTGGGGGCTGGTGGGCCCCCCTCGGCCTCAGCCAGCCCGGGGTCGCTGCTTCTGTCCCGAAGGCCCAGCCGGGGTGGCAAGTGAGGGGCGCCCCCTCCCCACAGACACGGCGGCGCAGTCTGGGGCGGTGTCTCGCGCGCTCCCCCCGGTGGGCCCTGGGCGGCGCGGGCGCCGGGCCGAGAGGGGCCCCTTTGGCCGGATCCGGCGCGGGCTCTCCAGCCCGCCGCTCCGCGTCTCTTGCGGGGAGGACGCGGGGCTCCCTGGCGCCTTCCGCCCACCCCGCGCGGAGAGCCTGTGTGGCCCGCCTCGGCGGCCGGCGGAGCGGCGGGGAAAGCGAGTATCACACGCACGCACCCCCCCCCCAAGTGGAGGCCAGGCGAAGCCGCTCGACGGGGTCGCGCTTCTGCCCTTGGAGGCGGCCGGAGCCCCGCAGCCGCCTGCGCCGAGACGCGCCTGGGGACGCCCGAAGAACGCGCGCGGCGGCGGCCCTCGGACGGAGGCGCCTTGAGAGCGGAGCGCTCGGGGAGGGCCGGGCGCGCCCCCACCGTCGCGGGGCGGCCGAGGAGCGGCCTGGCGGGGCTTCCCGGGGCCGGGCGGCCGGGACTTCGTTCGCGCCGAATCCCGGCTGCAGAGGCGGCACGGATTCCGTTGCGAACGGGGACCTGCCGGCGGCGGGGCCAGGCGCGCGCGGAACCCTGGAGGGCCGGCCGAGTGGCGGAGGGCCGGCTGCGTGTGTCCGCCCCACCGCGCCGTCCTCGGCCAGCCGGAGCGCACAACCGCCCCCCCACCCAGCGCCCATCGGCCGGGTCAGGATCGGGCTATGCGAGGAGGAGGAGGAGGAAGAGCCCCAGCCCGCGCCTGACCTCCCCACCCTTTCTGTCCCGAACGGCCGAGCGTCGAACCGCCCCGCTCCCTCAGGCAGGTTCAGCCTCCCCGGGGCGGCGGGAAGCCGCTCCGCTCAGACCCGCCTGCCGGACGGGAGGGAGGGGAGAAGGCGGGCGAGCGCCGTCGAGGGGTGCCCAGCGCCGCCTCTGAGCTCCGTGCGCCTCTCCGACCAGGGAACCTTCTGCCCCCGCAGGAGGGGGAGTTCCCGAGGGCCGGCTGCGGGGGGAGGAGCGCGGTCCCATTGGGGGGGGGTCTGCCTCCGACAGGCGCAGCCCCACCCTGCGGCAACCACAGCCCGCTGGGCCCCGGTGGCCTCCCTGCTCCGCGGGCGCTCTGCGCGTCTCGCCCCCCCCCCCCCACGCTCCCGCAGCAGCGCCACCGCTCGCGCACCCACCCACCCCGCCCGCGCTATAAAGGCGGCCGCCGGCCGCAGCCCCTCCTTCCCTCCCGCGCCCGACGGCGAATCGGCGGGTCGGACAGGCAGTCGGTGGCGGCCAGCCGCCGCCCGCCGGAGGTGGGTGCCCAGGTGCGCGACGCCGCTGCTCGGCTCTCTCCCTCCCCGCAGGCCCGGCGGACGCGATGGACTATTCCTACGACGAGGACCTGGACGAGCTGTGCCCCGTCTGCGGCGACAAGGTCTCCGGCTACCACTACGGGCTGCTGACCTGCGAGAGCTGCAAGGTGAGGAGGCGCCGGGCGAGGGCAGCGGCGTGGCCCGGGAGGAGCGCTGGCCGGGACGGGCTGCCGGGGGGCTGGGCGCCGCCACGGAGGGGGCAGCGGGCCGGGGCCACAGTGGACGGCCCTGGCGAGGGAGGAGGACGAGGAGGAGAGACCTGGCCTGGGTCGCCGGAGGCGGCGGCGCCCAGCGAACTCCCACATCGACGGGGAAGGGCCGCGTCGCCGCCCTCCCTCGGCGGCCCCGCATTCGTCTGCCCAGCCCAGCCCGGGACCTCCCGACGCGCCCCGGTGGATTCTCTGTCGCCCACGGGACGCCCGTGGGAAAGGCCCGAGGCTGCTTCGCCTTCCAGCGCCCCGGGGAAGCGGGTGTGGCGCGCCCGCGCCGCGCCCCCCCCCCTTCGCCGGCCCTGGACTTGAGCGTGCGCGGAGATGCTGCTGCGCCCCTGAGCCATCCGGCGCTGGCCGGCCCAGGACCCGTCCGCCGGGGCCACTTCGCGCCGGGGCAGGCCGCGGCGGCACCGGGAGGCAGGAAACCCGCCGCCCACATGAGAGGCCCCGCCGCGTCCCGGGCGGGCTGCGCTGGGGCGAGGCAGGCGCTCCGACCCCGCGAATTCGATGTCACCCGCTTGCCCGAGAGCGCCGCGCTCGCTTGGCCGGCCGACCTCAGCTTGCGCTTCAACGACTTCAGGCCCCAGGATCGGGCCCGGGGAGCGACCGAACCCGCCTGAGAGCGGCGGCGTCCCGGCGCTCCGCGGGCAGGGTCTTGAGCCACGGCGTGGTGGGGGCCCGCTTCGCTTTCGTTTCCTTCCTCCCGAAAGGGCGCTGGGGCTTCAGCCTGGAGCGGAGGAGCCGGGAGAGAGTTTGGGGGGGCAACGAAAAAGCGCCCCCGGGGAGTCTCCGGGCGCCCCCCGGCCTCCCCCACGACCGCCCGAAACGAAAGGAGTCCTCCGGCGGCGGCGGCGGGCCTTCAGGGGGCTGTTCTCCCGGCCTTTTTCGGGGGGGGGCACAAAACGCTGCGCGGCTTTGCACGGAGACTGCGGAAGCCCCGCGCTAGGCGGGCGTGGGGCGAGTGGGGGGCGCTTCAGCCCCCAAAACCCCCTTGGCCCCTTCGAGTGGAGATTCCGTTTCACGCAAAGCACTTCCGTCCCGTCCCGTCCCCCAAATAATTCAAAACGGAATTGATTGTGAGTTCCCTCACCAGCCGCGGCGGCGGGGGCGGGGGGGGGTCTCTTTCTCCAACCCAGGGCTCCCGCTCAGGAGTGAGGCATGCAAAATGCAGCCGCCCCCCCCTCAAATATTCTGCGTGAGATAGCAATTAATGTGGGGGGGGGAGAGCTGAGACCTTCGCAACCATACAGCAAATGTGGGGGCTGGAAATGTGGGGGATGCCTTCGTGCCCCTCCAAGGAAGGACCGATGGGCCCCATCCTTCACCCCCCTCCCCCAATTTCTCCCGGCCTGTTTCCTTGAATGTAATTTTTACTCCCTCCTGTCGCCACCCGAAGGCCGTTTTGTTTTGCCCCTGAATGAAAGTGAAGACAAGGGGGGGGGCGCCTTCCTGGGGCCTGTCCCAGCGTGGGGCGGGGGGGGGGTTTGAGGCCAGCCCCCTCAGGCGCTCCCTCGTCTCCCTGCAGGGCTTCTTCAAGCGGACGGTGCAGAACAACAAGCACTACACCTGCACGGAGGGCCAGGCCTGCAAGATCGACAAGACCCAGCGCAAGCGGTGCCCCTTCTGCCGCTTCCAGAAGTGCCTGGCGGTGGGCATGCGGCTGGAAGGTGGGTGCGGGGGGGGTGCGGCCCCTCTCGGCCTCGGGGTGTGCCCTGCCGCAGGGGTCCGCTCACCTCCGTTTCCTGGAGAGCCAATCCCACTGCGCAATGGGACTGCAGCCCTAGAGCGCGGGGAGCATAGGCCCGGGCACCACCTAGGGTGTGCCCCCCCGCCACCAGGGCTGTCCTCCACTGGCGCCTCCACCTGCCCATGGGGCGGGAGAGCGGGGCATGTGAAGATGCCCCCCCCAGGAATATTCTGGCTTTGACGGGGCTGTCCGGAAGCTGAGCGGAACAGCCGAGAGAGAGAGTGCCTCTGAGGGCGCGCCAAGTGCCGTCTTCTTAGTACACATGTCCCAGCCCTGACCTGCGGGACCTGCTGCACTTTGGCTGTGTAGCAGGACTGAGAGGAGCCCAGCCTCGGCCCTTCGCCCTTGCCAGAGTTCCAGCAAGGAATGGCAAGGGCACCCTTGCCCATGGACAGAGGGCCCTTTTCCGCCCTGCCAGCCGTCTCTCAGGGGCACGTAGGAGGGGCCCTGCCACCTCACTGGTTCAGAAGAATTAATCGGCCTTTGGACAGCAAGCAAAGGGGCAGCACTGTCCATGCAGACGCTCACCCCCCCCCCCC
>JAJKFI010000174.1:448907-475720 GCA_029204185.1 Lerista edwardsae | reverse complement strand
CCCCCCCCCCCCCCCCCCCCCTCAGTGCTTTGCAAAAGAGGCAGTGGGGCTCATCACAGATTTTGCATTGTCTGTTTACATTGTGCTCAGTGAGGGGGAGGTCTCTGCCCCGAGGAGTTTACAGTCTAGGAATTGGCACAAGAGAGACGGGGTGGTGGTGGGAGGGAGCACCAGGGAATTACTGTAGTAAGGCAGGTGGCGGTGGTGGTTTGTGTGTGTGTGTGTCGGGGTGGTGGTGGATTAGGCCGCCACAATCTGTACATGCTCAGGGGCACTTTTTCCATGACTGCTTGCAGTGGAGCACAGCGCCTGGGTGGGTGGACTCTTCGCCCCTCCCTCCATCCCCTACTTTTCCCTCCAGCTGCTTCCAGCGACTGCAGTCCAGGGAGCTGCCCTGTGAACGCTGTGGGGGGGGGGCAGGGAGCTGGGCGGCTGCTTCTCCCAGCCATGCCTCGGCCTGCAGGGGCAGCTGCCTTCCAGGAGTCGGACCCCCCCTCCCAGCCTCACTGCCCGGCCGATGTTTTCCCTGGAGATGGTGATGTGCCCCCAGCCAAAGCCCTTCAGTGGGCAAGGCAGGCTCCCCCCAGCATTGGCCCCCCTTCCTGCACCCGCTAGCCAGGGCTGGGACGTGTGCACTGAGACGGCGGCACTCAGTGCGCCCTCAGAGGCACTCTCTCTTGACTGTTCCGCTCAGCTTCCACCCGGTCAGAAGATCCTGGCCCCTGGGGTTTGGTTTGCCGCTCTCCAGGGTCCTGCAGGGTCATCCCAGCCACCCCCGTTGGGGAGAGGAGGGGGGCAGTTTCTGGAGGGAGCCTGTGTGGGGAACCCTCCTGCTGCTGGTGACAAGAACTTCCTGGGCAGAGTGGGGAAGGGTGATGCCGGCTGGAGATGAGATGCAGCCTCTGAAGAGCTTCCTCAAGCGCAGGGCACACAATGCAGGCGGGAGTTACTGATGGGGGGACAAGGGGTGTTGACACCTGCCGCTCCCGGAGCGCTAGAGAGGCCGCCAGCGGGTGCCTGAGCAGCCGCGGGCAGGGGGGGGGCTCTGTGCTGGGAATGGCAAGCAGAGTCTGCTGCCAGACGACTGGGGGCGCCCTCTGGGCCCTGCAGGAGCCTGTCCTTTCCCAACATGGGGGGGGGGGGTAGCAGGGGCTGAGCAGCCAGCCAGAAGGCACCTCTGTGGATGAGACCCTGGTGGAGTGTGTAGGAGCGAGAGGCTCTTCCCTGCCCCAGAAATGTGGGGGGGGGGGCCTTGAGCCCCTGCTGGAAAGGGTGACTTGTCCAAGGCAAGGCAGGATTTGAACCCGGCTCCACGTCAGGCATTTGGTGCCAGCGCAGCCCAAGGAGACGCATCGGGGCCAGAGTCTGCCCCCAGCAGGCCCCCCTTCCCCAGGAGCCTGTCAGAAGCCGGGCCAAGATACCCTGCCACTGACCCCCCCTCTCCCCTCCCTCCCTCCCCGCTCCCTCCCCACAGCCGTGCGCGCCGACCGCATGCGAGGGGGCAGGAACAAGTTTGGCCCGATGTACAAGCGCGACCGGGCCTTGAAGCAGCAGAAGAAGGCCCTGATCCGGGCCAATGGCTTCAAGCTGGAGAGCGCGCCCCCCTCTGTGGCCGCCCCCGCCGCGCCGCCCGCCCTGGCTCTGGCCACCGCGCCCTCGCAGGCGGACTACAGCTTGCCGGCCCTGCACAGCCTGGCCAAGGGGCTGCCGCCCCCCAGCACAGCCGCGGCCATGACGCCCATCGACTACGAGCGCAGCCCCTACGGCACGCCTGGCCTGGGCCTGCCGCTGCCCAGCCACGGCTACCACTACCCGCCACCACCGCCCTTCGCCAGCCGCGCCATCAAGTCCGAGTACCCGGAGCCCTACGGCCACCCGCATGAGGCTGCCCCCGCCTACCCCTACCCGGAGGCCTACCCCAGTGGCGGTGGCGGTGGCGGCGGCGGCAGCTCCCCGCCCCCCGCTGCCCCAGACCTCCCAGACCTCATCGCGCAGCTGCTGCAGCTGGAGCCCGACGAGGCGCACGTCAAGGGCCGCATCCTGGCCTGCCTGCAGCTGGAGCAGGGCAAGGGCCGCCCCGACAAGCTCAGCGCCTTCGGGCTCATGTGCAAGATGGCGGACCAGACCCTCTTCGCCATCGTGGAGTGGGCACGCAGCTGCGTCTTCTTCAAGGAGCTGGAGGTAAGCGGGCAGAGGAAGGGGCAGAGTCTCTGGGCATGGGAAGAGCGCCAGCTGCCGGCAGCTCCTTTGCCGTGAGCAGGGGCAGACTGGAGGCCTCCGCCTGGCTGTCAGGTGGCAGCACACTGGCATCTCTGGGCAACACCGTGCAGTTGGAGGAGGAAGGCGGGGCTGGCGGGGTGGGTGGGTGGGGTGCGGAGAGCAGCAGGAGGCTGTAGCTCGGCTTGGCTGGCAGTGCCCCCCCCCTTGCGCTTGGCCGGGCGGAAGGGCTTCCCAGCAGCTCTAGCCCTGGGACTGGGCGGACGCCGCTTTCCTCCCTGGTGGGCACCAGTGAGCTGCTTGTCAGCCAGGGAGACAGATTGGAAGTGCTTCTGCCTCCTGCAGCCTCCCCCCCCCCGCCGCCGCCACGGGGCCCAGGTGTTTCTGCATCCACTGACTGGCGCTCAGAGCTCGAGTCCTAATTGAAATCTGCCGCACGCGAGAAGAATTACGGCAGGCAGAGCGAGCGGCAAGTGAGGGAGCGGAGGAACGGCAGGCGGCTCTGCGCGCAGACCAAGGCTGTGGGGGGGGCAGAGCCCCACCTGAGCTCTTGGCCGGCAGCCTCCGCAGACTGAGGAAGGAGCCTCGGAGGGACGCCCAGCAGGTTGCCTCGGCTGGGAAGGGGCAGGGCTGCCGCTTGGCTTCTGCCGGGCCCTCTGGGCACCTGGAGTGCTCCTGTGGAGGGGCTGAGGCTGGGGAGGGGGCTCTGATCCGAGAGGCCTGGGTGGCCGCTGCTGCGTGACCTCGGATGAACTGGCCACCGGAAGGGCCTTAGAGAGTTACAGGGCAGTGCACGAAACCAACTTACCCCCGGCTGTGAAGTGGTGGCAAGGGAGAGCTCGAACCCACGACGCCTGCCCAGGTCACTGCTGGGTCCCATTTCTTCCCTGAGGCTGACGCGTTGGCCTGGGGGGGGCCTGTTCCCGGCTCTCTCAAGGACCAGCCGCCTCTCCACCTGCATGCACGACAGAACTTCGTTGGCTCTCAGAACCCTCCGTTCCCCTGCTCAGCTTGAGTGCGCCACTTCCGTGACGGAAGGCGGGCCGTGTTTTTTTTCCCCGGTTTTTCGCTGTAACTTTTGACCGAACAGAGATACTTCAGCAGGGTTTGTTTCATTGCATTCTGCTGTAAATTTTGCATTGTGTGACACACGACACGGTGGTCTTATTCAAAAGTACCAAGATTTTGCAATTTTGGGCAAAGCACTATCCCCCCCCCCGAGGGCACAGATATGTGTTCATCCTGATTGTGTGTGTGTGTGTGGGGGGTGTTAAGCTGCCCCTGGGTAATTGGCCCCTTGACATGGGGCTGCAGGCGATAGCTCCCCCCCCCAGGCCAGAGGACAGTCAGGCTGGAAGCAGGTTTAGCCTCCCAGATATATGGTTTCATTTAAGGGCCAGTAATGCTGTCAGGCGGGCGCTGACAAACGAGAGTCCGCCCTGCCACTCCGCCGGCTGCAAGAGTGATGGGCCCCGTCCCTGCTGTGTCACCCGCCAGAGAGTTACAGGCTCCTCTGCCAGCGGCCTTCAGAGGCCAGACTAATAAGGCGGCCAGGCCGGAGGGGGACTTGGGGGGCCACTTGTTTATGGAGGGCGTGCGCTGGGAGGGCAGGCCAGCCGAGGGGGGAGAGGTCAGAGCCGGCACCCATAAATACCTGCCGTAAGTGAGCCGAGATGAGACGTGTCAAGGCTCAGGGGAAGATTTGTGGGGACAGAGAGTCTGGCTGGGGGGGGGTGCTGTTCCCCCCCCCCCCCCCCCTGCCTTTCAGTGCTGGTGTCTTCTGTAACAGACTTTGGATGGGGGAAAAGCAAACACCCTTGGCCGGGTCAGGGGGGGGATATTGCTCGGATGCCCGGTCAGGGTTGCGTGGCCGGCTGCTGGGGGGCTGAGGGAGGGGCCTGCTGGACCCAGCTGGGCGCCCCCTCTGCTGCTGGGCTCCACCTTCAGCTCCAGCTCTCTCGGGCCAGAAATCGCAGGCGGCTAATCCAACGGAAAGGCCTCCGGGCCTGCCTTTTCTCTAGACGGAGGAGCCCCCGATGCGGCAGCCTTTCCTCGTCCGGGAGGTGCCCCAGCCCAGTTGTCATTTGGGGCACCCTCTTCTGCACCTTCCCCCCCCATTCCACTTTTGAGATGGGGCGACCAGAACAGTCCTCTGTACTCCGGGGGGGGGGGCTTGCCATCGACTGGTGCAGGGGCATAACAACCTGGGCCGCTGTGCTCTCAGCCCCAGCGTGGCACTGGCCTCCTTCTCCGCCGCCTGCAGCTTCACGGCTCGCACGGGTGGGTGCGGCCAGAGACGCGGCCTCGCAGCGGCCCTTCTCCGGCCGGGGCTCCTTCCCTGGGCCTGCCTCCGGCGGCTCTGCTGAGTGGCCGGGCTCGGAGCTGGGTCAGCGTGACCCCTGCCTCTCCTGCCTCGGCGCCAGCGCATTTTTGGCAGGCCGAGGCCAGGCTTCCGGGCCTGCCCTCCTTCTCCCCCCACCGGCCCACCAGGGACCTCGCTCTCTGCTCTGCTTGGCCAGCTGAGGGGGGCCCCCCATCCGGGCTCTTCCCAGGTCTCCGTGGGAAGAGGAAGGGGGCTGCCCCTCGGCCGGCGAGCGGTGCGTGGGCCAGTGGACGGGGAGGGGGCGGCAGCTCATTCTGAAAGGAGGCTGCTGGGGGTGCTCGTGGGTGGGGAAGTGCTGGCCTGGGGGGGCCTTCCTTGCACTGTCCCACCAGGCCCTCCTGGCCGGCTTAGGGGAGCAGTGGGGCTGGCCCAGCAGACCTTCTTCCCCTGCTGCTGAGCCCTCACCTTCCTGCGGCTTCTGGGGCAGGTGTCTCCCCCCCCCCATGGCACTGGAAGAGGCCTGGCCTGTTAACACCTTCGGCTTGTGAAGGCTCTGATTGCCGTCTCTGGGGCTCTGGCATGTGCAGGTGACACCTCCAGTCCGCGCCGACTGATTGCGCGCCCTCCACCGCTGCGGTTGTTGCACTCCGCACAGCCCCCCCTGGCAGGCACAGGCGTGCTGCGGGCCTCAGGCTGCTTGGCAGGGGCCCTGCCTGGCCTCTGCCGCTGCTGCCACGGGGCTCCCTAAAAATGCAGGCAGGCACCCCGTTCTGGCAGGAGCACTGCGCATCCCCACAGCACTCTGCAGGCTGACCTGGCTCCGGTCGTCGTCCCCCCCCCGGGGGATGGGGGTCTTTTGGGGGCGGAGGACACCTCCGGCGGATGGGAGGTGCCTCCCCCCTCTTCCTGCATGAGTCGCGAACCCCTTGCCCAGGCCAGGCACACGCTCCGCTCCAAGCGACCCCCAGCCTGACCCCAGCCTCCGGGCAATTTGCACCTCTAAATAGCACTCTTGAGCTCCTGCCTGCCTCTCAGGGCCACACACACACACACACACACACACACACACCCCGAGGGATTTAAGGGCTGGCTCGGCTGCCTGCCAGAAAGATGCTTCCCCCTGCAATGGCCAAGGCGCTGGTTGTCGGCTTCAGGGGCCTGCCTGCAGGCCTTCTTAGATCAGAACGGGGGGTGGGTGGGAGCATGGTGGGTGCTTTGCTCTCCAAAGCACCCACCAGCGTCCCCACAACAGTTGGCACGGACTGGACCTCTGATCAGCTGGACCAGTCCTATGCAGGGGCAGGGGACGGGCTGTCAGGGTGGGGCAGGTGCCAAGAGGACGCTGGGCCAATGCCCTCTTCCTGCCTCCCTGGGGAGCTTCACACAGTTGCTGGCGGTCACCTGTGCGCCTCCTGGAGGAACGCCCCCTGGTGGAGGAGAGAGGTAGCACAGGCATAAGCCAAGGGCCCTTGGCTAACGGGGCTCTGGCAAGGGGTCCCCAGTTGGTCTTCAGCAGAGGCAGCGAGCAGGAAGGTGCCTGAAGGAGGCTCCTGCCTGGGACGAGGCCGGTCGCTCTCTGTTCCTGAACTCCCAGGTCCCTGCCCCAGGGAAAATGCAGTGGAGGCCAAAGGCGGCGCTTTCTGGGGGGAGCGGGCCACATGCTCGGATAGGTGGGGAAGGGCTGGTCCAAGCTTCCCTCTGCAGGCCCTGACGGAGCAGGTCTTCCCCCAGGCCAGTGGCGCTCCTGTGGGGTGTGCTCAGAGTGCTCTTCCGGGCAGCAGCACAGGGAAGTTCTCCCACTGCAGGTGGGAGCTGGCCTGAGACGATATGGTGGCAGCCAGGCTTGGGCTGGGCACAGTGCGCGCACCACAGTTGCCCTGCAGCTCAAGGCGGGGGGGCAGCGGCCCCCATCTCTCCTCAGTCTTCCTGGCGGGGGGGGGGGGGGGCCTCTGGCCTCCAAGCCGGCTTCCTCCGGCCCGCATTCCAGCAGGGAGGAAGGAGGACGGGCACTCACTCCCCGAGTGCCAAATGTATCCAGGACGGCTTCCCCAGAGACAGTGTCCCTTTGTGCTGCAGACAACGGTGCATTCTGCATTCTCCCGCTGCTCACAGGCTAGGTGGGGGATGCGGCACAGTCGTGGCATGGGAGGCTGGCCGGGGGGGGGCGAAGGTGCCCAAGGGGGAGATGAGCCGGCCGGCCCTCTGCGCACGCTTGCTGCTGCTGCTTCTACCCCCCCCCTTGGGCAGAGCCTGGCTTGTGTGGTGGGGGCTGCCAAGGCCTCTGGCACCCTCTGCTTGGAGGTCGGGGAAGGGCCTTCTGGGGGCACTGTGCCACCCCCTCCCCCTCCTCGAAGGAGAGCCAGCGCCACTTGCCAGGCCCCGCTGCCGCCCCAGAGCGCCTCAGCCACCACTTCTCCCCCCTCCAGGTCGGAGACCAGATGAAGCTCCTGCAGAACTGCTGGAGTGAGCTGCTGGTGCTGGACCACGTCTTCCGGCAGGTGCAGCTCGGCAAGGAGCACAGCGTCCTGCTGGTGACTGGCCAGGAGGTACGGACTGGGGGGTGGCAGGTCGCTGGCCTGCCAGGAGACTCCGGCTGCCGGCACTCAAGGGACTGCTGGGCCGGGTGAGGAGGCTGAGGTGGGCCCCACTCTGGGCCACGGCAATGCCAGGCTGGGCAGAGTGGCATGGGAATGGGTTCGCCCGTTTCGCCAAACGCTAAGCTAATTCCCATGGCACCCGGTGGCCGTGAGTTCCGCAGATTAGTCTCCCAGACTGAGACGCCTGTGGGAGGGGCTGGGTGGGCCCTGCAGGGCAGCACAGCAGGCGCCGTGACGTGTCTCTTGCTGCTTCCAGGTGGACGTGTCGACGGTGGCCGCCCAGGCGGGCTCGGTGCTGCACAGCCTGGTCCTGCGGGCGCAGGAGCTGGTGCTGCACTTGCAGGCCTTGCAGGTGGACCGGCAGGAGTTTGTCTGCCTGAAGTTCCTCATCCTCTTCAGCCTCGGTAAGCGGGGGGTGGGGTGGCGGGGGGGGGACACACATTCAGGAGCAGAGAGCTGTGGGGGCCGACCAGATTACAGCTGAACTGAGCTGGGGCCCCCTCTCCTGCAAGGCCCCTCCCCTCTCCTGCAGTGCCCGCCTCCGGGAGGAGGGCCACTTACTTCCTGGGGACCTTCCGCTGCAGGTCCCACCTGGGCCCGGCGCCTGCCAGTGAGGGTTGCCTGGTGCTTCCTTGGCCTCCTGCCCTTGCTCTGCACCCCGAAAGGTGCCTTGATCCTGTTCCTCTGTGGGCTGTGCTCCGTCTGCCCCCTGCTGCGCTGCCTGTGTCCTTCGGGGAAGGGCCTGCTCTGCTCCCAGGAGAGCCACACCTGGGTGTGAGCCCACAGCCAGTGGCAGGGAGTTCCCACCCCAGGCCAGCCTCCCCCGCCCAAGGAGCGGCTGCAGCAGCCCAGAGTGGCCGATGGTGATGTCGGGCCGTTCCCAAGCATGCGGGGGGGGGGGCACTATCTGGCTGGATTTGCGTCAGAGGAATTTGGGGCAGCCGAAGCTGTGGCCGGCAGAGCCAGATTAGCCCAGGCCAGCCCTCCCTGCACTCCACACACTCCCTTCTCACCTAGACACAATAGAGGCGGGTGGGGGAGGGTTCTGTTCTGGGAGCTTGTGGGGCCTGCAGGACGTGGAGGGGGGGGCAGATGGATCCTGTCCGGCGTGTCTTCCTGCTGTGCACAACTCACTCCCCGGCCACTGTGAGCGGCCTCGGCCAGGTCGTCCGCCAGAGCCCTGCTGGCGTCGTCGGTGGGCCGCCTCGTGCAGCCATCCGTGGGGTTGCCCCGCCTGCCAGGGTCCTCTGCCCCCTCTCGAGGCTCAGCTGCTCGCTGGGTGTGCTGATGCTCCTCCTTGAAGGTGCACATGCCCCCCCCCTCAACTGCCGCCCGATCGCAGAGAGCAAGCGCCCGCACACGCGCACCCCCCACCCCCCCCACGGGCGCGCCAGAGCCGCTGCCATCTGAGCCGAGAGCAATTTCTCTCCTGAACAGGTAAAGAGGTTTAATTAAAATTAGGGCTTCTCCCAACAGCAATATTTATGAGGACGGCACAGGTTAGCTTTGTTCTCCAGAAGGGCTTAATAGAGCCTTAATGGATTGACCCCTCGCGCGCCGGCCTGACTCCCATTCTCCCGGAGCCACTCCAGAGGAGGGGAGCAAGAGCGGCTTTTATGTGCCTGCATTCCCTTAAGCGGTTGCAATTTATCAGAAGCCTCCGGCAAACAAAGGCAGCCCTGAATGCGAAGCACACTTGAGGGCATAGAAACAGCGTCCCTGCCGCAGCGCTGCCTGCGCGAGGGGCGCTTTGTCGGCAGGCCCGGCCTCGCCGCCGCCTGGGCTGTGGGGACCACATTCTTCGTGCCTTGCCGGAATGAAAAGATTATTCAAATATTCAATTAAACTGTGAATAGGTTTCGTCTCCAAACCAGGTGAGTGCGGCAGGAGGAACATGCTATTGTGGAGGCAGCAGGCAGCGGGGGGGGGGGGGGTTGACTTTTAGCATGGAAATTTCGGCGGGGGGGGGGGGAGTGCACGCGTGTTTTCTAAATATGACAATCGCAATTGTGCGGAGATGAGAAGAGCCCTCTTAATAACAGGCCTGGCTACGGGGGGGGGCCTTCCGCTCTGCCTCAGCAAAGGACTGATGTGCTCTGGAAGCTGCACAGGGGGGTTCCGGGGGGGGGGCTCTTCGGGGCTGGCTGCCGGGGCCCTGCACGTCCTCCTCAGCCCACTGGGACCTGCAGCCCAGCCCCCAAGGCAAGGCACAGTGTTTTGCCCCCCCGATAGGAATGCCGCTGGAGATGCTGCCCCAAGTGGGAGGGGGAGGAGCCCCCCTGTGGCACCCATGTGGACAGACTGCCTGCCTGCCTGCCTGCCCTGCCCGGGGGGGGGGCTGCTCTGCGCTCCACGCGCCCAACCTCCGATCTCTCAGTGAAGTGCCGGCTGGCATCTGAGGGGCAACTGTGCCCTGGCCGCTGCCGTGGGCTCCCGAAAGCCCCTCCTGACAACAGCCGCCGCCTGCAGAGCAGCTCCCAGCCCTGGGGATCGCGGTTTCCATGCCGGCTGAGCCCCGTTGCCACCGTGGCGAGGCTGGGCAGATTAAGCGGATCTCCGTCTCTGCCAGGAGGGCGGGAGGAGCGCAATCCGGTGCCCTGGAGGTGTGCCCAGGGCAGGCGAGTGCAGCCAAGGGTGGGGGGAGCCATCGCCTGGCCCCCTCCCCCAGCCTCATCTTCCCTGAGGCCCTCTCCCCACCTGACCTCGCAGGGCCCGCCACCGGGACGTCCTGCCTCGGCCCTTGGTGGCTGGGGGGGGGACTGGGCAGTCCTTGGGCCTGTGGGCCTCTGAGAGCCCCCCTCCGCAGGGCCTGCGGGCTCACCCGTTCCCCCTTCTTGTCCCGCTGCAGACGTGAAGTGCCTGGAGAACGCCAGCCTGGCCAAGGAGGCGCAGGAGCGCGCCAACGCCTCTCTGCTCGAGTACACGCTCTGCCAGTACCCGCAGGCCACGGACAAATTCCGGCAGCTTCTGCTCCGGCTGGCGGACGTCCGGACCCTCAGCGTGCAGGCCGAGGAGTACCTCTACCACAAGCACCTGAGCGGGGAGGTGCCCTGCAACAACCTGCTGATCGAGATGCTGCACGCCAAGCGGACTTGAGCCAGGGGGACGGTGCTGGGGCGGAGGGAGCCCGTGCTGCTGGGGGCGCCTCCTGGGCGGGACCGGGACTGTGCCTCACCCTTGGAAGCCTCCGGACTGACCTGACCTCGGCCCTGGGGTGCACACAAAGCCCCCAGGTCACCCCTTGGGCTCGGCTGTGCCTGCCCTTCAGCCGGGCTCTTGCCTTCTCCCTCTGGCCGCACTGGGGACATGCGTGTCAATTGGCCTCTGAAACTGCCGGGAAATGCCCTTGCGGGGGGACCGGAGGCGGCACAGGGGGAGAGAGCCTCCCCTCTGGCCGGGGTCCCCCCACCTTCCAGGCAGCACTTAGTGATCCCCTGGGAGAGGAATTGATGTCAAGGGTTGTGCCCGCTTTGGGGCCAGGGGCTGCTGGAGGGCCCCATGTCTTGGCACCAGGCGGGTCCCCTCTCCTTGCAGGGCCGGCGGCGGCGGCTGGGCATGGTGGAGGGCCTGGCTCAGTTCTGGACAGCAGTGGCCGGCTAGTTGACTAGCCGTCCTTTCTCATTACTAATTTAAGCGAGCTTGTTCTGAGACGCACGGCACACCCCAAGCCCTCAGCCAGCCCTAGGAGGCTGCTGATCAGCGCCTGCAGGGTGCGGCATGGATGGAGGGTGGGGGCTGGGGACTCCGGCTCCTGCAGTTTGCCCAGGGGCTGCTCCAGGCAGGGCACCCGGCATCTGCAGAGTCCGCAGGGCCTGCGTGATCCAGGGGTGTGTGGCGGGAGACGGCCCGGGGGGTCAGCCCACTCTCTGGAGTGGCTGGACCTGCCTTCTGCCCAATCCCCCCCCCCCAGGCCCATGAGGCATCTGAAGACTGGTGTCTCCCAGGTTCAGACAGGAGGGGGCGACAAGGCCCCCCCCCCAAGGGCTTTCTGGGGGATGCAAAGTGCTTTGCTTGCCACAGTTGTCCTTCCCACAGCTTGCCATGGAAGCTACGTTGAGGGGGGGGCGGGTAATGGTCTGACTTGCTTTCCCTCCCACTCCAAGCCGCTCAGGGGGGCTGTCTGTGAAGGGGGAGCAGATAAACAACCCCCCCCACGCCAACTGTGCAGAACAATCACGGCGGGCTGTGAGTCTTGAGGGGACTCCAAATCTGCCTCTGCCCCCTTCCAGCATTCTTCATGTGGGGTGGGCCCCTTGCTGCCCTCTTCCTCCAGGGCTCCTGCTGCCTCCCCCGCCCCAAACCCCTCCTCTGGGAGCCGGCTCAGGCCCGGCACGCCTTGCGTAAGGTTCAGAGGGCCGCAGGGGTCTTCCACGACTGGAGGTGGGTTGGTGCTAGGCTGCAGTTGGCCCCATTGTTGGGGCGAGGGGCAGGCGGGCAGGCAGGCAGGCAGGCAGGCTAGGGGCTGAGGTGGGGGACAACCTTCAATCCCCCCACCCCTGACAAAGCAGGATGAAAACTTGTGCCTGGCTCTGGGCACTTTTTCGCTGACCCTCCAGACAAGCTCCCCCAGCGGAGGAAGGCCCTTTCCTGGCCGCAGCACTTGCCCCCCCCCCTCTGCAGAGCGTGTGGGGCGAGGCCCTGTGCCTTGAGTGTGGCGAGTGTAGCCAGGGTGCCCGATGCCCCTTGCCCCCCCCCTCGACTGTGTGAGATGCTGCTGCTGCCATTGCTTGTCGCTGCCTTTTCTGCTCTGGTCTGAACTCCCGTTTCTCTCGTGGCACACACGTGTGGGTTGTGGTCTGGCAGGGGGGCGCCCCACTGGGAAGCAACCAGCTCCTTTCTGCCATGGAAATGGAAAAGTGCCCTTAAGTGTGTCTCTCATGCTTTGCCTCGCCCTCCTTGGAGGGGGGTGGCGGCGACTGATGACTACCTACCCGACTGAAATTGGTCCAATAAACGTGGCCATTCATCTGGACTGCGTCTGGCGTGCGTTCTTGAGGGGGGGGCGGCTGCTCCTTCTCCCTGCCCCTGTTCCCCTCCAGTGGGGCTATACTAGGAAGTTCTCTCGGCTGGCAGGTGCTCCCTCGGCCTTCTGTGCCCGCCGACAGAGCTTGGTGGGGGCCAGGCCTGGGCACCCTGGAGAATCCCCGCAGTAATGGAGCGGCGGCGGCTGCAGGGCCTTTCGGGAGAGCGCCCGCAGGCCGGGCCGGGCGACGCTTCTCGTGCTGCGGCCGCTGTGACTCTCGCACCAGCTGCCTTCCCCGAACTCCGTCGCCTTCAGCGGTGCCGCAGCCAGCCAGAGCACGAAGCCACGCGTGCGATTCACTGAGACAAGCCGGAGACGGCGCCGCACAGCAGGGGCCTTTCCGGCAGCAGGAGAGGGAGGCTGCCGGGCCCTCCTGGCCACCGACCAGGGCGAGGAGCCGCCGGCCAGCTAAAAGCAGGGAAGTCCACAGAGCCAGCCCGCCAGGCCCACAGTGAGCCTTGTGCCCACCCCAGGCCAGTGGGCAAAGCCAGGGGCGGGCAAGGGCGCATCCAGGCCTCTCGCCTGCGGCTGGAGGAGGCTTCCAGGGCACTGGGGCTCAGGCCGCCAGCAGCAGAGGCAGGAGGGCCCAGCTGGAGCCTCGCGCTGGAAGTGCCCCTGCCGGCTGTGAAGTCAGGCATGTGCAGCTGCCGCCGCGGCGTTGTCTGCAGGCGCAGGGCACGGTTCCTGGAGTCCTCAGACCCGCGACGGCACGCGGGGCAGCGGGAGCACAAGGGCGGAGGGCAGCGCCAGGCTGCGGGCGGCTCAGCCCCAGGGCCACTCGGCTCCCCCGGCGCAAGTCTCGGCCAGCCCTCGCCCCCTGCAGCGGGGCCTGCGCGGCGGAACGTGGCCGGGGCTGGAGTCCTGCACGGCTGTGGCGGGAGCATCCAGGCGCACACGGTCCATCTTCCGCGTCCAAGGCCCAAACGTGGACGGGGGGCGCGTGTGGGTCAGGCTCCTCCGCGTGGCCAACCGTCCAGAGCGGCGACAGAACAGGTGGTCCGAGTGACGCAGGGCAGGGGCGGGAGGCAGGCCGGTCGCCTCTGCTGCTGCTGCTGCTGCTGCTCTCCCGCCCGTCCGGAGCAGGCCTTTGGGTGCTGGGTGGCGTGGAGGGAGGTGGCGCGCCTGGAAAGCCCCCCTCAGAAACCTGGAGGACAGGAGGAGACAGAGCAGCACAAACCTGTCACCGTTTCTAATGGGTAGACCTGGGCTCCCTCCAGCCTCAGGGTGCGGCTCTGGGGAGTGGGCAGAAGCAGGGCCCCCCCGACAGGGGGGGGCGGTGGTCCACTCCCTGGAACGGCAGAAAAGCCAGCTTTTCTGGGACAGTGGGCGGAGCCTGTGTGTGTGGGAGGGGCTTTGCACAGGGAATAGCTGGGAGCCCAGCCATGGGGACGTTGTGACTCCCAAACTCTGGCAGGACCGTTGGGAGGAAAGCAGGGAGCTCTCGGTGCAGGGAGGGAGCAGGGGCGCCCTCCGGCTTGCCCTGCCTTCACAGGCCTTGATGCCACCGGTGCGGGGAGGGGCGTGCACGTGCGAGGGAGGGAGGAAAAGAAGGCTGGGTGCAAACTCCGTGCGCTGGTCATGCGGAGAAGGAACGTGCCACAGCCAGGCTCAGGCGCGGACAGGCAGCCCTTTGGTCAGACGGCGTGGGGACGTCTGAAGTGGCAAAGGTGGGCACTGGGGGAGGAGGGGGTTGCAGGGGGGCTCAGACTCCACGCGGGGACCAGGTAGAGGAGTGCCCACAGGAGGGCGGGGCAGAGCCTCCGGGCTTCTACGGCCTGGCCCCGGCCTGCCGTCATGCCGCCACAGGCTGCCAAGAGACTGCAGCTGGCAGCCCAGCCCAGCCCCGCCCCCAGTGCCAGCTCCAAGAGGGCTCCCGGGCCCGCTGCGGCTGCACCTCGGCACACGGCTCCCCGCTGCTCCCGAAGGTGCCCAGCTGCGGCAACAAGGAGGCACATGTTGCTATGCGCGGCTTAGCAACATGCGAGATGTATTCAGCGCAGATAATGACATTATCCGGGGAAACAATGGCGCGACACTCGAGGAGGCGGGGGCCGAGGCGATCACCTCCTTCGCCAAGATGAAAAAGATGCTCTGCATTGTCTGTGCAAATATGTGACAACATCCTGGGCGGGGGCCCCCCCCTGCCCCCATAATGGGGCGCTGTGAATACTGGCAGGAGCGCCAGTGGCTCCATCGAGCTGGCTCAGAACTCATTAGAGGAGGGTGTGTTGGGGGCAGGAACAGGCGGCCTCTTGTGCCGTGAATGGGGTCTGGCGGAGGGGGGGGGAGTGAGGAGGAGTCCAGGCCCCTGTGGCAGCAGAGGGGGTACCTGGGAATGGAGGACGGCCGCGGAGCCTCCCAAGAACAGGGCAAGTCGCCAAGAACAGAGGTGCCTCCGTCTCCCCCGGTGCGTGCTGCTTATGCGGCCTTTTCCTGCACCGGGCCCCTTCCCTGGCAGTGTGTGGCACGCCACCCTGCGCTTGTTCTGGGCTGCCACCACAAGCCACTTGACGGAATGGCAGCTGCACGGGCACTCCAGCGCTGCGCCACCCCCTACGCCCCCTTTGCGCCCCCTTAAGGGCAGCCCTCAGGGCAGCCCCCCCCAGGGGCTGCAGCGGGTGAACTTCGCAAAGCAGAAAGGTGTTGCCGGGGGGGGGGCTTTCCCAAGCCCAGGGAGAGAACTGGCGGGCCGCACAGCACCGCAGCGAGCCAGGGGGCCGGGGCAGGCGCGTTACCTGCAGACTTGAACGCCGTCAGCTGCACAGCCTGCAAGAGGGAGGAAAAGCACAGCCCGTTACTAAGGGGAGAGTTGGAACAGGCAAAAGGAAATGCTTCTTTGCCCAGCACGGGATCTGTGGAACTCCCTGCCACAGAGTGTGGTGATGGCACCCAGCCTAGATGTCTTTAAAGGGAAAGATTTCTAGATGGATGGCTGACCAGTTTCAGAGGTAGCCTCTCTCTGAATGCCAGGCGCGGGGGGTGGGGGGAGGTGACAGGATACGGGCACCTTGCTGTCTTGTCAGCTCCCTGAGGCCACTCTGAGCGAGAGAGAGAGAGAGAGAGATGTGCCATGCCAAGGGAAGCCCAGACAGGAGGGCGCTTTGCAGAGCTGCACAGGGCTTGGCACACGGCAGCCCCGGCCCCTCGCCAGACCAGGGCCTGGAGCCGGATGCCCTGCAGCTCCGGGGCCTTGCCTGTTCCCCACTCACCCCCGGGGCACTGCTCAACCGACTGTGCGGAGGCTGTGCCCTGGGTGTCCGGAACGCAGGAGGGGGCGGAGTTTGTGCCAAAAGGACGTCTCTACGGGCAGATGCCGGCAGCCGGCCCCACTCCGCTCTGACAAGCCCCCTGCCTCCTGGCCCGGCTGATTCTATCTCTGCTTGGTAAGTCCGACAGGCGGGGTGGCCGTGGCCTTGGCATTTCCGAGCCCTGCGCCAGCAGCGGCTGCCCTGGAAAACTTAATCCCCCCTCAGCCGGTGCCTAAGACCGGCTGCCCTGTCGCCTAGCAATGGTGCCGCGGACACCCTGATGAGGCACCTGGGCTCCGCGTGGGAAAGGTGGCCTGCGTGTGGATCTGACGGCTCAGCCAATCAGCGCTGCCGCCTGGGCTCCAAGAGGCGGAGCCCCCCGCCTCCCTGCAGGCAAAGCCCCTGGCCGGCTCCTGGGATGAAGTGTGCAGTTTTTTGGCTGCAAGGCAACCGCCGGCGCCCTTGGATGTCGAGTGCCTGGAGCACCGCGTGGCCCTGCTCAGCGTGGGAGGGGTGCCACCCTCGCTGAAAACGCGCCCCCCCTCCTCACCCAGACAATGCGGCTGCCCTCCCTGGACGGAATCAGCCGGGACGAGAGGGGCAGCCGCCCCCTTTCAACGGCATGCCTGCTTGCAGGACTGAGGGGCTTTGTTCCTGCGCTCCGGTGCCTTTGGCACAATCCGACAAGGAAAACAGACCCCTCCCGGAGAACCGCTGGAGTTGGCGGATGCCAGCTGGAGGCAGACCTCCTGGGCAGCCGCAGACTGGGTGGGGAGGTGGGCAGCCCCCTCTCCGGGACTCTGCCATGCCAGCAGGGAGGTTACCAGGGGCTCCGGGCAACCGGCTGAGTGGAGGGTTGCAGGGCACAGGCCCCGAAGTGCTGGCGGGACCTGCCGCTAGGGCCCCCGGGGAGAGTGGCGGTCTGGCCTCGGGCAGCAGGTGGCGCTCTGCTCCTCACCCAACCAGGCAGCGGCCCGTGACATACCGTGCTCTCTGGCGACATGACCGACGTGAGCCCCGCCGGACTTCTGGCGCTGAAATGCCCTGCATCGGACAGAAGGGGGTCAGCCTGGGCAGGCCCCCCCCCACTGCAAGGCCCACTGGCTCCCCCAGGCGGCCCAGGGGCAGCCTCCTCCTGCATACCTCTGCCCTTGACGGCAGGCCCCTTCTCCAGGGCCCGGGGGGCCGTGTGCTCCAGGCTGGACCGGCCCTTCTCCCAAGACGTGTTCCGCGGGCTGGACAGATAATTGGCGGGGTGGGAGCAGTTCTGGAAGGACAAGAGCCAGCAGGAGCCATGAGGGGCCCCTGCAGACACTGGCCACAGGAGGGGGCGGCCCCGCTGAGGAGCACCCTCTCGCCTCCACAGGGCCCTCTCCCGTCCAGGCCTGCAGACGGTGCCTGGCACACATAACACAGCTCCCGGCCAGTCCCTTCTCAGGTGGCAGAGCCAGCAGCACGGAGGCCCCCTGCAGGCAGTCCGCGAACATGGCAGGCAGGGAGGAGGCACGGCTGAGGGAGGGGCCAGTGCTGCCCTTCCGGCCACAGTGCAGTGGCCGCCCACTTGGTGAAAGACCCGGACCCTGACTCCGTGGGCATCGCCATCAGGGCCTCCCGCTGCTCCCGGGTGGCAACTCTTCCTGGCTTGCCCAAGGCAGGTTCGAACCAGGAAGTCCCCGCTCGGAGCTCCGCCCCCCGGCAGTGCGCAGCACCACCACCCCCTCGCAGCTGCCCCGACACTCACCGTGAACGAGAGGGCCGCCTTCCTCTCCTTCATCCGCTGGATGGCGCTCCGCACCTGGGAGGGGAACACAGGCCTGAGGCGGACGCTCCCCTCCCAGCACTGCCTATCTGTGCCTGCCTGGTCCAGGGCGGCAAAGGGAGAGCAACGCCCGGCTTGGCTGGTGCCCGATTCGCTCTGTTGGGACTGCTGCACCAGGCAGGAGGTCCTTCCTGCTGATCAGCATCTTGGGGGGGGGGAAGACTGGGCCAGGGAGAAGGAACAGCTGGGGGTGGGACCAACGGCTGGGGGGGGGGGGGTAGAAGCGGGGCCAGGGGGCAGCACAGGCCTGGCCTAGGGGGCATCCGTGCAGGGCAGCCGCTTGGGCTCTGCCTGGGCTGCCCCCGAGACCTCCAAGCGCGGAGCGTGGCCAGAGCGAGAGGCGAAGGGCGGCATTTGGCAGGGCTGTTTCTGCAGCCACAGCAGTGTGGGGAGGGGGAGGCTGCAGTGGGGGAGGGGCCTTTACCTCCGTGTTGTAGACAGCGTAGACCAGGAATATGTAGAGGCCCTGGAAGGAAAGTGCCGGAGAGTGAGTGCCCTGCTCAGGACGCTGCGCGGGGAGCCGGTGGTGCCTCGGGCCACGTGGAGACCTGCTGCAGCAGGGCGGGGGGGGGGGGTGCTGCTGCAATCTGCAGGGATGCTTCCGACCTGCAGGGGGTGCTGCAGGGGGGTAGAGCTGGGCTGAGGCCCCTCACGGACGCCTCCCCGGGGGCAGCAGCCCCCTGCAGTGGCCACTCACCTGGAGGGAGTTCAGCACGATGAAGACGTACGCCCAGGCAATGCTGAGGTGCACCAGGACGCCACAGCCCCAGGTGAGCCCCAGGACCGGCAGCAGCACCAGCACAGGCTTAGTGGTGGCCCTGGCAAAAGGCACCGGGGGGGGGAGAAGAACACGCCATGAACGCCAACATCCCGGGACTGCCTCCTGTCCAGCCAGGTGAGGCAACAGGGGGCACGGAGGGCAGCACAGGTGGGCTCCACCCTTCCCTTCCCTTCCCTTCCCCGGCCAGCCTGGCCTGGCAGTGCCGACGGACTCACCAGAGCTGGGGGCCGACCTGCTTCTCCAGGCTGCTGTTGGGCGTCAGCATCCGCGACCGCCGCCGGGCACTGGAGACGGTCACCGCCACCACCCGGACGAGCACCACGGAGTTCACCTGCGGGGCCAGAGGTCAGGGAGGGGCGTCCTGGCAGGGCTGCCCCAGAACTGGATCCTGAACCGCCAGAGGGCCCCAGGGGGCGGGGGAAGAGAGTCCCGGATTCTCCCTCTTGGGGGGGGACGACGACGACAACGGCATTCCCCCTTCGAGCATCTGGACTTCAGCATCTTACGCGCAAGAGCTGAGGGTCAAAAAGTGCGGGCTTCCCCAGGGCTCCTGCACCCAGTGCCACCTCCAGCTGTCTGCTTCCCCCACCACCTCAGGCCCCACATGCCCCCCGCCCCGGGTGGCCAGCCGAGAGCCTTGCCACTTACCACCAGGACCAGGAGAACCGGCCCGACAAAGGCCCAGATGACGTCCGTTTCCACGTTCAGCCAGCAGTGACCTTCTGCCACGTACCGGTCGAAAGAAGTGGCCAGGGTCACGCCCACGATCACCACCGGAAGCCCTGGAAGCCCAGGCGGGAGAGAGAGAGACGCGGGGCGTCAGGCCTGCTGCTGTGCGTGGCACCCAGGTCGCACAATTCAGGGGCGCCGGGTCTCCCCTGCAGGGCTGGCGGCAGAGCCGTCGCCAGTCGGACAATCTCCAGAGTCCAGGCGGCCGGTGAAGTCCAGGCGGCCGACCACCCTCCTTCCAGGGAAGCTCGGAGGCCCAGGAGTAGCAGAGAGACACACACACACCCCGGGAGCACAAGCTCTCCCGCCCCTCCTGAACGGCCAGGGCGTGCTTGAGCTCTTTACGGGCGGGAGGGAGACACAGACCCCAGCCGGTGGCGTAGTAGAAGCGCATCCGCCGGCCCTCGCTCATGTTCACGGCGACCACCTTGCTCCAGAGGAGAAGCCCCTCCACCAGCATCCAGGCGAAGGCGGCCATGAAGAAGAGGTGCAGAAGGGCTGTGACCGCCAGGCAGGCGCCCTGCAGGGAGCGGCGGGGGGGGGGGTTAGGCCGGGGGGGGCCCGGCCCCCCGCCAGCAAATTGGGGGGGGTCCGGGGCCCGGCTCCTCACCTGGCTGGTCCTGGCCAGTTCGCTGAACATGAGGAGGGCTTCTGCGGCCGCCAGGGCGAAGATCAGGTTCTTGTGCACGGTGGTCCTCTCGCTCTTGGGCACCCTGCGGGGAGAGTCAGCCGAGAGTCCGGGGCTGCCCAGGCCAAGCCTGCTGTCGTGGCGGCAGCCCAATGCCCAGGCAGGCTGCAGGGCTGCGCGATCCTCAGTCCTGGGAGGTGCACCGCCCCGTGCCCCCCAGGCAGCCCAGCAGCCGCCAGGGAGCCACACTGGCCCCATAGGGCTCAGGCACCCCTTGGGAGTCGGCAGCCTGCATGGCCGGACATCCAGACCTCCGCTCCCCTCCCCTCCCCTCCCTGCACTGCAGAATCCCGCCCTTGGGGCAGGCAGTGGCACAGGCTATGTGGACTGGTCTCCAGGTCTCTGGTCAAAAAGGCACGGCTGGGGCGGGGGGGGGGGAGGAGGCTCTGTCACGTCCAGTGCTCTAGCCTGCCACTGATTCCGGAACTGAAGCACCACTGAGCTTTGTGTAGGGCAGAGATCTCGCCTGCTCAGCCAAAGCGGACCTCATCCAGGGTACTGGGGCCCTCCAGATCCCCCAACTAATATTCTGTACACCACTTGGGAGCAGGATGCCTGACCTCTGATCCCCCACCCCCGAAGACCCCCTGTCCATTCACTGAAGCCTCTGTGGAACTCCTTGCCACAGGATGTGACGATGGTGTCCAGCCTAGATGTCTTTAAAGGGGATTGGACGGATTTATGGAGGAAAACTCCATCACAGGTTACAAGCTGTGATGAGAATGTCCAGTCCGAGATTAGCCGGTCGCTCATTAAGAAGGCCTGTTAGGAATTCTTTTTTCATCATTCGAATTGGCCGTGGATGGCAGTGTTTTGGCCTACCCCAGACTGGGAGGGGAGGGACGTGGGTTTCATGGCTTTAAAACTGGTCAACTGTGTTAAAGTTAAACCCAAGCCACAGTCTGGGGTCTTCGTTGGGGGGAGTGAGGGTAGATGGCCTGCCTCAGAGTGTCAGAGCAGGGAGTGGCAACAGGAAGCAATGAGCGTAGGCTCCCTGAGGCATCTGGTGAGCCACTGTCAGGTACAGGAAACTGGACTCCAGTTTGCCTCAGATGTTGCAGGGAGTGGCAACAGGAAGCAGGTCTCTTGTTTTCCTTGTGTGCTCCCTGAGGCTACTGCGATATACAGAAAGCTGGACTAAATGGGCCTTTGGCTAGGGTTGCCAGATACAAACTGGGACAGTGTGCCTCTGCCTTTTACCACTGTACAGAAGAGGGAATTTGGGCAGGTGCAGCTCTTCATGGAAGGGTTTCAAAAGCTGCACCTGCCCAAGTTCCCTCTTCTATACAGTAGTTACAGGCACTCTTGTCCCATTTTGGATCTGGTAACCCAAAGCAGGGCTCTTCTTATGTTCTTAGGATAGCCAATTCTGCTTTATTTACCTCAGAATGCCGGGGGAGTGGCAACCGGAAGCAATGAGCGTGTGCTCCCAGAGGCATCTGGTGGGCCACTGTGAGATGCAGGAAGCTGCACTAGGTGGGCCTTGGCCTGATCCAGCATAGGGGCTCTTCTGCTGTTCTTAAGGCCTAGACTGGGCTGGAAGTTTTTATAGCTCTCTCTCTCGCCACAGACAGGAGAGCAAATCCTGTTTTATTCACCTCATATTTACCTCAGAAACGTGCCCCAGAATGCCAGATACAAGGGAGTAGCATCAATCAATCAACAATATTTAGATACTGCTTTTCAACACAAAGTTCACAAAACAGTTTACAGGAAATAAAAATAATAAAGTTAAATGGCTCCCTGTTGCCAAAGGGCTCACTATCTTCTGTATATATAAAAAAGGGTGTGTGTGTGTGTACCGCATAGGCTCCGCAACGCCTGAAGCGACGCGCACCGAACTTGGCACGGATACACCTTGCGGTCTGGCGACAAACACTGGGGGGGGGGTCAGACCCCTCCAGGACCCCCAGGGGTGGGGATCCAGGGGGGTGAAACATAAACATGATCGCAAACGGCCGACATCGGTGTCGAATCCGTCGTTTCCGGGGTCGCAGAGACGAGTGACGACGCTCCCGACGCCATTTGACTCTGGGGTCGGGCCCCCCCCTCAGCGTGGGGCGCAAGAAGGGGCGCAAAACAAACCGTCCACTATGCCCTCCTGGAACGCCTGGACTTACCCCTGCTAAGTGGGCAAGAGGTACTTTTTCAAGTGGTGTCCTCATATATTTAGCAGGGGGAGAGCAATTGTCCCTTTTCACCCCAGCACAGTGTCTTTCTCGTGGCTGTTGCTGGGGGTGTTCTCCATTCTTTTAGATTGTGAGCCCTTTTGGGACAGGGAGCCAGTTAACTTTAATGTTATTATTTGCCTGTAAACCGCTTTGTGAACTTTATGTTGAAAAGCGGTATATAAATAGTAGTGATTGATTGATTGATTGATTGATTGATTGACGCCAAACTTGGCATGCGTGTGCCTTCCAGTCTGGTGACAAACACTGGGGGGGGGGTGTCAGACCCCCCAGGACCCCTGGGGTGGGGGTCCAGGGGGGCCCACATGAAAATGCTCGAAAACAGCAGAAATTGGCATCGAATCCATAGTTTCCGGGGTCGCCAAGATGAATGATGACGCTCCCAACGCCGGTGGAGTCCGGGTTCGGCAACCCCCCTCGGCGTAGGGGGTGAGAAGGGGTGCGAAACAAAACGTCCGCCATGCCCTGCTGGAACGCCTGGACCGATTACCACCAAACTCGGCATGCGCACGCCTTGCGGCCTGGCCACAAACTCTGCGGGGGTTGGGCCCCCCTAGCACCCCTGCTTTGTCTGCTGCAGCTCCACTGGCGCCTGAGCCTCCACTGACCAGAGCCTGACTTTTCTGGGCATCATATCTGACAACAGTGAGGAACCTGCTGCTGCCGCACCTGGTGGATTGTGCCTCAGAGTCAGTCCTTGGCTTCGCTGTGCCCAGAGAGGGAGAGATGCCCGCCTGCTCGGGGGCTGTGCCCCAAACACAGACTCAGCCCAGCTCCCGCCTTACCCCACGGCCAGGAAGAGGACGAAGGTGACGCTCAGGGCGCAGAAGGAGACGCCGCAGCCCACGAAGGTGAGGGTCTTCAGGGTGGCCTCCTCCTCCGCACTCCTCTGCCCCAAGAGAGGAACAGCCCAGGTGAGGTCCCTCCAAGCATTCCCCCCCCACGCCTGCTGCACCCCCTGCCAGAGCTCCCTGGGAGGCTGCACGGCTCACCTGCACCTCGAAAACCTGCAGCAGCACCGCAAAGTTGGTGGTGTGGTTGCAGGAGCAGCTGGTGAAGTCTGCATGGGAGGCGACCACGGAGCAGCCGGTGGCAGACCACTCTCCACCTGCCTCGGGGCTAGCGTGGCATGACAGGGACAGAGGGACAGGCGTTCACATCAGGGCGGGGGGACCAAGGCAGGCTCGAGACCATCACGTGCCCCACAGGCTCCGCTGGAAGCCTGATAGGACGGGCCCTCCTCGCCCCAGAAGCAGACCCCTGCCAGCCCAGCCCAGCCCAGCCCAGCCCTTGCCCTGCCATGGACCAGGTGCCCCCTACCCCTGCGCAGGGATGGGAACCGGTCCCCCGGCCCTTCCAAGTGTGGGAGCCACAGGATTCCCTTCCCGGCAAGGCCCCCATGCGTAGGACCAGTAGCCCCCAGGGCCCCAAAGAGCCCGGGATTGGCTGACCTGCAGCAGCTCAGCCCTGGCAGAGGGCAGCCCAGACTTGAGGGACGCAGGCCAGGAAAGCGCATTGTGGGGCTGGGGAGATTTATGGCCCTCCTCCCTGGCCATAACTCTCCCAGAGGCTCTTCCCTGTCGGGGCCAGGAGGCCTCACTCAAGGGTGCCCCCAGGAAAGGTCATGCGCTGGCAGACAACCTGGCCAGAGGAAGCCTCCCTCCCCGCGGGGGCGCAAGAGCTGCTGGTCAAACCCTGCCGAGGGGGGGGGAGGCTTCTTGGAGCCAGAGGACTCCTTGAGTGGGGAGAGGGGGAAGGGGCTGCCTGGCCCAGAATGAATGCCCCCCAATGAGGGTGCCTGTGGCTCACCACCCCATTCCCAGCGCAGCTGCGTCCTCTGGCTGGAGAACCCCCTACCTCCTGCGGAAGTCCCAGAAGGCACAGACGGGCTCCACACGCTGGTCAGGCAGGCCCTGCTGGGGGTGGGGGTGGGGGAGTCAACAACAGGCTGCTGTGAGCTCCAGCTGCACAAAGCCCCTGCAAGCCACGCCCTGCCAGGATGCCATCCTGCGACAGACGCGCTGGCAAGAGGCTCTGAAGCACTCGACAGGCACTTTGAGGGGCGGTGCTCCCTGGCTGTGCCACAGGCTGCCCAGGTCAGTGTTCTGACTCGCTGGGCCCTCCACAGGCTGGTGCCAGTCAGTTGCAGGGTGAGGGGGGGCGACAACGGCACCCAGGGCCAGCCCCAGCCGCAGCCCACCTCCCCCCAGCAAGGCTCCCCTTTCCATTCTGGGCTTTGCCAGGGCAACCCCCCCCCCGCCCCCCGGCAACTCCCCCCCCGCCCCCCGGCATCCATGCAGGGGTCTGCCAGGGGCTGGCCAGCCTGCAGCACCCTGTGACGTTCCCGTGGGTTCAGCCACCTGCCACAGCTGTCCCGGCCCACGCCTCACCTGAAGCCAGTGATGCTGGAGGCGGAAGCGCACAGCAGTGCTGATCTCCTCAAAGTCGCCCATGAGGGTGGAGGAGATGATGGCGGAGCCCACTTGGGTGCGCAGGTGCCTGGGCAGGGACGGACAGACGGACAGACGGACAGACAGACACGCACACGCACACACGCACACACACACACACACAGAGAGAGAGAGAGAGAGAGAGAGGCTTTGGCAAGGGAATGCTGGAAACACTTTGCAAGAGTTACAAGAGACTGGTCCTCACTGAGTCTGCCCCACACCTCCTGGACCCCATCTTGGGACTGTTTCCAAATGGTAGGCTTGGGGGGGGGGCGCTTGTTTGCTCTGCCTGAGTTCAGACGTTTGCTGCAGGGGCGGAGTGTGCCCTGAGGAACGGGCCAAAGCTTTGGGGCTCATTCTCTTTCCGGAAGGAGGAACCTGGCTACTGCCATATAATCTAAGATTAGCACAGCCTATACTCCGGGCGAAAGGCACCAGCGCCACCTAGTGTCAAAATGAGGCAGGGTCTCCCCAATTTAGTCGTTCAAGCCAAGCTGCCGTCCAGGGAGCTCCTCGCCCACCTCTTGGGGCTGGCACAGGCCGGAGGGGATCACTGGCAGGCAGGCACCTGCCAAGGGCCTGGGGAGGCTGGGGAGGCCCGGCAGGTGGGCTGCAGAGGGAGACCCTCCCTGCCGCCTGCCAACAGTCTGGAGAGAAGGGTTGCAAGTGCTTGGAGAGCACAGGCCCGGCTACCCACCTCCTGCCTCCGTCGGACACGGCCACCGCTGCGCCCGCGACCGCAGTGCGGCCGCCGGCAAGGAGGCGCTGGAGAGAGCCACAGCCGAACCAGGTGTTTGTCAGGGTGATGCGGCGCAGACCTGGACAGGGGGAGAGACAGCAGCTCCTCCGCAGGGGGGCCAGCAGTACAGTGGGGCGGCCGTGCCGGAGATAGGACGGAGCTGGCCGGCCAGGAAAGGCCAAGCGCCCCCATCCCTCCCCTCCCCAGCTCTCCCTGCAGCCCCCCGTCCTCCTGCCCTGCCCCAGCCAGCCCAGCAGAGCAGAGCAGGCCCCCTGGCCTCACGCAGGAGCAGGGCTTTTCCGGGGACGCAGCTCAGGCCACGGGCAGGGGCCAGGCCACCAGCACCCTCACCTCTCGCCCGCAGCCTCTCCACTTCCTCCGCCGGGACCTCAATCTGGTCGAGCCGGTCCTGCTGCCAGCTGGGGGGCACGTACACAGCGCTGCTGGCCGCCATCTTGCCCAGCTCCACCTGCCGCACCTGGACTCCTAGGGGGCAGAGCCAGCGGCGCCAGTACAGCAAACCGGCCAGAAAGGGGTGGGGGCAGCAGAGGAGGACTGAGAAATTTAACTGCCTGGGCACTTTGGCCCAGGAGAAGTGGGGCAAGGAGGACCAAACGAGGCTGCCTGGCACCGTCTCCCACCCACCCACCCGCCCCCCGGGCCACCAAAGGCCAACGTTTGCACTTTGCCCTGTCTCTGCCATGAAGCCAGCATCACTTCAGTGCAGGCGGTCAAAGCACAGCCTAGTCCTGCCTGGTGCTGATCACTGCACTGCTCTGGCGCCCTCCGGTGGCAACGTGCCTGAAATGTCAGCATGGCCAGTTGCGGCTCTTCCCTGGCCCGGCCCGGCTGAATGGCTGTACTTGCCGTAGCCTCAGCCTCCAGTCCGGCCTCGCTCCAAAAATGATGCTACCTGTCCCCACCCAGGACCCTTGTGTAGTCCCAAAGGCCCCTCCACCCAGAGCCTGGGGCACCCCCTCCCGGAGCCCAGCTCCACCTCACCAACATTCTTGCTCTGGAGGGTCACTTGGGGTCTCTCGGGACTCAGGAGCTGTTGCAGGCTGGCAGCCATCTTGTCCACGCCCTCCACAATGGCCATGGGGCCGCCAACGATCTAGGGAGCACACGAGCATTCAGGAGGGCCTGGCAGCAGCCCCGAACCTGCAGCTGCCTTTGCACCACTTCCCCTCCCCCTGCGTAGTCTCTGTAGCCTCAGAGGCCCCCAGCACCCCCCAGGCCCCGGATCCCACCCAGCAGGCTTTACCGGCTGAATCTCGGCCCACTTGTCTGCACTCTCCGCCTCCAGGACCCTCCCAGCAACCTCCATGTAGTTCCGCCCCAGCTGCTCCAGCGCCACCAGCGGCTCCCCCGGCTCCTGGACGTCAACCTCGGAGGCTCTTCTCAGCAAATGGACGACGCCCAGGAGGGCAGCCGCATCCAGAGGGGGGGGGCTCCGCCTCTGCCAAGACCCCCTTCACCACCCCCAGGAAGTCAGCAGCTGCCGAGAGGTTCAGGCTCTGAGCATCGGCCTGGAAGATGCTCTCAGGAATCTGCGAGGGAAAATGAGAGGCCGAGGCTGGGGGTGAGTTGGAGGGGCTGGGAGGTCTGTTCCCCCACCCCTCCCAAGGCCGAAAACCCTGCTCAAAGCACACCCCGTGCGGATCGGACACACCTGCCCCAGGACAGCAGCAGCTCTGCCAGGCAACAGCGCCCCCAAAAGACCTAGATACGAGGGGAGAGGGGCTGAGGCGACCCCCACAGCAACCAGAGACGGGGCAGAGGCTGGAAACTGCCCCACTGGGCTCCCCACAGGGCCCTCCCCGGCCAGGCCCGAGGAAGAGATGCCAGGAAGGAGAGGGGCACTCACCACAGCTGCATGTGCCTGCGCGTTCACTCGGGCTGCGAATGGTGGAATGGATTGGGGCCACATCTCCTTCAGCTGGAAATAGACGTCTGGGAAGGAAGGAAGGAAGGAAGGAAGGAAGGAAGGAAGGAAGGAAGGAAGGAAGG
>JAJKFI010000174.1:415611-444233 GCA_029204185.1 Lerista edwardsae | reverse complement strand
AGCGGAGAAAGTGGGCGGGCTGGCCGGCCAAAGTGCCATCTTCCCTGGCATGCAGGGGTCGCCTGGAAACACCGCCCCAGCTTCACCCACGTCCTCCGCTGGCAGGCACTCCACGGCTTGGCCTTTGGTGGCCCCCAGGAGCTCCTTCCCAGCATCCTCCACTGGAAAGCCCCCAACATCATTCCCCTTTCAGACTAAAAACCTCGATGATGATGCAGCTCCTGCCAGAGGCTGGAGGGGAGCCGAGTCCCCGGCCCGCTGCCTGGCGGGAAGCAGCCAGATCTGGGCCACAGGGCCAAAACATTCTATCTGACTAGAGGTGGGGATTTCAGCGCCCCAAATCCTCAGCCACTTTCTTGACTTTCTAGGAGTAGCCAGTGGCCACCTTTTCAGCAGCTGAGCCAGGGCTCGGCCCCTGGGGTGTGGCTCTCCTGCCAGGCCCTCAGCTCCCCCTACTGGCACAGCCAAGGCACAGCACTCATCTCGGACATGCATGTCTCTGCCAATGCACTGTTCGATCAAACGGTGCACTGTTTGAGCACGGTCAGGCTCAGGGGCAGCGACTTCTGTGGCACTGAGGATGGCCGCTTGAGATGAGCTGGCTCAACCCCCCCTCCCCCGCTGCCTATGGCCAGGCGGTTGCGCACCGGACCCTTGACATGGTGGCTGCATCATCCCTCATCCCCTAAAAGAGCCTCAGCAGCCTTCCAGGGGCCACTTGCAACGTCCACCTCTCCTTTATCACCGGGGGGAGGGGGCAGCTCTGCAGCCAAAGTCCCTGCCTTTTCCTGCCACCCCTCCCCCAAGCCTGGGCTGCAGCTCCGGTGCTGGGAAGCCGACAGCAGCTGTGGCAGATGGCACCAGAGCGCAGCAGACCCAGCTCTGCCACCTCCTTACCTGCACATCTGCAGGAGCGCCAGGCACATACCTGGGAGGATCGGCAGAGAGGCGCCTGCACCATGGCTGGGAGGGAAGCTAATAATTGTAGGACATCTGCTGGCTTGTCAGGGGCCAAGAGGGAAATAACGTCCTTGTCCCTTCCAGCGAAAACCTGCTGCTTCCTCTCCCCAGACTCCCCACCACCAACTGCTCTGCCGTTCAGATGCCAATTCGGTTCTGACGTCTGCGACGCGCCCCCGAGATGGGAGTTTAACTTCATCAAGTGACGGGGGGGGCAGAAAAGAGGGAGGGAGCACCAGGCAGCCACAGGCCCAGGATCCTCAGCAAGGAGGCTAGGAGGAGCGGTGGGCCCCTCCCACCCAGCACAGGGGCCAGCTTGGCCTGCCATCGGTGCCCAGATAAGCAGCGGGCAGCCCAAGGCAGGGAGGGCCATCAGTCACCCTTTGGGGGATCAAACAAGCCCGGTCCAAGCAAACATGGGCCCTGCAGGGAACAGGCAGAGCAGACCCGGCCCTTGGGGGGGGGGGTGTCCCAGGCCTCTCTCTGAGCAAAAGAGGCAAGCTCCTGGGGAGGGCATGAGCAGGTGAGAGGGTCTGTCTCTGGGCAGAACAGCTGCTCAAGGCCACCTCCCCACGCCACAGGCTCTGTCCAGAGCCAAAGCAGATTCCCAGGACCGGCAGAGGCTCCTTCCTTCCCTGCTGTGGGACCCACCCCGCCGGCACTCTCAGCCTCAGGCGCAGGATTTCTGCTGGAGGCTCTGTCGTGTCCTGTTCGGAGCGCTTCACCTCTGGGCTAAGCCACGCACTGAGCGGGCAGCCTGCCATGGCAGCCAACGCCAGCCTTTCAGTGCTGATCGGCCAGCCTGGCTGGGGTCCCAGCCTGCCTTTGGATTGACAGGGTGGCTGCAGTGGGGGCCGCCCACCTGCCTGCCTGCCTGCCTGCCTGCCTGCCTGCCTGCCTGCAGCAGCAGCCCTGGCCATGCACAGGTGTGGTGGGCCCGGCTTAGTGAGATGTCTCCCGTGCACAAAATGGCCTTGACTGCGACATCTCATCAGGTTATGCGCAGCCTGCCGAGATCTGGCCTGAGTGACAGGAGCCTCCCCAGGCAGGCAGCCGCACATGAATCTTGCATGGGGGCCCTGGCTAGCTGCTGCGCCGAGCGCACTTGAAGTCTGGCCCTGAGGAGTGGCTACAAACAGATGGCCCCGAGCTGGACCGCGGCAAGCAGGGAGCCGGCCTCTAATTGGCGGCCTGGGCCTGGGCAAGTTGGCCACCGGGGGCCGCGCCACCTCCCTGCTGACCTCCCCCTCCGGGAGGGAGGTGGCTCCTGGCGCTCGGCTGGCGGTGGGAGCAGACGCAGGCTCCCTGAGAAGGCTATTAGCAGCAGCCGAGGGAGCCGGGAGGACGAGGCAGGTCACAGGGCCAGAGGCAGCCTGGGTGCCTGGCTTGCCTTGGCTGGGCAGGGGGAGGCGGGGAGAGGTGGCCTGCAGTCCTGCTGCCTCCACTCCTCCGCCGCCGCCACCGCCTCTTCGTGCTACATGCCGGTGTGTCTCTGTCCACCACCACCCTTTCCTCAGCCTCCCCCTACCCGAAGCCACTGGGAGCACCTGGCCTGGACCATGGTGGGGTGTGTAGGAGGGCCCCCCCCCCAGGACATACCTGCACAGATGCAGCCCCAGCTCCAACTCGGAGGCAAGTGCAGGCTTGGCGGATGTGCTGCAGCCGCTGAAGGGGCTTCCTCCTTGCTGAGGGAGCTGGTGCTTCTTCCAGGGAAAAGAGCTGGTGCCCCTTCCAGGCACGGCGCCCCCTGCTGCCTGTCCATGACTCTTCAACACTGAAACAGGAGAATTAGAACAGACAAAAGAAAATTATTGACCTAGCATGTAATTAATCTGTGGAACTCCTTGTCTTCACAGGGGGTGGGTTGCACGCATGACTTCTGAAAGTCTCGATGATTTACCCCTGCTAACTGGGCAAGAGGCACTTTTTCAAGTGGTGTCCTCTTATATTTAGCAGGGGGAGAGCAATTATCCCTCTTCACCCCAGCACAGTGTCTTTCTCGTGGCTGTTGCTGGTGGTATTCTCCATCCTTTTAGATTGTGAGCCCTTTTTGGGACAGGGAGCCATTTAACTTTAATGTTATTATTTGCCTGTAAACCGCTTTGTGAACTTTGTGTTGAAAAGCAGTATATAAATACTAGTGATTGATTGATTGATTGATTGATTGATTGATTGACTTCAAACCTCTTCAGCATAAATTCTGCCCTTGCTTAACACGCACACAATTAAACATTTATGCCCTCTCCTGTTCTTGATTCATCATACTGCGCATAAATAGCAATGGAGTCTTTGCCTGCCAGCTACAACGCAGAGAGGAGCTCTGTTCTTCAGGGTGTTAGATAGAGGGGTGTTCTTTTCTCTCTCGCACAAAACTGGAACCAGGAGACATCCAGAAAAATCAAGTGTTGGGAGAGCCAAAATGAACAAAAGAAAATGTATTTGCCCAGCCAGTAAGCAACTTATGGAACTCCTCGCCACAGGATACATCTGGCCTGAATGCTTTTAAAAGCCTCGTTTGGCTTGCTCGGGCAGGATTCTGCCGCAGTGAGTGGTGTGGATCCTTGTGGCTGCTCCTGGTCTCCAGTGATGCTAATGGAATGCAGGTGCTCTGTGACTGGGGCAGTTGGGGCAGAGGCTGAGCTGTGTGAAGTCAGGTTGATGCGGGGGGGGCAGGAGAACCGGGGAGGGCCACTCTAATTGAGTGTTGGGAGAGCTAGAGCAGACAAAAGGAAATATTTCTTTACCCAGTCTTTGGAACTCCTTGCCACAGGATGTCTGCCCTGGATACCTTGAAAAGGGGGTTGGACAGATTTATGGAGGAAAACTCCATCCCAGGGACAAGCCATGATGGACACACGCTACTTCCTGGGGTTCAGAAGCAGGCTGTGTCTGAGTGCCAGATGCAGGGATACTTTGCTGTCCTGAGTGCTCCCTGAGGCACCTGGTTAAAGGGACAGGCACTCTGTCCCATTTTGGATCTGGTAACCTAAAGCAGGGCTCTTCTTACGTTCTCAGGACAGCAAATTCTGCTTAGTTTTCCTCAGAAATTCACCTCAGGATGCTCCGCCCCTCCCTTCCCGGCCACCGTCTCGCGTGTTTACTGGGGGCGGAGCGTCGCGATGCGCTGGTGGGCGTGGCACGGGCGTGACTCACTCTGCAGGCCCCTCCCCTCCCTCCCGCTCCGCCCCTCCCCTCCCCTCCCCTCCTGGCCACCGCCCGCTCGGCCAACGCGGGCAGAGCGTCGCAAGCGCGAGTGGGCGTGGCTGACCCTGCAGGCTCCTCCCTCCGCTCCGCCTCCGAGGAGAACCAAGATGGCGGCGGCTATGGCGGCGATGACTGCGGCGATGCCTCCCTCGGGCCTCCCCTCCTCCGCGGGGGGCTTCAGCTTCCACAACTGCGCCCGGTCAGGCCGTGCAGGGGCGGCGGGGGGCTCGGGGGCGGCGGCGTCAGGGCCGGGTTAGGGTCTCTCGGAGGGCGGGCGCGCGCGCGCACACGGGAGCGCGCGGGCGGCGGCGCGGCCCAGGACGGCGCGGGTGGGGGGCGGCCTACCCGGCAGGGCCATCGTGCGCAGAAGGGGATCCTCATCGGGACCCCCAACCCTCCCCGCACTGACGGGCCTTCTTCCTTCCCTCCCGCGGCAGGAACGCAGCGCTGGCAGCGGCAGGGGCCGGGACGGGGCTGGCACTGCCCTCGGCCCGCAAGACCGGCACCACCATCGCCGGCGTCGTCTTCAAGGTCGGCCTCACCCCCGCCTCGCCCCCTTGACGGCAGCTGGGCTCCCCCAGGGACTGCCTTCTCTTAAAAGCCCCCCCCCCGTTCTGTGCCCCCCAGGACGGGATCGTGCTTGGCGCGGACACCCGGGCCACGGAGGGGATGGTGGTGGCCGACAAGAACTGCTCCAAGATCCACTTCATCGCCCCCAACATCTAGTAAGTGGGGCTGGCACAGACCCCCTCGCGCCTTCAGGGACGCCGTAGGAAGGCGTGTGTGTGGGGGAGATGGTCGGGAGCAGGCCAGCCCGCAGAGGGAGCAGGTGTGCAAGTGCTGGCCTTGCACAACCAGCCTCGGTGCTTCCTCTTGCCCAGTGCCAAGCATGGGGGGTCCCACTCTCGCAAGGAGCTGCCAAGGCCAAGTGCAGCTGCAGCTCAAGGCTTTGCTTCCCGTCCCTGTCCCCAGTTGCTGTGGAGCTGGGACAGCAGCGGACACGGAAATGACCACACAGCTGATCTCCTCCAACATGGAGCTCCACTCGCTTTCTACTGGGCGCCTGCCAAGGGTGGTCACTGCCAACCGGATGCTCAAGCAGATGCTGTTCAGGTAACAACTGCCCCAGTGGGTTAGGGGATGGGGGGGGGAGCTTCTCTGGGTCCCCTCCTGCTCGGCAGTTGTGGGATGCCTTTACAGGCAGGTCAACCAGCTCAGCAGTTGAGGAGCGCCTTGCAAAAAATACTGACCCAGGCAGCATCTGAAAACAAAGCCTTTGTGTTTGGAATAAAATAAGTAAATCCCCCGTGTGCGTTTGTTCCCCAGGTACCAAGGTTACATTGGTGCCGCCCTGGTTCTAGGTGGGGTGGACGTCACTGGCCCCCACCTCTACAGCATTTACCCCCACGGATCTACTGACAAACTGCCTTATGTCACCATGGGTGAGTAGGGTCCCTCTCCTGCCTCTCAGCACTTGAATTTCCTCATCACCACTCCCCCCCCCCCAACCTCCGGTCATTCCCTGATTCTTGTTAGTAGTGTAGAAGCAGAAAGTAAAACATGGATCTCTTATTTCTTTGCTGTCTGATCACCTCGCTTGCCTCTTAATCATCGTTTGATTGGCCAACAAATTGTGAGTCAGCAGAAATGAGCCTTGCCCAGGCCTCCCTGGGCCTGCCAGAGAATTGGCTCCCTGAACAGGCTGAATGATGACAGATGTTTTGCTGAATGGAATCCCAAGCTAGTAGTTCTTTATCAAAACATTAAAGCAAAGAAAAACCAATGTACCTGAAATGCCACTGGAAGCTCTAGAGAAATAATGCTGAAAGAGATTGTTTCCCGTTGTCTTAAAACAGCCTCTTGGCTGACAGCTGCAAAAATAACTTCAGCTGACCAAAAAGTTGCATCAGTGGCGCGGGTGAAGGAGAGGGCTGCTCCCCAGTGACCTGTTCTTGAAATCGCTGCAGTAGTTAGTAGGTTAATGATGGTGGGAGGGGGGCGTTCGGAGGCCTGCGTGGATTTCTTCTGCTCAGTTCCCTTTGGAACGCACAGAAACAATATTTCTGAACATTTATTGGAGCCAAATCATTCTCCTGGTATCCAAAATGAGCAGCACAAGTGAAAAGCTGTGTGTGTGTGTGTGTGAGAGAGAGAGAGAGAGAGAGAGAGAAAAACAGTTCTGCTACAAAGAGCTCTTTGTGGAGGTGTGGTCAAGTAGTATTACAGCTGTGGGATTTCCCCTCCCCTGTCCTTTGGAGCTCTCACATGGAAACAGGAGTGCCAGTTTTCTGCAAACAGTTCTGTGCAGGGCGTAGACCGGCAGCCTCTTACACCAGTAGAGGGCGCCGTGGAGCCCTGCAAAGTGGGGAACTATTCACCGTGCATGCAACACCTCTTTTTTGAAAGCATGCTAATACAGGATTTATTATGTAATATTCTGTCCAGGCTCTTATATGAATTACCATAACAGATGAAATTGGATTAATATTTATACATGTGCCCTGAAACATATAAATGATTAAACTCCTGAACCATAAATTACCTTGCTGCGTGTGTAGGTAGAGAGCGATTAGCGAGCCAAAAACGGCAACCAGGTTCTTGTCTGCCTTACGCTGGGAGTTGTTTGACTCTGTTGCGTTTGATGCTTTCGAAGAGGATGATCCTGTGAAGGTTGTTCTCTGGGCCCCGATACAGAATACAGCTGTCCAGGAACAGCTGTTCTCGCTGGCCCCTGTTTTTAATTCAGGTGTCCCAACGTATTCCTCTTCTCGTTTGTTTGTTTGTTTGCTTGTTGGTTTGCGAGGTGCGCAAGAGAGTAAATCCTGTGGAACCCAGCAGGCCAAGACAGGCAGGCCTGGGCTGTCAGCCTCCTGCCAAAACAGCGCTGCAGGTGTGACATGGGGCTTCTGCTCAACCCCACGGGATGCAGGCAACTGTGCAACTGGAGTGGTTTGTGCACGTTGGCCCAGAGTTGCCATGTGTGAGACTGACACGACCACGCGCTGTCCCTGAAAGGGCTGGCCATGGCCCTCCCAGCAGGGCTGATTGCCGAGGCCCCACAGCCCCTTCCCTTGGTTGTCGCAAGCAGGCGGTCTGTGGCAAGGGCCCTTGGCAGGAAGGAAGGAGCACCAGGGAAACGGCAGGTCCCATGCCCAAGTCGAGAGCGGTCCTTCCTCTGAAGGCCCCTTGGACTGATCTGGTGCTTACTCAGGAGTGAAAGCTTCAAATGGAAGCCTTTATGCTGACAAAGGACAAAGGGGGGTTTCAGCCAGCGATGCAGGATTGCCTGATCCTGGCTTGTCTGCAGCAGCTTCAGGCCCCGGCGCTGTAATGAAACGCCTGCATAAAATTAAAGCGCCGGCAGTCAGCGGCGCGCTGAGCTGCCTTCCGCTGGTCTCTGGTGGCCGGGCCGGTCTCTGGGCGCCAGCCTCGCACCGTATGCATAAATCAGCTCTCTGCGTGCCGGCTGTGTCTGTGCGGTGCAGCGATGCCACCCAGAGACCGGGCCTCTCAGCCAGGAGCCCGTGTGAAAAATGGTGCCGATCGATGGGCCGGGGGGGGGGGCTGGGCTGTGCCTCGGCCGAGCGGCAGCTTGAATAGCAATGAGCGTGTGTGAAGAAGTGCCCTGTCAGGGGCTGCTGACACTGATGGATGAGAGGCATCCAACCACGGCTCTCCTCCTCGTGCAGCACACGGTCTCCGGCAGTGTGGCAGGCAGAGGCAGCCACGGACTGGTTCTCGGGCGCCTGGAGGTGTGGGCGGCTGCGGAGCCCACGGAGGCAGCCCTCGCCTGCGGGCGTGATGTATTTGGGACGGCCAAGGTAATGATCCTCGGCCACCGCGCCAGTCCCTAACAGGCGCATCCGTCACGGAGCGTGGGATTGCCACCTCCCCTGATTTGTGCCTGCAGCCCTGCCGCCTCCACCCTTTCGGCTTGATCTGTAATTGGAGCTCCTTAAATGGTTCAGCTCAGGCAGTCCGTATTTCCCCGGCAGTGTCCCTGTCAGCCTCTCCCGCCCATTACACGTTCCGCAGACTTGATCAGACCAGCAGGGCTCCTCGTTGGAAACGCTTTAATCGCTGCCTCTTCCTCGCGCTAAGCCAGGGAGGTGGTCAAGCGATGTACACAAATCATTTTAAGTGGGAGGGCGGCTTTCCGGGGTGACCCAGCTAAAGAGAGAGCGGTATGCAAAACAAGCTAAAAAGCAATAAATGCCAGAGAACCTCCTAATTGGCGTGACAAACGGACGGGGCCTGGCTCCGTCCGCGGAAGCGGAGCAGCCTGAGAGATCACGGAGCTGCCTGGCGATGACGAGGGGGGCAGCGCCTCTCCCCAGGCAAACCGTGGGCACACGGGAAAGGGCCCCATCCTGCCCCATCCTGAAGGGCAGCCCGTGAGGTGTGGCTGGCGAGGCCTCTGGGCAGGGCTGGTGCTTGTCCCTCGGGTTCTCTGCCCCCCCCCCAGCCTTGTCATTCTCTCCTGCAGCAGGCCTTGGGCTCTGCTGCCGTACAGACACTTGGTTGAGACCAGCTGAGCTGCTCCCGCGCAGGGCCAAAAACATGGGTGGGGGGTTGTGGGCGGGGTGGTGGTCGTGTGTCTCTTCCACACAAAGAGACCATTGCAGACCAGTGGACACCAATGGCCCCTCTCTTGCCTTTCAGGTTCTGGCTCCTTGGCAGCCATGGCTGTTTTTGAAGACAAGTTCCAGCCGGACATGGAGGTAAGAGTGTCTCTCCCCCCCCCGTCCATGCAGGTCGCATTCCTTGACACGTGGTTCTGGGGGGGCCCTGGCTTGGCTTCAAGCAAAGGCACGTCAATCTCCCGTTCCTCCGAACTCTTCTGGCCGGGGCCAGCAATAGAAATGGCCGGGACTCGCTGGCACGGAGGGTTGCGCAGGGGCAGCAGTGTGGCGGAGAGGGCCGCGTGGCATCGGGCACCCTCTGTATGCCACCGGCATGTGCCGTGTGTCCACCCACTCGCCGTGGGAGGAGTTTCTGAGTCCTAGACATTGAAAGGGGCATAAGAGGGGTGTTGTGTGTGTGTATTCCCTGCCAAGCTGTGCCACTCCTCTTCGTGCCGATTGCCAGGCTGGCCGGGTGGGCTGCGCGCCCAGCGCTTCACAGGCAGAGGACTCAAAAGGCAGCCTGTCCTGCACCCTCCGGTAGCGACGCGCAAATTAGCATCTGGAATCTAATTAAGCAGCTGAGTGGGGGCAGCCGCCGAGTTCTGCAGGCAGAGACAATCTCAACCCCCCCCCCCGCGTGCAACAGAGACACTGAAGCTGCTCACCCAGGGCAGGTGCTCCCGGCATTAGCATCCATTTGAAGGCGAGGAGCCACTCCCGCCGCCTGCACCGCTCTTGGCATGCGCCGCGTCCCTGGAGAGCCGCGCCGCCACATGCACCGCGCACAATATTTATACATCTGTGACAGGCAATAACAGCAACTTGGAACCATTTCTGTGGCTGGGATTTCAAGTTGGGAGCTGCCAAAAGCGGCGCGGATCAAACCTGCGCTGGCAGCTGCTGGGCCCTGCAGAGGGAGCCGCCGACTTTGAAGCTGCGCGGCTGCTGGAGACAAAGGCTGAGGGCCGGCCAGTGCCTGGAAGAGGGGCTGAGAGGCTTCCAAGCTGTCCGAGGCCCCTTCAGCCCCCCCCGGGTGCACCTTGAGTTTCCAACAGGGCAGGCTGGCTTGCTAGCAAGTGGGGCAGCCCCCTTGGGACCTCTGGCCAGGCCGGTGGGGGTGCCTTGCGCCAGACATCTGAGGGCCACGAGCAGGTGCTCACGTGTGCGCCTGTGTTGCAGGGCACCCGTGAGGGGCCGGGCCAGGCTGACGGTGCCTTCTCCTGCAGTGGCCAACCGCTGCCCCCTGCCACGCCTGGGCTTCTGCCTGTCGCTCGTGAGCCTGCCTGCTGGCTGGGGCTCGCCCGCGTCCTGGTCGAGAGCCTGGAGCCAGACCGCCCCCAGCTGCCTCCTCAAAAGTGGGGTGAGGCCCTTGTGCTGCCTGCTGGGTGGAGGGGCTGCTGCGTCTGCCCCGTGGCCGCCGCCGGCTCACGCGTTTCCGCCTTGGCAGGTAATTTGGCATAAATTGTTAATGTAAATTCAGGTTAGTGGGGGAATTTTTTTTCCACCACGAAAGATAAACTGCTGATTAATTCAGCGTAGAACTCAAATTACAAATTGAAAGGGCCACTGCGGGACTCCGGAACCCGGAAGGCAACAGATGTTGAATTGATGCTCCAGCATATTTCACGCCGGCATGAAATATTAACATGCTTTACGATACTTTTGGTGTCGGCTCTGGGGTGGGGGACGCTGGGCTTGCCGGCACGTGGACTGGGGCACCCTGGGGGAAGCAGCACCCCCAAATCCTGCCAGGGGTCCGAGGGGAGGAGCAGTCCTTGGCAGGCAGGGGTCGGTGGCCCCGTGGAAACACTTCACTAGAGGGAAGGGTGGCGCTGGCCCAGGCAGAGCAGAAGCCCCTGGGCAGACAGTCCTGCAAATGAAAATGGGGTGCCGGGAGCTGCGAAGCAACCGGGCCCCTTCACGTTGGCTCTGCTCTCTCCCTGCGGACGAGGCAATGGTGGCCCAGGGCTTTGTGCGGCGACTGGCACAGTGGCAGAGTCCTCGGGTGCGTTGCTCCCAAAGCCTGGACCTCACCGGAGAGGTGACCGAGCGCCTGCCTGCTCTCTTGGCAAGAAACATATACTAGGCAAGCGGGGGGGGGGGGGGACCCGCGACAGCAAGGGCTTGGGGGACCCAGGCGTGCCCTCGGGAGACTCCTTGGGACTCCTGCCACCGCAGTTGGAGAGAGAGGTAATCTATCAGTTTTGGAGCGTCTGCGAACTGCAACTCTCCAGATAACGGGCTTAAAGTAAAGATTTAATACCGTCTCTCTGTGCTGTGATGTTGCAGTGACAGTTTAAAACTCGTTCTCTAAATCTCAGCAGACTTTATAGCCAGCAGTGGGCCAATACAGAGTTTAATGGCATTACAGCACATAAATCATCTTTTAAAGATGCAACCAGCAGCTCCAAAATTAAATGCAGACAATCTCCTCCAGTATAAATAATGTATCAAACGGCACTTGCGATGGGCCCTCCACGCCGTGTTATTTATTCTCGCCTTTACTGTGCAATTCCTCTGGCGCGCTTTGAGCCCCATTACTGGTCAGTCTAATGAAGCCGGGGGTCTGCCGGGCCCCCTCCAGCAGTTAGGCACATCTGTGGTGACCATTACGAGGCCGGTCTGGACCCCGCCGTGCCTTTCGCAAGTGCTGCCCATTTGTCATGTGGCGGTAAATGGAGGAGCACATGGGAGCCTGGGGACGCATTGTGTGATGTGGCGGCAGAGGCCGGCCAAGCAGCCTATCAAGGCCTGCCTGTCACCGCTGACTCGCATCACAGGCCATCACTCACCCGGCAGTCTCTCTCATTTAAGGAGCAGCCGCGGCCCCCGAGAAGGACATTCCCAGGCAGCCTGGGCTGGGCGGTCGTAAAGGAGGGACGTGCGCCTCTTATGTGCTCGGAACGTGGAGGGCATTTGTGGAGATTAACTATTGCGCTGGGCCGCCACTCGGGCCAGGACTGCGGCTGTCAGCACTTCCGCCGTGAGCCCCTCGACCCTGAACAGGGGTCCAGATTGCCAGCCTTCTCTGGGCCAGGCTGGCAGAGCAACCCCTCACCCACTGTGCCACTCTGTTACTTAAGAGGAAGAGTGTGGTGGCAGCGAGGCTCGGGCAGGGTTCCTCCCGCTGGGCTCTGGCGCCCGCCTGCTCTGCTGCAGCAGCCGAGGTCCTGGCGCAAGGGCGTGGCCACAGGATGCAGCTCTCCCTCGGTCTTGTGAGCTCCCTGAGACAGGGTCAAGGGGGGCCCCTTGGGCCTGACCCAGCTGATGTTCTTGGGAGGGGCAGCCCTGCATGACTTGTGGGTCTTGGAGGGCAAGACGGAGCACCTGTCCCCACCTTGAACTGTCCCTGTCCCCCCAGGAAGAGGCGGCCAAGCAGCTGGTGAGAGAGGCCATTGCAGCCGGCATCTTTAACGACCTGGGCTCCGGCAGCAACATCGACCTCTGCGTCCTGAGCAAGAGCAAGCTGGACTTCCTCCGCCCCTACGACACGCCCAACAAGAAGGGCCAGAGGTGAGTCCTGGCCGCGCCCCTCACCACGGCCAGGGGGAGGGGGCTGCGGCCTTTGGCTTCCAGGGCCCTCCATTCTGGGGGGCGGCAGCTCAGGGAAAGGACGATACAACCAGTCCTTGCTTTCCACAGTGCAGACACGCGAGAGACGGAAGAAGTGGGGCCACTGGGCTGGTGGGAGCGGCCACCACTGTTGCCACAGCCCCCGCCCTCCCTTGTGAGTCCCAAGAGTGATGGCACACGTCCCACTCATTCACTCTGGGCAAACACCCCTGCCTGACCCTAGAGAAAAGGCCTTGCTCACAGCAGCCCCACCCAGCAATTCCCGGAAAGGGCCAAGACCCAGCTGAAAGCGTCTTGTCCTCCTCTCTTCCCCCATCCAGGCAAGGGCAGTACAGGTGCGAGAAGGGAACCACGGGGGTCCTCAACGAGAAGGTGACCCTGCTGGACCTTGATGTGACAGACGAGAGCGTGCAGACCATGGACACCTCGTGATCCTGCCCTGCTCAGGACCCACCTGCTGTGTATTAGTGTTTCAGAGTGAAATAAAAAACCTGTGGGACTCAACACCTTGGCTGAGTGGTGGAAGGGCTGGGCAAGGGGCGGGCCCAGGGCCATTTCTGCCTCCACTCTGTCTTGTGGGGGGGGAGCCCTTATTCAGGAACACTGACTTGCGAGTCACCCCTAAGGTCTCCAGCTGCCGGGGCAGCGTGGGGATAGGCCCCTCCCTTGGAGAGAGGAGAGCTCCCTTCTCTGTCACAGCAGCACCGGTGTCCTTTGTACAAAGAAATCTGTTTATTTTGTAAATCCTTTAACTCTTATCTAAAAATGCACAGTAGCAAAACAGAAGTACATTTACCGAAGCACTACTAGGCCTTAAGGAGCAAGCAAGAGACCAGAATTAGCAGACCCGTTGGAAAGGGGGGCGAGACCCAGGCAGTGCTGCACCCCCAAGCAGTGGGGGTGCGGCAGAAGCTCTCCGCCTCTCCCCGCCTCCCCGGCTCGCTTTAGTGAAAGGAAAATGCTGCCATGGCCCCCTTGGTGGCAATGGAACCACTAGGCTGCACCACCCCTCTCTTCCCAGCTAGCCTGTTCAGAGTTCCAGCCTGGATGAGCAGTTGGCCCCCACCCCAGTGTTTGTCCTTCACAAAGCAGGCAGGGAGGCGGCTGCCCACGGCAGGCAGAGGCATTTCCTGGACCCTCTCAGGGGTCCTTCAACTCCGTTTGAGCAAGAGATTCACATTTAGAAATGAGTTTTCACAGTCGGGGGGAGGGCGAGAGCGACAGGGCACCCCCTCCGCAGCCAGGCAGCCGCTCACGGTCACGCTGCTCTGGCCAGAAGAGGGAGGGGGGAGAGGGGCCTTTTGGTGGCAGTGGCCAAGTGGCCGCCCCAAGGCTGCTGGCCTGCTGAGCACACAGGCCCCCCCGCTTCTGGCCAAGGAGGGAAGCACAGACACTCCAGGCTGGGGGTCCGAGGCGCCTGCGGGCAGCAGAGGAAGCGGAACGCACAGGACACAAAGTCTACCGCAATTCTTACATTAGTATAAAGGGTGAAGTCACCAAAGGAATAGTTTCAACATTTCACATTAGTTAAGATACAGGCGGGGGGTGCCCCAGGAGGAGCCCCAGCCAGGCACGCCTACCCGAGTGCCACTCAGCCGTTGCCGAGGGAGGGTCTTGCTTTGCGAGAGCGACGTCTGTAACAGGTGGTTGGCGTGGGAGGCGGCGGCGGCGGCGTGGGAGCCCCCCGGGAGCGCAGGCAGCGGGCTGCTCAGAGTTCCTGCCAGGAGCGGGTCCGCCCCACAGGTGGCCGGCGGGGGTCGCGAGAAGGCTCCACTCCCCCCGCTGGAGCATGGCGAGGCACCGCTTGGTTCCGTCCGCGACACAAGGGTCAAGTAAGACTCCGCTGGGCTGGCTCTCCGGTCGGGCACGTGCAGCCAGCCAGCCAGCCAGCCGCCACCGCCTCAGGTGCTCGAGGTCCACACGTGCATCTGTTTGGCGAGCTGGTGCACAAAGCCGACGTCGGGCCTCTGGTCGGGGTCGGGGTAGATGCACATGCTGACCAGCTCCCGCAGCTGCAGGCAGGAGCAAAGGCAAAGGCGGCCGTCAGGAAGGGGCTGAGATGGGGGCAGAGGCTATGCTGGATCAGGCCAACGCCCACCTAGTCCAGCTCTCTGGGTATCCCAGTAGCCCACCAGATGCCTGGGGCCACCCCCTTGCAGCTGGCATTCTGAGGTACACAAAAGAGGATTTGCTCTCCTGTCGGGGGGGGGGGCTGTAATTAGTTGTAACCCAATCTGGCCTTAAGAACATCAGCAGAGCCCTGCCGGATCAGGCCAAGGGCCCACCCAGTCCGGCTTTCTGTGCATCCCAGTGGCCCACCAGATGCCTCAGGGAGCACACGAGATACCAAGGTGACTGCATCCTGTGGCCACTCCCTGGCACCCGGCATTCTGAGACAGCCAGCGGCTGAAGTATGGGGACGCCTGCGGTGGCCTTTTCCTCCAGGGCAGGTCCCCTGCTTGGCCCAGGGCAGCCCAGCGGTGTGGGGTGTCCTGGGCAGCTGGCCAGGAGGGGGACAGCACTGGAGGGCTGCTTCGGGGGGGGGTGCAGAGATGCTCTCACCTTGTCCGAATAGTGTTCAGCGGGCAGAGGCGGGTAGTCGCACTGCTCGATCTTTTGGCAGAGGGAAAACAGGTTCATCTTGTCACCGTAGAAGGGACTCTGCAGAGCCGCCATCTGGGAAGCAACGTGCAGACGTGAGCCCGGAGCACAACTGCCCTTCGCTCGGCCACTGCTCGGCGCCGGCCCGCGTGACACACAGCAGCCGGCCCCCTCCCCTCCCCTGCCTGGCCCTGGCCCCCCCACGAGGGGCACCATCATCGCCTTGTACTGGGCAGGAGCGCTCTCCCCCTCTGTGTGCCAGAGACCAGGCCTTGAGGGGCCGACAGGCCTCCTGCAGCCACAGCGCCAGCACCTTCTCCGGCCCACTCCAGCCCCCGTGCTGGGCAGCTGCTCTGGGGACCTGCGAGCGGCTCCCCCTGTGGGCACGGAGGAGCTGCCGCAGCCTTTCCCGGGGTGGGAGGCGCCCCCCTCGCCCCTGCCAGTCACTCCCGGAGACACGCGCTGAAGGCTCCCCACGACTCCACTGAGAGCGAGAGAGCGAGCGCAGGAGCACTCTTGGGGTGAGGCGAGGCGCAAGCGTCAGCCTTGGGGGCGCCACCCCACATCACACTCGTGCTCCAGAGTACGGCCTCAGTCCGCCCCAACTGACGGGCTGCCTGCAGGCGACTCCAAGGCAGCTTCTCCTCCACTTAGCTGAACACTACAGTGGGGCGGGGGGTGGTGGTGGTGAGGGAGCACTGCGGGGAGCTCCTTCCACACCACCAGCCACGGCTGCCCCCACCCAGCCTAGGCAGGCACAGGAAGACAACCGGCACGCGGCCACAGGGCAGTCCCTGCACACCCCACTGAGCCCGGCCAGAGCAGCCTTTGTGGGGGGGGGGACATGGGTGAGAAGCCCCCTCCCTCTGCCTAGCAGCTCACCCCCGCCCAGTGGGAAGCTTAAAGCAGCAGCAGACGGGGGGAGTCGCCAGGCCCAACCCCCCTCCCCCCTCGACTGTGCTGGGCCCTGGAGACCCGTTGCTGGCTGGAACAAGGGCAGCGCCCCCTGCTGGCCTCTCTGCTTCCTGCGCCAGCACTTGCCCCCTACAGCATCACAGGCAGGCAGGCAGGAACAGCAGAGTTGACACCTCTGCTGCCGCCGCTGCCCCCGAAAGGCACCCCTGGGCGAGCGAAGTAGCCCCACGCAGGGCAGGGCGCTCCCAGGTGGCCCAGCAGCAAGGCCCGCCCAGCGGAGCGGAGGAGCTGGCAGCGCTCACCTCGTACAGCAAGCAGCCCAGAGACCAGATGTCCGACTTGAAGTTGTAGCCGTTCTCGTGTATTCGCTCGGGGGACATGTAGTAGGGCGTTCCCACTGCGAGAGAGTGAGCAGGCAGAGAAGTTACGTCCCTGCGCAGGGGGGCTGGGCCAGGTGCGGGCAGGAGACTCAAGGGAGGCCCTGCAGCTCCCTCTGGGGCTGCTCACCCCCCGCCCTGCTGCAGCAGAGCCCGGAGACATCGGCCCCTCTGGCCCAGGCGCTGGCCGCAGTTTTCCGGCAGGGCCGAGCGGTCCGAGCTGCTCCCCGCCTGGGTCTGCGGGAGGCCTGGAGTTTGCTGACACCGGAGACTCCTCTGCACCCGAGCGCAGCCTGCCAGCCCCTTGTCAGGTACTGATCTAAGTGGGGGCCCCCCCCACCTGCTTTAGGGAGGGGGGCTGGGGGGGGCAGGCGCCTCCAGAGCCAGCCCCGTAATTTGTCGTGCGGCGCCTGGTGCCGCAGCGGCTGCAAGCAAGACGGGCGAGGAGCGGCTGGGCAAATCTTTCATTTCTCTTTCATTACCCCGGCATGTACTGTCACTTAATTTTTATGTATGCAACCCTTCCTGACAAATATGATCTGCTGCCGGGTAATTCGCCTGACGTTCGTTCTGTTCCTCGCTCTAATTACGGCTTCCGTTCCTGGCACGGAGGCGTCTGCGCTGCCAGAGCCGGGAGTGCACCTGTCAGACAAGTCGGGGGCCGCCGCGTGCCCTTTCCTGCCAGCCTGGCGCTCGCTTGCAAGTGTGGCTGTCCGTGCGCCACTGTGCCGTGCCCAGTGCCGGGGGAACGAGCGCAAGGCGGCCAGGGCTGGGCAGCAAAGCTCTCGTTCGCTCTCAAAGGCCAATGGGGGCCTCTCCCCTGCCCAGACCGCTACTCCCGGTCCCCCCCTCCTCAGACTGCATGGGAAAGGACGCTGACCGGGTGTGGGGGGGGGGGGGTCACGCGGCAGGACAGCCTCTGGCACAGCTGCAAGGGGCTGATGGCAGCACGGAGAGCTTGTCCATCCTCCTCCCGCCAACATACCTAAGGAATGTGCCGCGGTGGTTTTGGAGCTGAAGAAGCGCCCGAGTCCCAGGTCCCCCAGCTTCACGACTCCGGTGGCTGTGATGAAGACGTTGGCAGGCTTGATGTCTGGAGGACGGGGGGGGGGGGAATCAGTGCCGGAAGAGAGCCCCCTCCGGTCCCTCCCACCCTGCGAATGGGCAGGTCTGGCCAGGCCTGGAGCCGCCCCATGAAAGGCCACGCTGGCCATCAAAGCAGCCAAAGCCCCACCCCTGCGGCTCCCCTGTGCAGCCTCCTGCCCCCAACGGGGCCAAGCCACTGCACAGCCGCCTCCGCCCCACCCTCCCTCTCCAGCAGGCTGACGGGCCAGGCGGGGCCTAGAACGGCTGGCTGGAGAAAGCAGTGGCCACGCAGGCTGGCTCTCCCGAGACGTGGCAGCGTCACTCCTGCACAGCGGACAGCCCGCGATGGTGTTCCAATTGTGTGCTGGAGGAGTGTGTGTGTGTGCGCATGTCGGGGGGACAAACACCTTTCCTCGGGCCCAAGGGCTCTCCCTGCTAACGCTCCTGAAGGCCAATTCTCTTCCTCAGGGTTTTGGGGAGAGCACCACACACAACCACGGCCATTGCAGCCCATTGGGAAACCCTCTTTGGGGGGCAAGGGGGAGTGGAGCCCCATCCAGGGCCTTCAAGGGGGCTCCATGTGGAAGTGCAGCCATCGCCCAGGGCAGGGGTCTCCAGCCTTTCCAGGATGGAGGCTACATCTGTATTACACATGGGGTGGTGGTGAAAAAAAGATCAGTTTTATAAATGAATGAAATTTGAATGGATGGAAGTTTGACTTGGACCTTTTCTTGCAATCAGGATGATACGGAAGGAAGAGACATGGGGCAGTTACAAGGACACAATGCCCTGCTTGAACTGGGAGAGGGCATGCAGTGGGCAGGAATGCCCGACGTTGGCAAGTGCTCTGCCCCAAAGCCCACGCTGCTGCTGGAGGGGGGAGGCTTCCCGCACTGCCCCAGCAGGCCCCCTCCCAGCGACGGCAGCGGTCGGGAGCTGGGCGTGGGGCACCGGGAGAGGTCCGTCCTGCGAGCAGCACCGTCTCTCCCAGCGCACACCGGCTGCACATCAGCCTAATTGCTTCCGAACGCAGGCGCTTGCTAATTGGACCGCCAGACTGCTCTTCAGCGGGAGGAGGCGGCCTCGGCGTTACCTCGGTGCATCACCCTGCGGGAGTGCATGTGCTCAACGGCGCTGCACAGCTGCACAAAGTACTTCCAGACCGTCCGCTCCGGGATGAGCCGCTTCTGCTTCTTGAAGTACTGGGGAGGGAAACACAGACGGGGGGGGGAGTGAGCACAGCAGCCGGGGGGGGTCCTCCTTGCCTGTGCACATCGCCCCCGAGAGCATCCGGTGCCTCTGCCGTGTCGTGCACGCCCTGCCTGCCTGCCTGCCTGCGTGGATCCCCTCAACGCGATCCGCTCATTAACCGCATGATGAAAAACACGTCTAAGCAGGCCTGACGTTCTTGAACGGACACCCATTATAACTAGCAGTAATCTTGCTAATTGCCCTGCAGAGCATGTTTAGGGCCTCGGAAACCACCAAGGTCTGGAGTGCTCTGCCTCACACAAAAGGACGGAGGGACCCCCGCCAGTCGGCAGAACAAAAGGATTCCGCTCCTTTTGCAGTTTCTTTCCTCCAGGACCGGGGAGGGCTGTGCTGGTGCCGCCCAGAGGAGCTGGGCCCAGCCAGCCACGCAGCCACGGGCCTCTGAAGACACCCCAGCAGGAGCCCGCAAGGCCTTGGCCACCCGCGCCACAGCCTGGGAAAGGCCTCGGCACACCCTCCCCCCACACTGCCACCCGCAGAAGTGGCCAACGGGAACCTGACCCTGTCCAGGAACTGGCCCCACTTCCATTGGCTGCCCTTCAGGGATGCCCCACGTGAGCCCCCCTCACCACTGCCTTCCACACGGCCTCCTCCAACCGCAGGGTCGCCGCGGTCACCCGCCCCGGTCGCTGCACGGCTGGACGCTGGTGACCCCAGGACAGGGCACGCCCTGCCCCAGTCCGCCACAGACTCCGCCAGAGCAGAGCAAGTGCTGTGTGCCATCTGGTTCCTGAAGGCTCCCCGAGGCCGGCACCCACGCCGGCCTCCCCCTCGCTTGACACGCAAAGGGCAACCGCGCGGCTCCAGGGGGACAGCCAGGGCGCCCTTTTCGCCTCGGCAAAGGCCCAGGGTCTGGCAGCAGGAAGGCGGCACATGGGAGTGGCCACATCTGCTCCCACGGGGGTGCCTGTCTCCAGATGGACGCGTCACAGGAGCGACTGGAGAACCAGGTGACACCAGCCGAGCCAAAGCAGTTCCCCGGCAAGGCTGCACAAGGAGGTGTCCAGGGGGGGCCCCGCCGGGGGGGCTCCCCCACCACGGGGGGGGGGGGGGGGGGGCTGTCCTCACCTTGATCATCTGGGAGAGGTCGCCAGCATCGGCCAGCTCCAGCACAATGTTGAGCTCGTTGTCCTCGATAAACGAATCCAAGTACTTGATCACATTGGGGTGGTTCAGTTGCTGCAAAGACCGGGGGGGGGGGGAGAGCAGCAATCAGCACAGCCCCCAACAGGCTCACAAAGCCGGGAAGGGAAAGGGGCCAGAACCGGAGCCCCAGAGCCCCCCAGGCGCCCCACGCAGCACCGCCGTTCCCGCGTCTCCTGAACGAGGCCAGTACAGGCCATCAGGCGCTCTGACAGGAGAACACGAACTGCAGAGCCGTCACCCCCGCTCACCCTCACAGGCACACGCACAGCCCCGCACGGACGGCTGCCAGCCTCTCATTTCCTTAATGCGGCCTAAAGCCTTGATGGGAGGGAATGGCTGGTGCGTACGCAGAGCAACGCTGTCAGCCTGAGGCATGCAAAGGAACCGGCGGCCGCTAACTGGAAGGGGTGATGCCGGCCGGCCGGCCGGCTACTAATGAGGCCGGCTATCCGGGAGGGCTCCCTGCCTCCCGTCCTCTGGGCAGCTCCGCGAGTTCCCAAACGCGAAGTGCGCCCTTCCTAGGGGACGACGCCCACATTTTACGGGCGCTTCTACTCCGCTGCTTTTTCACGCTGCCTCCCTCCTCCCCCCCTTTCAAATTAGAGGCGACACGCGGAACGGCAGTCCCTCGAGCAGGCCTGCTGGGGCCGTGCAGGAAGAGGCTGCAAATCTGACTGCGCCTCGGCAGGACTGGATGTGGCTCGGCCGCTGGAGGATTCAGACACAGGCCTCGGGGGAAGCTGGACTCCAGCCGCTCGCGCAGGCAGAGCCGCGCCTCGGAAAGCAACCTGGCTCCCTGGCAGGGGGACAGAGCAAAAGGGGGCCCTCCCGCCCAGCTGCACTCCAGCGGCACACAGGCGGCTTGGCATGCACGGCTGTGCGCAGCCACCTCCAGGGAACCTCAGGGGGAAAGTCCCGTTGGCAGCACTGGCTGCTGCTGGAACTCGCGCTGATCTCATTCGGCACCGCCTGTCCAGCGGAGACTCAGCTTCCCGTTTCGCCGCCTCCTATCCAGCCAGCAGGTCCAGAGCAGGCCCCATTTGGCCTGCAGTCTTGGGCCCGCCCTCGTCACAGAAGCACAGGCCCCGAGTTAGAGGCAGTGAGCTGCGCTGGGCCTGCACACGACGCTGCTACAAACCTACACAGGCCTTGCCCCAGTGAAGGAGCCACAAATTTCAAAACTGCGCAGAGGCTGGAATGGTGGGCCTGGCGGGTGAGGAGGGGCTCCCCTGGCAGGGCCCCCAGCAGGCCTCGACTACTTTCCCAAAGGTCCCGACAGGATCCAGGCAGGATCCAAAGGGGCAGGCCTGGGAGAGGCGGGAGGGGCCCGCGGCTCCTGCAGAAAGCGGGAGACGCATCTCCCCCCTCTGCTTTTGCACAGCAGAACAAAACATCCTTCAAAGATCAGTCCTCAGGGGAACTATCAATTAGCAGGAGATGAGCTGCAGGTATTGATTTGACAAGTTATTAGCTGCGCAGGGCTGGAGGAGGCGCAGGACAATTGCTGATGCCGACAGACAGGCCGAGGAGGCCTCCTGGAGCCCCCCCCCCCCAACAAAGCCTTGAGGAGCTCTGCCCTCCCCGAGACTGAGCAGGCACCTGCAACAAATTACAGGAAAACGCTGACCAGCAGCCTGTCATTAAGCAGCGCTGCTCAGGACGACAGTCAGAACTTCGCTCTGATTCGTCCGGCTTGCCAGAGCGGAATTATGTACGTCTTGGGCAAAATCTGTCATCCTCGGTTGGATCCTTCACTCCGGAGTTTGGCTGCGTCTGAAAGGAATGCCCGGTGGGCAGCAGCCCTGATGGCGCCTCCGCAGCACAGCCCTGCTCGTCAGGCTGACCTCCCGCCAGGCCTGCGTGGCAGAGCGCAAGTGTCCGAGCAGGCAAGGGAGCCCCTCTGTGCGGCTCTCCAACCGGGCGAGGGGGGCAGTGAGGCCGCGCAGAGGCCGGCTCCAAAGACGCAGAGGCCTCACGAGGCAAGGGGGGGGCTCCAGCGCTGGGCCTCCGGACTGGGGCTCTGCTGGGCCCAGGCGGCCGACGGCCTCCTCTTGCCAGGGGCCACCTCTCTGCTCCTGCCCCCAAGGACAGGGAGTGCCTCCCAGAGTCCGGCTGCTCCCTCACCCTCACCCATGGCCAGAGCACGCTCCCGCCTCGCCCGTTTTGCACAGGCCAAGCAGGGACAGGAGTGACGACGACGTTGGGAGGGAGGGAGGGCGGGCGGGCAGGAGGACGCCAGCAGGAAGCAGCCGGGCTCTGGCGTGCCAGGGAGGGAAGTGCTAATTATCCCCCGGTATCACTTCCTCTCGTTTCTCCCTTCACAGCCCAGCTAATGCAGCGTTCACAGCTGCACATCTGGCTCCCTGGCAGGCCTGACACCCGAACATGTGCGGCCGCCTCTGGTCGTCTTCCGCGGCAGGGGGATAACTGACCGCCTCCCGCCCCCCTCGCCCTGCGCATCTCTGTCTCGCTCACCCCTGATCTTAACACAGGGGGACAGGCTGGCCCGGAGACACGCAGCGGCAGCAGACGGGGAGGCCCGTGTGAGGAAGCCCCGCCTCGGCCTCCCGGCCTCCCCGTGCTCTCTGCCGAGCAGCCCACGCGGAGGAGCGCTGCGACACTCGGCGGTCTTGCCCTGGCCGGCAAGGTCCGGGGCTCCCAGCCTGAGAACAGCCTTCTCCCACCCTAGACCCCTCCCAAGGGCTTCTGACGGCATCCCAGCACCTGCGTCGTGAGACAGACACTGGCGTGGCCAGGCAGCCCCCGAGTCTTGCACAAGCATCGTCCTGTTTTGCTACAGTTTGCTGTTCATTCACAGCGCCCCCCCGCCCCCCCCCCCCGCAACTGGTGCAATACTGGCACAAACGCCACTGGCCGGAACAGAGCACACAGGTCTCAAACACAGATCCCTTCTGCTGTCCTGCGATGCAAACTCTATCCAAAGAACGTTTAAGGCACCCCGCCTTGCTCAGACTGCCTCGCTCAGTGGCCCACGCGAAGTTGCGAAGCCATTTCCCCCAAAAGCCCCGCTATCAAGGAGCCCGGAGCCCGCCTTACCTTCAAAAGGTCTATTTCTTTAATGCAGTCTTGTCTCGCCTTGGCATCCATCATTTCAAATATCTCCAGAAGGAAGGAAGGAAGGAAAGTGACAGGCTCAGAGACAAGCAGGAGACACGGGAGACTGACAGCACGACGACTCCACCTCCGCCCTGGCTGGCTTCCCCACCTGCTACTCCCTGGGAGACCCACCCCCACCCACTCCGCTCCCCCCCCCAACTCAGGACTAAAAGGAGCAGCAGGCAGAGCCGATGAGCCTGGCCGGGGGAAGTGAGCCTGGCCAGGGGAGGGCAGGACAGAGCCCAAAACTGAGCCTGCCACTCCAGAGCCCCAACAGCAGTGACAGTTGCACGCTGAGACCTGGGGAGGGGGGCTGGCCGGCTGAAGGGGGGCCTGGTTGGCCTTACCTGCCCACAGCCGCTCACCTGCACTTTCTTTAGCGCCACCGGTTTTCTGTCCAGGAGGCAGGTGGCCTTGTAGACTTCGCTGAATTGACCCCGTCCAATTTTTTTCTCTATCTGGAAGTCAGCCAAGGTGCAGCGATACGGGTACGACGTCAGGTGCCTCTGTTGAAAGGAGAGAGGAAGTCGGCCGTGAGCCAGCGGGATGGAGCAGTCAGCCTGCACTGCCACCCCTAGAGGCATCTACCGCCAGAGCAACCGTGCGGGGTGTGTGTGGAGCCAGCTTCTCTGGCTGGAGTTCTCAAGCCCTTCCCTACTAGACAACTTTGGGGAAGAGGGGACTGTAGCTGCCACCCGCTGGCGTCACACCTTTGCTGTGAAGCGCATGGTGCCACTTTCCTCCGCCTCACCTCCAAACAGGGCGGCTCCTTCTGGAGCAGGCTGACAGTACTGTGACGCGTTGGGGAGCCCTTGTCTACAGGGCCTGGTGGGAGCCAGGAGGGAAGCCTGACTCCACCCCAGACAGGCACCTGTGCCTGGGGAGCTGCCTGACTGCCTGGGCGGGGAGGACTGCCAGGCCAACGGGGCCTGGGTTGCACTCCCTGACCCCGAGCGAGTCCCGGCAGGGTTGAGGCCGAGAGCATCGAGAGGGAGCAGGAAAAACAGCCCCGCCGAGAGCAGATTCCAGGCGCCCGGCAGAGCCCAGAGGAGGAGGAAGAGGCAGGGACGGCCCTGACCCTGCTGGAGCCTCCCCTGGCACCAGCCCCGCCATCGTGCAGGCAAGCAAGGAACCTACTTCTTCAGTAAAGGCACCGCCAGTTCAGCCAAGAGGGCTAAGCTCTGCAGCTTAAAACCCGGCACCGTCCGCTGCGTATGCTAAGCAAGCGCCAAGGAAAATCCTCCGGAGGCTCGTTTGCCGGAAGGCAGAGCACAGCGGGTCAGTTTTTTCACTCCCCGCAAGATGGCACCCGCCACGGAAGCCTCACTCGACACACCGGCACCCGCCACGGCTGCAGCTGCACCTCTGCATAGGCAATGACCTAGATTCGCCGTTGCTCTCTCAACCATCAGGCCCAATTAAAGCGAGGGAGCCGGGAGAGGGTGTTCAGTCACTCCAGGCCAAAACATGCCAGGACATCTCCCTTGATCAGGGCTGACCATCTCCCGGCTGGCCAAGACAGAAAGAGAGTCCCAGACCAGGTATCTACGGGCAGGCGTGCTCAGAGGGAGCGCAGGACGGCAACGAGACAGGCACAGGGCTTGCTCTCTCTGCAGGAAACCTGCAGGGCACAACAATCTGCTTTCCCCCCGCCAAATCCCCCAAACACAAGGCAGGGACGACTGTCCCACCTACCTGCAATGTCAAAAACCTGGGCACAAATCACACACAACTGGTTTACACAGATGAACTTGCAGTATATCAAACTGGGCACCAGGTAGGGCTAAAAATCTTGTTGGGTTTTTTTGGGGGGGGGAGTTGAGGTTATTGCTGGCGGGCTACAGAGAATTCACCTGGTGGAACAGGGCCGGCTTCCCCATCTCCTCTCTCCTAATTTAAATATTTGCCTTTATTTATTTGAGGCCTGCCTATCTACAGGAAACGGCGCAATTTCAGTGCTTGCTGCATTTCCAGGAGAGCACTTCCTGCTTGATGACATCACTTCCGGCCACGAGATAACTCCTGGTGGGTTCCGGTGCTGTTTAGAAGTTTTCTGATCAGAGTACGGGAATCCGTAGAGCCGCTGCTGGAGCTGTGCAGAATGGCTGCCGTCTTGGGGTGCTGCACCCCCACACAGGTCGCGGGCTCAAATCTCACTGACAGCAATACGAGGCGCCACAATGAATTCTTTGCATTACCTCTGAGCACCTAAGCGATGGCGTGATAAAAATAACCCAGCTGGGGGGGGAAAAAATCTTGAAAAGCAAGCACTTTGCAAAACACGGCCCCAGAAACGGCCCAAGCCTGGCTCCTCAGCCGCCGCCACCTTGGAGCCGAGAAAAGAGGCTCCCTTTGCAAGTGCACAAAGCAAAGGCGCTCTGACGACAGCCTGGCAGCCACTCTGCGCAGCCCCAGCAACCGCTACTGTATATATATAGTCCCTCACTCTAATTAGAAAACTTCTACACAGAAAGTGCCGCTGTGAGTCACTGGGAAAAGGTAAACTACAGCGCGAGGTACAAATGTGACGGATGGACAGCCGGGGGGGGGGGGGCTGTGAGCCCCTCTGCAGGTCTTCTGGGGCAGCTTTCCAACAGCTGGAGAGGCGCAGCCCCTTGCTCTGTCAGCTCCGCTGCCAACCACCTGCCCCTCGCAGAAGCCCTTTCCTCCACCCCAAAGACACCGTGACCGCATCCTGCCCTCCCCACGAGCTCTCCAGCACTCTGGACTCCCAAAGCCCTTCGCAATCCTCACTGCTCTCCCCATTTCCACCCTCGAGCCAAGCAGTGCCACGAGCCGGGCGAGGAGCCTCCGAGAGAGCGGAGGGAGGGGTCCAAAGGACCCTCCACAAGGAGGCCCCCTGAGGTCAGGCCAAGGGGCGGGGGCGGCTCATCAGCTCCTAATTGCACTGAATCAGACAGACCCCCGCAGAATGCCAGTGTGGGCTGCGAGAGGCCGGCCTGAACGGAGCTGCCACACAAGGACACTTCCTCATCTTGCTCATGGAATAATTACACGGGCTCCATCCTGCCAAATGAGACTGTAATTAACCCTAATTGCTCAAAATGCAACTCGGCTAATTTGAGGAAATCAGTTACTATTAAGTGGGTTAATATGACAAATTGCTGCATTCGGGAGGGGGGGGGACGGGCTCCGCACAGGGTTTCTCCACACAGCACTGAGGCCCCCGAGCACACCGGCAGCCAAGCGTCTCTGTGCATCTTCTCATGGGGCTTTGCTTGGCTCTCCGAATGAAGGACCCGGCAAAGAGCGGCTCACCCGGAGGGCAGGTTTTTCATTCAGCCCAAGAGCCCTTTGGGGAGAAGCCCTGGGCTTTTCACAGCCTGTGCACATGGACAGGGAGCAGCTCGCCCGGGAGCGGCAGGACACGGCAGCACCGCTCCATAGCTGAGACTCTGCAGCAGGCAGAACCGAGAGTCTCAGCCCACCCAAAAGAACAAGGTCAGCGAAAGAGATGTGGGCATCACAACTGCCAGCGTCCCTGGAGTGGAGGCAGAGAGAAGGAACAGGCTTAAGCTGCAACCAGGGAGGGGAGGAGAGGAGAGGAGGAAGCGGGCTCTGGCTGAGTGTAGCACACGCGCGCGCGCGCACACACACACACACACCCACACACAGAGTGCCCATTTGCCTATATCCACTAACCGCCCAGGAGGGGAAACAGGACGAGGGATCCGTGAGCCACAGAACGTCCTGGTGGAACAGGCCACAGTCCTGGCGAGCGCACTCATGGTGGCAGGGCTCCACCACTGCCACAGCGACCCCAAAGTCCATCGCGGTGCCTGCAGCCCTCACAGCGTCTCCCCTCCCTCTCTCCGAAGCACGTGGCCCACCCTGCAGACTGCTGAGACTTGCAGCTGGACTCTAGCCCTTCCTCTGCAGCCAGAGGGTGCCCAGCCTCCCCCCACCCGCTCTGTGAGAGCCACGGGCCCCCAGAAAGGGCTGGGTGGGTAGGTGGGGGGCTTGCAGCAATCGCCTCCCATCTGGCTCTGGCTCAGCTCCCAGGAAGTGTGGCTGGAGCCCTCCCCTGCTCGCCTCCCCAACCCGGCTTCAGTGCCCTGGCTCCAGGGCAATTCCCTTGGCTCCCCTCTTCATACCCTCCCCCCCCCCATGCATGGCTCACCTGAGCGTCGGGCTGGAACTCCTGACCAGTCACTTTGCAGAGCGGGCTGTTCTGGTCCCCTAGGTGAGGTGGGTGGTTGTGCTGTCCTTCCATGGTGACATGCCAGGCTCTGCCTTGGGACTCTGTTGTTGGAACAAGAGGGCAGCTGCGTCAGAGCCAAAGTGACCCCCGGTCGCGTGCGCAGAGGCTCCCAGGACAGTCAGAAAGGGGCCCCTCCCTCCCTGCTCTGGCACTAGACACCCCCCCAGGGAGCCCTGATAGGACCTCCACGTCTTTTTCAGAAGCCCCAAGAACACAACACAGCTGTGCACGGTCCACTAACGCTGGCAAGTCTTATGTCCGCCCCAAACACGTGTTCAGGGCAGGGAACAAGCGGGGCAGAGGGGAGGCGACCACGGTGGCCTCTGCCAGGGGCCAGGACCTTGCCACTGCCACCCTCTCCCTGCTGCCCAAGGAGGACTGCACAAAATACACCTCTCAAAATGCTTTACAGGACGACTGATGCGCAGGGACATTTGTTTCCGTTGAGCAAGCCAGGTTTACAGCCTCACTGAACCTAATGGGCTGACTTCTGAGCAAGGCAAAGAACCGTTTTCAACGCCTCTAGCCACATACGTAAGTGATGGTCTTGGGTCCCGATTCCACCCTCTCCTGGCTCCGTGCGTGAGTGACAAGGCAGCCGCGGCCATACCCTGGGAGCGCATCATTTCCCAGTGACTTTTATGGGCCATTATCTCACAGCATTTACGCCACTGCCACAATGCCTGGCAGGAATATTTCACCACCGGAGCCTCCTTGTCGTTAGTATTCTCGCTGCAATTTAGTCAGATCAACCTTTACATCTCATCCATCATGCTGAAGAGCCCTGGCAAGCACAGCGCCAGTAATATATGCCTCCTTGTAGAGCCTAATTACCAGCCATGCTAAGCAGCCCCCACCGCCGCCTGCCCCCCTCCCGCGAGGCGAGCAAACAGAACGCACTCTGGGTTCGCACCCTCGCGCTTCCTCCTGGTGGATGCACACCAACTGACACTGTCTGGCACACGACAAACACGCGCGAACCCAGCAAGGCGGCTCCTGACAGCCCTTCCACACGCACTGAGTATTGACTGCAAATCCCTGACAAGTTTTTAGCTCTGCTGCTTGCCTTTCTCAGGAGCTGGCTCAAGGCGGCTCGAAATCACCATACGCAGAGCCGTTTCCCCACAAAAAGGCACACAACAGCGTGGCAACAAGATGCAGCCTGCACCTCTCAAAACTTCAGAGCGTTCAAGAGTGGCAGTGGAGGGAGAAGGCGTGAGGAAGTCAGACTCGTCTCAGGCCGGACCCCCAACCTTCACTGCTGGGACACAGCCAAAGACCCGATTAAGTCCCCAGAGGCCTTTGTGGCCAGCCGCATCCGGGGTCCGCTGCCGCAGCCAGCCTCAAAACCGGAGTGGCCATGAGGACCCCTGGGGGCTGGGGTCGGGGTCTTCCGCAGCAGTCTTGAACAGGGGTCTTCTTCAATCTTGAACAGGGGTGATCACACTCTGCCCTTCATTTTATGGTGCAGGAAGAGGTGTGTGTGTGTGTGTGTGTGTGTGTGTGTGTGTGTGTGTGTGTGTG
>JAJKFI010000174.1:361217-415601 GCA_029204185.1 Lerista edwardsae | reverse complement strand
GTGTGTGTGTGTGTGTGTGTGTGTGTGTGTGTGTGTGTGTGTGTGTGTGTGTACACTTTAAAAAACACTTATCTGGGTCCTATTATAGTATTGGTTTCTATCTCATTGTATTGTTATTGTTTGTTTTAATCGTTTCCTGTCCTGCTAAATACCACTCTTCCACAGCAGTTAAGATATACACACACATCACAGAGCCAGATGTGATGTTTCCCCCTCCCATTTATCTGTGTGTGTGTGTGTGTGTGTGTGTGTGTGTGTGTGTGCGTGTGCGTGTGCGTGTGCGTGTGTGTAGGTGCCTGCTAATTATGCCCCAATTAATCCGTTTGTCTTTAAGGTGTCACAAAACCGTTTTGTATTTTGCAAACCAGCAACTTCAAGCTTGTCAGTAGCTCTGGCACACACATTTTATGAGGGTTGGCATACGATTCCTGCTTACAGCAAGGTGACCTGGCTGGGCCCTGGAAAGGCGATGACTAGGTTTTAGCATGCTGTGACCACAGAGGCTGAAAGCTGGGGCTGCTTTCAGTCTGACACCCAAACCCACCAAGGCTGTTTAAGCAGAAAGGACTGCCAGAAAAACGCCCAGCACTCTTTTCTCGTGGCTTCTGTCCACAGCCGACAGCCACTCCAGAAGCGGGGGGGGGCACCACCGTCATTCACGTCTCCACACCTGGATGTCACATGACGTCAAGCCCACCAACACAAAGCTCATCAGAGCCGGCCCACTATCGGGGTCAATACGACAAGTGGCATTTGCCTGCATTGATTTGTGGCAAGCGTCCCAATTCTGCTGGAAACACATTCTCCGCCCTGGCTCACGTTTACGTTCCTGTCTTTAGTCAGCAAGATTAACTTTCCAACAGAAATACGGTGAGATGCTTCTGCACTGTGTTCATTCACAAAAAAATCCCCAGCAAGCGCTGCAGCATCTTTTGAGAAAGCAGCTCGATCTGGTGGAACTTCCCCTATCGTTGTTCTCATCTGTCAAAGCGGGGAAAACATTAGTCACCCCTTCCTGCAGAACAGGGGACGCGAGGCATTCATCTCTGGCCCTTGCCAGATTTCAATCATGTTGTGGTTAACACAAAGGCAGAAAACCGGCCCCCAGCCTTGGCCAACTCCATATGCAACCCTCTTGTCCCATGAAGTGGCAAAGAGCCGCCGGGAGTCCCCCTCCAACGGAGACAGTTCAGCCACAGCTACAACCTTGCATTACTGTTTGGCATTCTGCTGACACAAATCCTACCTGTGCACTGTCCCTGGGGGCAGTCTGTCAAGGACCTTAAAGCTCTTAGGGGGTGTCCCCCCCAGCCAGGGAGGTGTGTCTCGCCACCCGCATGGATTTGGGGGCAGGAGGGAGGTCACAAATCCTAATGCAGCCGTAGGGACACTGCACAGTGGCACCTGGCGGAGGTCACTCAAAACGGCACAAAGCTTGTTAGTTCTGTCACGAGATACGTACGGATGTCCCGGGTGTCCGCAAAAGATCCCCATCTTTACGGCCTGAGGAGGGTCAGGTCAGTCAGCCTGAAGGCGCGTCTTCACACACAATCTTTGGGGGAAAGGCATGTATGTGTGCGCTCTCTCTCTCTCTCTCACAGACACACACAGCCTCAACTGACACTTGCCTGCACCGCCACCAATTCCAAAGGGCCAGCTCTGCCATATTGGCCCACAGAGCTCTCTGCGGTACGCGGTGCCCGGGAATGTTACAGGAGTTGCTGTCCTCCACGAGCAGGAATCAGTTTTCCGCTGGAAAGAAATGAAGTGCAGCCAGAACAGGAGCTCCTTGGGGGACTTATTAGATCCTCAAAGAGCGGCTGCAATTGCTGAAACTTGCTTTTGCCAGCAGAAGCTTCATCGTGCACAGAGACACACGGAAAAAGCAGGAGAGGGGAAAGCCCCGAAGACCACCCTTCACCATGTGCTGGTAATTGAAGAGCCGCATTTCAGGCGCAGAGTGCCCGGCCCGCCTGCCCTTGCCGCACGGGGCTTTTTCTGGAAAACTCCTACCGCTGCATGAGTGGCAGAATCAGGCCGGACTCCGACGCCCGTGTTGCCCACGGAGACCAGACTTCTGCTTCCTGGAGCTCCAGAAAAGATACGGCCGAGAAGACAGCCAGGCACGTGGGGTGTGTTCTGTGTGCGTTTGCTTTACATGGGGGGAGGAAGAGAGGCAGCAGCCTTCCTAAACTCGCTCACCGCCACCATCCCCTGAAACCGCCACCGTCACAAGCTGGAAACGGCGGAAAAGCGCAGGAGCAGCCTCACGTTGCCAGCCAGAATTCTCCTTGGTTTTTAACCAAGCTACCTTTAGTCAAACAGGATGTGTGCAAAACACATAAACCACCTTGGCAGGCCGGTGGCATTCCAGTCGCTCCCACAGACGACCGGCCGTACTCCCACACAGCCGCTCCTTTAGTCAGACCCCAGCGCTCCACTGCACTTGTGGGGCCCCAACAGCAACCGCAGGCCAGGAGGCCTCTTGACTTTTCACAGTCACCAAGGACCATACAGCTCTTCTAGGTCCTCCTCCCTCCTCCTCCATCACGAGGCCATGAAGACACAATCAGCCATCCTGCTACTGCCCTGGCAAGAGCCACAGCTGCCAACACCAGGTGGCCTGAGCAGCCATCCCACTCCGCCAGAGATGCATGCGCGCGCACAAAGAGCTGCCCCACTGTCAGCCCACCCAGCAGAGGTGCAGGTCCCACAGGTGGAAATGCACAGAGGCGGTGATGCGCATCAAACAAGAAGAAAACTCACTCCTCTGCTGTGTATTATCAGTCTTAGAGCTGACAAGATGTTATAAATTGGAGTAACTGACCCGTGAAAGCAGCAAGGAGCTCAAGTGAGTTAAAAATTACCCCATAAATACCTGAAAGATTAACAGATCTTTAATATCCACCCAAGAAGCACTTACTCCGAGCACAATTGTTATGGCACCAGGGATTATTTACTCCATACAGCTGCCTTTAATGTACACAGTTTGCTACAAAAAGCAGCTCTGGCTCTTAATCCCCTAAAGCTGAAAGTCATCACTTAGATTTTCCAAACTAATTAAGCGTGGTCTGCAATGGAAGGGACAGGGATAGGGACAGGGACACACACAAACACACTCCCGTTTCTCGATTCTATCTGCATTCCCCCCTGAGGGCGGCAGAGCCCTTGCCCTCCTCCAACAAGGCCTGCCTACCCCCAGGGCACTGTCATCCCCCCACCTGATGGGCCAGGGGCCCCTTTTCCTCTGCCAAGCCAAGTCTATGGGCATGTGGATTCTCAGAGCAGAATACTTAGTCTTTTGGGGGATACAACACCGCATGTCAGACTGGAAAGCAATGGGGGGAGTTACTACGTGCCCCCTACAGTCTGGAGTTTCCAGCATCAACCTTCTTGCACTTAGCCCCCAACGTAGAAAGTTATTATTCCTGTGATGCTGAACGCTGCCATCTGCACAGCTGGAGCTGCATCATCCCATAAGCAAAAACAGGAGCTCACCCTCTGCCCCACAGACCGGTACCAGTCCCTGACAGTATAGAGACTGCCATGGGACACAAGGTGGATGGCGTGGGCTTGTCGTGAAGGTGGGCGAGTGGTGGCCTGGACACAAACAGAGTCAAGGAAGCGGGGGAAAACCAAGGAGGTTGCTTCTGCAGAGCGGACCCCTGGCACAAGCAAAAACCCTGGCACAGGTTGGCCACAAAGCCAGCAAAATATACATCAACACTCTGGAGGTGCAGGTTGCTAAAAATACAAAAAGTCCAACAACAAACAAGTGTCAGAACATCAGAAGCCAGAAACCAGCCAGTAGGCTGGGCAGACTGTCTAACAAAGGAGCGAAAGGATTACTGGGGTGGAGGTGAGAAGCTGTGGAGAAGCTGAACACATCCTTTGCATCAGTCTGCGCTGGAGAAGATGCCAGTCAGACACTCACACCTCTGCCCCTGGGAGGAAGGAGGAGCATCAAACAGAGGAACAAATCCAAGAGAGCTGAAACTCTGAGGCTAACAACAAATTAAAAACCGACACGTCACTGGGTCCGGATGGCAGGCACCTGAGAGGTCCTCAAGAACTCATGTGTAAAACTTGCTGACAAAAAATGTGCAACTTGTCACTAAAAATCAATCTTTTCAGCAGGGGACTGGAAAAAAGCCAAAAGAATACTCATTTTTAAGGAAATGAGGTAGGAGGAGTCAGTAAAGCCCATTAATGTGATGATGTCTCTTTTGGGTAAACAAGCAGAAAGTATTTAAAAAGACTGAATTGTTGAAGAAGAACAAGCGTTGTTAAAGATTCTCAACACGGCTTCTGCAAAGGGAAGTCCTGCCTCATTAGCCTTTTGGACTGTGTGTGTGTTTTATCCCAGCAATGGGTTAGGGGCAAAGCCTTTCACAGCTTGGAAAGTGATTGACAAATAGAAAACACAGGATGAAGAGTTCTACTAATGAAGGGAGGCAAAGACAGTGGGCCCTCCCAGGAGCTCTACTGGAACTGGGGTTGTTTAACTGGTTTACTCTGGCTCCAGCAATTTATGGACACGATGACATGTTTGCAGATGATACTAATATAAGTTCTTTGGGGCTGCAAAGACACAAGACTGTTGTAAGGTTAAAAAAAAAAAAAAAGATCCCTCCAGGCTACATAAATTGGAAACAACATGGCAAATAAGATTTACAACATGGCAAATAAGATAAACACAGGGAAGGGAAGAGAAAGGGTGCTGGTCGCAAGCTCTCCTTCCTTCCCCTCCTCCAAGCAGAGATTCACACTCACAGCAAGTGCAGCGTCGGACAGCAGCCGGCTCCCAGGAAAGGGAAAAATCTGGAACTTGAGCCACCCGACACCCACTTGAGCCAGGAGCAGACTGCTGACTCAGAGGCAGGCACTGACAGGCAGAGACCTGGGTTCCAGTCCCCTGCGCGTCACTTTGCAAGTGTGCACACGGAGGAAACACAACCCCAGCCTCCAAGCTCCCAATTTCGCATCCACAGGGCCTTTTCCAAAGGGCTAACATTTCTCCCTGGCCAGGCAGGCAAGCAAGCAGGCAGAGCTCACAGCTAAAGCAGCCCAAGTAATGGGAGAACGGTAAACACCGGCAGCTCTTCGGAACGGAAGGCCAGCAAGCAGAGAGGGCGTGGGTTGCCACCTGTCGCGAGAGCATTCTTGGCGGGGGCAACAGTTCACAAGGCCTCTCAATTTATGCTTCACCTCTGCAACTTTGAGGGCACTAAACCACAGTACTCGACTTATTCCAAAGAAAGTATTCCACAGGAAGGCACACTGAAAAGCCCCCCCCCCGGGAGAAGCCAGTCAGGCACCACCATTCATCCCATACCACGGCTGCCTCAAGTCAGGAGACACTTTCCGGATTTCAGCGCTTGGGCAAAATGGCCCGTTTTATGCATTCCTCGTGGCAGCTCACGGCTGTTCTGTCAAAGCAGACAATTAACTAATTATTTAAACAGCATGCATTACTGTGGCTTTGAGCCTCGCTCTCAAATGCAGGCAGCTCACGTCTGCGTCACCTTCAGCAGCAAAACCCGCCCACTTGGCTCACAATGGGGGCCTCGTTTGGTGTCAAGATGCTGAGCGATGCAAAAGACACCCCTTTCATGACGAGAGCCTCACATCTGCTGCCTTTGAGCCTCTACAGCACAGGTAATTATGATGAGGGAAGGACCTCCTCTTATCAGGAAATTGTTCTCCAGGCGCCCTGACCTTGTTGGAGCCGCTCAAGATGAGAACGCCACCATGTTTATTTTGATGATGCATAAAAGTCCTAGAGAGACCGTTTTTGAGAAGCAGAGCAAGACAGAGACATTAAATGCAGGCACTTCCAAGCCAGTCACTGCGGGGACACCAGTTGAATTCCAGGGGAGAATTACGGTTTCAAAGCAGCTCTGGGCAATATGTCAAAATCAATATTAAGCAGAGTTATCTGCACTTCTAAATCTGCTCTTTAAAGAAAGATCTATAAAGCAACGTGCCCAGTCTCCGGAGTCAGAGCTGCATTTTACTCAAAAGCATCTACTTCCAGGCCGCACGTTCCATGACGCACCTTAAAGGCTTGACTCAGGCTTTCATGAGGCAGCAAAGAAGGCTCCCTGGAACAAGGCGGCTGGAGAGGGGCAGGTGGAGTGCGTGGAGAAAAGCACCAGCAAGCTCCCTGACTGGCTCTCTGTTGGGGAGACAAGGGGCTTTCCAGGTCCAAAAACAGAATGGAAAAGGATATATTTTGCCTTTCCAGAGGGAACCACAAGGTGGTATGAAGTAAACCAAAGGGAAAGGGCAAACCATCTGTTCAGTGCCTGGGCTCAAAAGAACAATCCATGAAGCGGCAGACATTCGATCACTGGTACGTTCCGACTACCTTTCGCTACGCATCACATCAAGACTGTCAACGGAGTCGACTCCTGAGGTCTGCAAACGCAGCCGATCCTCAGCAATGCTACACTCAGCAGCTCTTACGCGTAGGGGGTCTGATCTTTCACTCCATTTCAGCAGGGCGGACGGAACCACCTAAATACTGAAAATTCTTTTAGTCAACTTGAAAACAACAACCAAATGTTTTCCCCTAATCTACCTCACAGGGGCCCTCAGAGCTTGCTCAGGCAGCAGCCGGGTGAAGGCCTCCCGGACTCCAGGGAAGGTGGGGCCAGCAGCAACCACGGCAGGTTCGCCAGCCAGGAGGCTCCAGTTGGGCAACATGCAAGAACTATGCCCACCAGCGACTCCACACTAAAGCGCACAAGCCCACCCTTGTCCTAGCAGCTGTGCTCCCAGCTCCCGCACCCCCTGCTGAAGGGACGCTTCTCAAAGCGGTTTGCAAGCCTAGACCCCGAGAGCCTCTTTCCACCCGTGTGGCAGATGGTATCTTCCGGTGGCTCTTTGCTGCATTCCTTAGGCATCTTTTTTAGATTGTGACCCTCTATGGAGACAGGACCACGTATGTAGCTACGCAAACTGCATTTGGATGGTTTCTTAAGCAAAATATTAGTATTGTTAATATATTAATACGTCAGGTCTTTCGCGCAGCAGACACCTCACAATAAAGGCAGGCGCCAGGGCAATCGGAGGTAACAGGCCGTTTGTGCCTCAGAGAGAGTTTCTTTAAACACTTAGGACTCATTGGCTGCACATTTGTTGTGTATCGGACTCCAGAATTTTGCTTCCCATTACCAGCCATGTCGCTGGCACTGAATAAGTGACAAACTAAACAAATCCTGCCATCATCTGGGCGGCAAGTTATTTTCTGGAGGTGGGAGGAGAGAGACAGAACGTTTGTGTTCATCACAATCCCTTCTTTATGCAGGGGGACTGTAGGACAGCAGACACCTCCCCCAGCGGTTGCCTCAGCCGTTTCTTCAGAAGAAAAAGAAAACCTCTACAGCTGTACACAGTCATTGTTCCTAGCTGGGCAATTAGCAAGAGTGGTCAGCTCACTCAGCGGATAGCTTCGTCCAGGAGGAGGAGGAGGACGGTGTGGGAGCATGGGCAAGAAGGAGGGGGGCTGCATGGAATGACCATGCCCCTGAGCTATGTGGCCTGTGGGCCACAGTCTGGGGACGCCTGCTCTACATGAAGCAGGACAGAGGACAGCAGAAGAAAACACCACTTCCTGCCTTAAGCCGGCTGGGCTGCAATCCACACCCTTCTTCCTCTTGGGGTGAAGGCCTTAAAGAGTGACTGCGTGCCCCAAATGGCAAGTCTGAGAACGTAGAGCCACATGAGCCAAGTGTGGCACAAGTCTTGTTGTCTTTTCAGGGTGATGGCAGTGCAAAGTGAGGAAACCATCACGTTTCTGGGCAGATGGAGCTGAGTAGCCTAAGAAGTAATTCTTCTGCATCAGAGATAGGTGCGAAAGTGATTTTTAAAAATTGTGTTTTGACACAAGAGGCAAGGTCGGCTGCTTGCTGCACTGGCCTGAGGAGATGCACACACTCCTGGACACTTTCCGCCACTTCAGCACGGCCACAAGCAGCAGACACCGCCCACCCCCCAGGGCAAACCTCCCGAAGGCTGCACCACCCAGGGCCTGGACCCCAGGGTCTGCAAGGAGGCTGGGCAATAGAGCTGGCAGCGGGCAGGCCCCAGGTGCCCTGCAGTTCTCAGGTATGCCAAGTGTTTTGGCCTTCTCTCAGGCCCATGAAGAGCGTGCACTGAGAGGAGAGGGGCTCTTTCCTGCTCAGAGTCGTCTGCAGAAAGAAGCCGCGCAGGAACAACTGGTCCAAGGCATGTCTTTTGGCAGCAGCGGCAGCTAACTTTATAAGAACTGCAACCCGACACCAAACCGCACAAATAACCCTATTTTTAGCGAAATTTCGGCCCCGCGTGACGGCAGGAGGAGCGCCGAGTGCAGGAGCGCAGGCGGGCTGGACGCCGGCGGGGGAGGAAGCGCGGCCCGTCGGCAGCAGCCACGTTGCGGGGCAGGAGCGACGCTGCGGGAGCGCACAGACGGCCCGGGAGCCTCCTCCGCCCTCCTGGCGCTCTTCCGGCCAGCTGCGCACCTCCGTCCACGGGGCTCTCCCGTCCCCGCGTCCAGGAGTGGGGCTCGGCCGGCTGCCCCAAGCGCCCCTGCGGATCTCTGCTGCGGAAGGCGCTTCCCGTCCAGCCAGACACGGCGCCCCTCGGCCCGGGGGGGGGAGACATCGGGGGGGGGCTGTGCCGGGAGAGGCGGGTCTCGGGGCCTCCCGGCAGCCCTTCGGTGGGCCTCTGTGGGGGGGAGGGGCGAGGTCACCTGCTGGGACGGAGGGAGGGGCTGTCGTCTCCGCGGGGCCTCCGTGAGTGGGGGAGGGGCGGGGGCGGGGCGCGCGGGGGGCTCACCTGCCGCGCTGCTCCTCTTCCCGCCGCCGCCTCCGAGGCCGCTCCGCCCCGTCAGGACGCTTCCGCCGCGCTCGTCCCCGCGCCCGCCAGGCAGCCTCCTCCGCCTTCTCCTCAGCGACCGAGCGCCGTGCGTGAGACGTGAGTCCCTCCCTCACTGCGCGCGCACGTCAGCGCGCGCGCTCCCGACTGCCACGCAGGCCTCTTCCCCGCTGGGTCGGCCGTGCGAATCGGCACGCGCCGAGGGGCGTGGCCTGGGCGGAAGGGGCGCGGCCTGAACACGCGCGCTCGCGCGCGCCGCCCCCGACCTCCCCTCAGCGTAGGCGGCCGTTGGCACCTCCCCCGGCCCCGCCCCCCCGCCCCCGCCCCCAGGCCAGGCCGGCTCCTCATCAGCAGAGCCTCCGCGCCTGGTCGGGCCAAGGGGCGTCCAGCGCAGGCCAGCCCCGTCCCGCAGGCGCCCACTCAGGGAGCCACGAGGCGATCGCATCCTGCCTGCGGCCACCCTTCGTGTCTCCGAGGCGAACGCGAGGCAAAGGCAGCCGAAGCCGCGCTCCGAAGAACGCGCTGGGTCAGCCCAGCCCAGCCGAGCCCAGCCTCCCGGGGCCCACCTGACGCCTCCAGGAGCGCCGGTGGCCACTCGCTTGCGCCTGGCGCTCTCAGGTAGCCCACTTCTGCCACTCATCAAGGCCTGAGCCCACGATGGACCTTTCTTCCAGAAACCTGCCCTGTCCCTTTTTAAAGGCACCTGGGCCAGGTGCCATCACCACCTCCTGTGGCAAGGAGTTCCACAGCTTAATTACCCGCCGGGTAAAAGAGTGGATGCCCCCGGGTTCCGATATTGTGAGAGAGGGTATTGTGAACATCCCGCCCACGCGGCGTCCAGCCCCGCCCCCACCCTGTCTGCCCTGCAGGGCTGTTGTCGAGTGGGGCTGCAGGCCCCGCGTGCAAATTGTGCTACAGGCCCCACACGGGGCAAGTGCAGGCAGCCTGCAGTGCACACTCCAGAAGGCCTGGGCTGGTCTGCTGCTAGCCAGTGTGCACTGTGGCCTGCAGGGGCTGCCAGTGGCAAGGGGGGAGGACAGCCTGGACTGCCCCTGCCTGGCTGGCCCAGAAAGTCCAGCTTCGCCTTCAGACAGACGCCGTCTGCCCGCCCACCCTCCTCCCACAGGGTGCACTTTGCAGCAGCCCTCCACAGGTCTTTCGCTGGCGGCTCCCTTGACCACCTGGGCCCCTGGCTGTGGCTCCCCATTAGGACTACCGTCCCACGCATTGTACGGGGCGGCAGGCGGTCTTGCATGAGGATGCCGTGGCTCACCCTGGGGAGCCACAGCTCACAGTTCGGGGACCAGTGCTTGGAGGGTTGGGAGACACAGCACAAGAATCTCAGGGGTTGGGCCTGGCTTCAGAAAAACCCTGCTGGCAATTCCATGCTTAGGGTGAATTGGGACGCCTCTGGGCTCCTCCCTGCAGCACAGGGGGCCGGTGGTCCTCTCCACGTGGACAGCATCTCTGGTGTGATCTCCACCAGGGTCACACCCGTGAATCGGAAGCATTGCTGTTGCTACTGCTGTCGTTCTCCCCCATCCGAGACTGCGGATGAGAAGAGATCATCTTCTGCGGTGCAGAAGAGAGCAACAAAAATGATTACGGGGCTGGGGCACCTCCCTTATGAAGGAAGACTGCAGCGTTTGGGGCTCTTCAGTCTAGAAAAAAGGCACCTGAGGGGGGACATGATTGAGACATACAAAATTATGCATGGAAGGGATAGAGTCGATAGAGGGATGTTCTTTTCCCTCTCTCAAAACACCAGAACCAGGGGGCATCCGCTAAAACTGAGGGTTGGGAGAGTTAAAACAGATAAAAGGAAGTATTTTTTTACCCAGCGGGTAGTTAATCTGTGGAACTCTTTGCCACAGGAGGTGGTGATGGCATCTGGTCTTGATGCCTTTAAGAGGAGATTGGTCCATCGTGGGCTATAGGCAATGATGGATTGTGCAACCTCCTTACAAAGGTGGAGGGCTACTGGTACCGGGTGCAAGGGAGTGGCAACAGGATGCAAGCATCTTGTTGTCTCTTGCCTCCCTGGGGCACCTGGTGGGCCGCTGTGGGATACAGGAAGCTGGACTAGGTGGGCCTTGGCCTGATCCAGCAGGGCTCTTCTTATGTTCTTATGCGGCCTGAGGACCTGCGTGGGGTTTTTCAGGGCCAAGGGTGTTTTCTGCAAGGCCCAAAGGAAGCGTGGCTGGCTGACGGGATGCCACATGCCAGCCCAAGGCTTCCGTGAGAGGAAGTGGAGGCGAGAGAGGCCCGGAAACCCCCTGCCGTGGAGCACTGTGGGGAACCCCCTGAGGAGGCCTTCTAGGCAGAGGCGAGAACTCCACTGCAGCCGGGGTGAGGAAGCAGCCTCAACGGGCCACGTGAGGAGGGTAAGTCTTGCCTTACAAACAGCCGCCGCCTGCAGGCAGCCGTTGAGTTTGCGTCTGCAGCCCGGGCTCCGTCCGTACGCTGGGGAAGGGGCTGCGCTTGCTGAGTCAGCCGCGCCGCACAGGCAGGCAATTATGCGCGGCCATCTGCGCCTGGCTCCTGGCAGGGGCACAGCAGCCCGCGGCCGGCCAGCAAGCGAACGAACAGGCAGGCTGCGGGTGAAGGGAGGAGCAGAGGGGAGGAAGAGCACATTGGTGGGGGGTGGGGTGTCAAGCACTTCCGCCTCCAGAGGCAGCAGCGTGTCCTGATCCCCCCAACATAATTTGCCCCGGTTCAGTCCGGCTGCAGCCCCGCCTCCCTGATGCCGCTGGAAGGGCTGCAGCCAGTCAGTTCCGTGATCATCTGCAGGCCTTAATGACCGGGCCGGCTCTCCTCGGCCCCATCCCTTCGGGCACGGGGTGCGGAGCAAAGGGGCTCGCCTAATTACCTCCCACTGTCATGTCAATTTGCCGAACGCCCCGGGGAGCTCTCCTCCTTTGGCCACCCGGTGGCAGATGGAAGCAGGCTCTGACACCGCCTCCCTGCGGTGGTCTTACCTGGCTCGTCCACCTGCTGCCCCGTCAAGGACACCAGTGCCAAGGCCGGCTTCTGATGGATCATGGGAAGGGGCGGGCGTCAGGCCAGCTTGGCTGGAGTGGCAGTGAAGCTGCGCGGCCTTCAGAAAGTGCCTGCCTGCACACCCAAACGTTCCTTGGTCTTCAGTGCTGAAACGTTGAATGGGATTGGGTCCCGAGACCCCGTGAAGTCAAGGAAGCATGCCAGAGGCGCCCAAAAGCCAAAGTGGCGCTGAGCACAGGGGCTGCTGCTGGCATCCAGCTGAGCTGCATATTGGCGAGGGTGCTGGGAATTCTCCGTCGAAAGCCTCCCGCCACCCTCCCAGCTCCCCTGGGGGGGGTGGGAAGAATGGCCGCGAGGCCTTTCTAGTGCAGAGACACCAGAAAGGGAGCACATCTTCCCACATCCCCATCAGTGGGGCACAATTTCCGGCGTTCTTCCCACAGTGATATTCTGAGCACAAGTGCGCCTTATCCAGGTAAGGCATTTCCTCAATGCGAGGTCTGAAGGCCCCTTTGGGACAGGCAAAGCAAATTCAGAATGCCAGGTGCAGCAGGATGCAGGTATATCTTGTGGTCTCATGTGCTCCCTGAGGCATCTGGTGGGCCACTGTGAGATACACGAAGCTGGACTAGGTGGGGGCCCCTTGGGCCTGATCCAGCAGGGCTCCTCTGACGCTCTCAAGCAGAGTCCAGGGGCTCGGGGGCCAGCAGGAGTCTCCAGTTCTCGTCCCCTTAAGTTCTAGTAATGGGAGTACTTTACTGGGAGCCCAGCACCATCCACCCCTTATCTTTTATTTATGGCTGTGGCAGCTCAGAGAAGAGTAAAAAAGAAATCATAACCCTTTAAATAATGGAAGGCAGCGGTATTAAAAGTACCCCGGCAGTTACGGTGGTTGCAACAATGCGTCCCCACAGGCCTGACGCTGCACACACCGGCTGCATTTTTAATTTTTCCAACATATTTCTCTCCAAATTATCCAGTAATACCAGAGAGCCACGTTTATGGGGTGATAAATTACTGCAATAAACTGCCTGAAGTCCTGAGGCGGAGGCAGTGTGCCCCTGCAGGCGAGGAGCAGACAGCCCAGCCCCAGGAGGATGCTGGGGGGGGCCGGGAAGCCCCTCCGTGCGCTCTGCCTTAATTGCTGGAGGGCAGCCCTTCCGGTGGCAGAGAGCCCCACAGCCTCGGCCGAGGACTCCACTTGCCTTCCGCTGCGGAGTCCAGGCGTGCCCGAGATCCCTCGGGGGTGGCTGAGGAGAGGGAGGGGCACAGAGCAGGGGGAGGCTGGCAGATTCCGCTGCTCCAAAGTGAAGCCGTGAAGGCCAGCCTGGCCCGGCTCCCTGGCAGACACTCCCTGCCCTCCTCTCCCCCTCAAAAGGGCAGGGTCCTTGGCTAAGCCACCCAGAAGCCACCCGGCAGGCAGGCAAGCAGGCTCTGGGTTTAGGTTTCAGCAGAATGTGGCGGCCTCCCTCAAACGCAGGCCTTGGATGGCCTCATGCTTGCACATGGAGGGGGCAGGCTGAGTTTGGTGGGGGCCCGCCACAAATTGATGCTCAGAACAGAGGGAGAGGTGGGCAGGGACCAGGCCAGGCCAGCACCCTCCCCAGAGTCCTCTGAAAGTGGCCCTTCCGGACACCAGCAGCCCAGCCGTCTCTCGGGTCAGCTGGTGGTCAGTGAGGAGCCGGTGGAGGGCAGACCTGCTTCCCTCGTCACGGGACACGCGGGCCCAGCAGCACCCCCGGGGCCCTGCCACGGCTTAGCAGCGGATGCCTGGGCAGGGACTGGCGTTTTCAGACAGCGCCCAATTAAGTTACCCAGCCTGTGTTCGAAAGGGGGGCCCCCTTGCTGGGCTTGAGTTCAACAAGGAGTGACAGAGTTGGAGAGAGCGGCGAGCCGGCCGTGCCCCTCTGGAGATGGCTCTGCCTTGGAGGCCAGAGGAGGAAAAACCTGCCCAGGAGGGGGTGCCTGCACAGCCCGCGGCGGAGGGGCCGTCCAGGCAGGCTGGCTTCCCTTCCAGGCCGCCCCTGTCCCGGCTCTGCTCTGCAAGGACCCCCAGACCGGGCGCTCGTTGGCCTGGAGACCATTGCTGGGCATCCCGCCTCTCACTGGAACTCGGTTGTTCCTGGAAACACCCAGGCGGGGAGGCAGAGGGCAGGCTCTCCAGAGCACAGAGCTCCCCCCCCCCCCCCCCGCCGGCCCCCCCCTCGCCCCCCGCGGGGGCCGCAGCCGAACCCCCAAACCCCCCCAGCCCCCGCCCCCGCCCCCCCCCCCCGCAGCCCTTCCTTCCGTGTGCCTCCCCAGGCACCCTGAGCAGGAGGCTGCTAAGTGCGGGGCAGGGTTCCCACTCCCCCTCGGCGTGCAGTTCCACAGGCCGCACTTTGTGGGGCTGGCCCGCGAGCAGCCGTCAAGGAGAGAGGAAGCTCCTGGCTGGCATCTGGGCGTGTCTCTGGCGGGAGGGCGCAATGTTCCTCCCGGCGTTGGATGGGAAACCGGTCAGAGCAGCTGCTGCCCGCCTTTACAAGGCACCAACCTCCGAAAAGTAATTAAAGCCTACCGGGGGGGCACCCGGGAACCGGAGCGAAATGGCGTTGGAGACGTGCGAGGAGACAAGCCGCACGGGGTCCTGGGAGAGGTGGGCGGCTGCCTCATAGTCCACCTGTGCGTTGTTTTTTTTTGGGGGGGAAGCGTGTTTGGCGTGCCGCAGCTCCGCCTGGGCAGACCCCCAGTAGCTCTCCGTGGCCCCGTTAGCCAGGCAAGGCCACCTTGGAGGCCGCCCGGCCAACTCTGGCTGCCTCCCGCCCCAGCAGGGTGCTGGAGTCGCCCTTGTCTGTCGCATGGGCACGCCTGCTTCCTGCCCTCCTCCTGATGCCGCCACGCTTTCTCCTGGCTCCAAATTGCTCGGCAGAAAAGGGCCTGCCGGGACCTTGTTATTTTTATTGCCGCTATCAGGCAACTCCGCAGGCCAGGAGGGGGCTGCAGCCCCAAAGAACGCGCCGGCGGGTGTGAGCAGGACTGGCGGGTGCCTGGCTGCCCCTCCAGCAGCTGACCAGCACCGGGAGAGGAGCACCACCCCGCAGCCTGGCCTCTGCGTGGCCTGCTGAGCCGCATGACGAGGCCCACCCTGGCCGAGGAAGAGCCCTCTGCGCCCCAAGCGCTCCCCACGCTTCCTTCCGGGCCTTAACATCTCACAGCCTTTGGCTCTCGTTCAGAGACCTCCGGATTGAGAAGCCCGAGCCCAGAAAAGGGGGGCTGTCCCCCAAAGAGCCCGACAGCCAATGCTGACGAAGGCCAGGCCGAGCATAATAAAGATGATGGCACCCTGGGGCATGTGCCTTTCCTCCAGATGCCTGCAAGACAAGCAGGGGGAGGGTCTCTAGTCTCCTGTGGACTGCAAAGGTCAGAGGTCACCCAGGTGTCCATCGGCACAGGCAAGGCTGCAGCCGTGAGCAGGAGCGGCGACTGTCTGCCCCTGCCCTGGGCGCTCTGACTGCTCCCCGGTGTCGGACAGTGGAGGCGGCCCCTGCAAGAGGAAGGCTCAGAGGGCTGCCTGGGGGACAGCGCAAACAGTAAGCAGGTGGCCACGTTGGCTTTGCAAGCTCCCTTTGGCCTGCTGCCCTCCAGCCCAATCCCTCCCCTCCTTTAGAGGCTAGCCTCCCACGCAGGACCCCGCCAAGAGCCCCCTGGAAGACCCAAGCCCCTCCAGGGCCGCCCTTCTCTGCCTCCTGCCGCCAGCACCAGGCCTGCAAGTGCAGAGAAAGGCAAAGCTTCCCCAGCCAGTCAGCAGAAAAGGGCTTTCCGGAAGGCTGGCTGGCTGGCTACCTCTGGTCCAGCTGTGCCGTTCTCCACACGCCACCTTTCATCTGTGGAGGCTGCTTCGGAGACTGCCGGTCCCCTGAAAGGAAGAGCACTCTCTGCCTGGCCCTCAGAGGTGGCCGGTCGCTCAGCACATAATGGCGGGAGGCTGGCCGCCTTCCCTCTTCGAGGAGGCTCCAGCAAAGCGCGGCCGAGCCTTTGTGGAGCTGCTGCCCTCCTCGTTTGGGCCGCCAGCCTGCTCAGCAGGGAGCAGGCGGCGCGGAGGTGGGCACCAGCCCGCCCCCCATGGGCCGTCCCGCTCTGCCGTTCCCCACGCCACATTTGCGGCCCTGCCTTTGGCTGTGGAGGAAGAAGGGCTGCCTCCGGCCTCTCCACTGGCCAGTGTGGCTCGACGAGTGTGCCTGCCTCCCCCTTCCGTCATGCCGGGTGGGTCGGAGGGAAGGGGGGAGGCCTGGCCGGCACCTGCTCCCTCCTTCACCAGGTTGTCCCCAATTATCAGGGAGGCCCATATATCCTGCCTCCCTGCGATGGTTCCTGCTCCATTATTCCGGGGCTGGATTCATGGCCTCCGCCGGGGGAAGGCAGTAAAGCTGTCTCAGCCTCGCCGCTTTAATCCACCCGGAGAGACAGGGAACTTCAGCCGCACGGCTCTTTCCCTGCTTACTGTTTGCACTGGAAACATGGGGAGAGCCATGGGGGGGGCGCTGAAGGGAAGCACCTTCAGAGCGGGTGGCCAGAGGAGCCTGCGAGCAGCTGCAAAGGCGTTGCACGTACAAGCCTTGTGATGCGGTTTTGCACTCGCGCAAGGTGCCAACCAGCACGCTGAAATTGCCACGTGGGTGTCTGTTGGAATTGGCCACCCCCAGATATTTTTTTTCCCACATTCCAGCCTCCAGTGCCTCTTGCTGAGGAAAGTTTTGCCCTTGAAAGAGATGGTCCAGACTGTGGGGTCTTCTGAACCTTGACCTCTGCCCGACCAGAGCAACAGACAGGCCTGACCCCAGAGGGCCTCCCTGTTCCCTGGCTGCAAGGTTCTCCCAGAGAAGAGCATCAGGGCCCCCCCCCCCGCGGACCTCCTCCGTCTTGCGGCCCCCCCAGGCCAGAGCATGCTGGCGTCCCATTCCAAGGAGGCTGTGCACCTTTCCCCCCCCCCACTTCAGTGTGCAACTGGACAACTAAGAGGACCCTTACGTTGTTAGCCCAGCTCATTAGGTTTATTTTAAACTCTGGAAAGCAAATGAATATCTAATGAGAATCCCCCCCAGGTGTAATTAGTGGCAAAGCTGCGTGTTTCTCTAAATATGCCCCTTGACTTTCCCCCCCCCCTCCGTAACTGAGTGCAGAAAGCCCCACCGCTGACACTTAATGAACTGAACAAAGCAGATTGGAAACCAAGAATATTTTAATTGTGTTTATTTAGCCCTCAGCAAAGGATCAGAAAGATGGGTCCAACCACATTAATTTCAAAAATGCGCCCGTGTAAAGTTGTCCAGCGAGGGCGGGGGAGAGTCCACAGCGATCATCTGCAGCAGTGACGGTCCTGGCTGGACAGTCGGGGGGCTCAAGGAACAAGGCATCTGCCGGAGAACGAACTCAGGACTTGTTTTTAAAAAATGCCAAGCCCCACAGAGCCATTTATTCATCCAAGAGGAAAACTGCCACATGCGTGATGAGGACCGTGGCCCTGTGTGTCCGGATGTCATGGACGGCGGGGGTGCTGGCAGGGCTACTCTGGACCAATTCGGGGGGGGGGGCCTGGGGTGACTCACAGTGTCTTGGGAAAGGAGCAGGCCCCGCAAGGACAGCTCAGCACTGGCCAATGAGCCTGATGCTTCCAAGAGACAGTGGGGTGTTGCGATGACACCGCAGGGAACCAGTAAGGTGCTGGTGTGAGTCCATGTGTCAGAGCGAACACCAGGACGCTTATTCAGTTGTGTGGGTGGTTTGGGGTTGGTTACTTATTTGTTGGGTGGCCTGTACCATTCTGCATCTAAATAAATCAGGTGAATGGGGGTGCCACTGCATGTAGGCTGTGTGTGTGATACTGTAATGCATTCTGTATGGTCTGGTATAGGAGGAGGTCCATCACAGGGGGGCAGTGAGCGAGATGCCAGAATCTTGCTGGCTTCCTGTGCTCCCTGGGGAACCTGGTGAGCCACTGTGAGACTCGGGAAGCTGGGCTAGGCAGGCCCTCTTTGGCCTGATCCAGCACAGGGGCTCCTCTAACGTTCTTATGGGGTGATGCAATGAGCTCCTGCAGTGGGCAACGCAAGCCCTGCTGCTGAGCTGGCTCCTGGCTCACTTGTGCCAGAAGTTTTCCGTGGGCTGAGAACCCGTCACCCGAGGCCAGTGAGCGCAGCTCGCCATGGCGTCAGACGCGGGGAGGGCTGGGGGTCTGTGGCCGCCTCATGCCCTGGTGTCCTCTCTTCCAAGTCCGTCCGTGCTTCCTGGGATGGGGCCTTTTGTCAGACGTCTCCAGACAGTCACATCACATCCTCCTCCTGCCTGTCCCCCGCCCGGCGTGCCCACCCCCTCCGGAGTTCCGCGAAGGGAGAGCTAATTAATTCTGACCACCCCTAATAGTCTGCTCGGTCAGAAAACGGCGATTCGGCTGCGCTAATTTGATCTCTAATGTCCTCGTCCTTCGCATTCTCTGCCCGATTAACTTTGTGAAATTTAGTTCCGATAAGTGGGCGCGAGCTGGGCAGAAACTTCCGAAGAGATTTCCTTCAGGGCCGACAAAGGAGGCCAGGCCAGGCCGCTCTGGACCTGCAGGGATGCGCCGGCCAAAGTTAATGCAATTTCCCCACAGTCTTGATGGACGCCATGGCCTGGCGCAATCTGGGTCACGCTGCAGGCCCGGAAGAGGGCGGCCTCCCAGCGCGCAAGTCCGGGGGGGGGGGCCTGCCACAAATAAGTGTGGGCTAGGAGCAGATCCTCTGCAAAAAGGTTTTGCAGAAGACATGGGGGGCTGTAAATGGGGAAGTGGGGCTGCCCAGAGGAGACGCTGCAAATGTGCTCAGGCAGGGCAAGCATTGGAGCGCTGTGCAGGGCCTGGGCCCGAGCAGGGGTGTGTCGAGCAGCAGCCCCTCCCCACGGCTCCCCCAGTGAATGGGGAGTTGGGGGGGCCTCCGGGCCCGCCACTGTCCCCACGCTCGAAGGGGGCGCGCCGGCGGACAATGGGCCGGGGAGGGGCCGCCTCGGAGGCGCTCGCGGGATGCTTCTCACAGCGGCCCTTGGCCGAGCGGAGTGACAGCTGAATGGCCGCGCGGCCGCTTCTCAAGGGCCGGAGCGCGGGCGCCTGGGCAGGGCGGCCCCCCGCCGCCTGCCGAGCCCCCGACACAGCTGCAGCAGCCGGGAGGTCTCGCCATTGTCCCGCCCGGGAACAAAGGCAGGGAAAGAGCCCCGCCGCCGCCAAACCTGGCCTGGACGGGGGTGGTGGTGGTGAGTGGGCCCATCTGCGCACAGGCCGGCGGAGGGACCTGCTCTCGGCGACCCGACCGCGCCCGGCCCACAGCTGGCCAGCGGGAAGGGGCGGCTCGGGACCCCGACGGCCCCGGGGGGGAGGGGAGCTCCTGGAGATCAAGGCACAAGCCGCCCGGCTGGCCCCCATCTGCCGGGGAAAGGAAAGCGGGAGGACGAGCCCCGCAAGCCGAGTCCCAGGGCCGGGAGTCGGGGGCGCGCTCAGGAGCGCCGACTGCCTGTGGCCTCCAAGGCGGCCCTGCCCGAAGGGGCGGGCCTGGGGCGCCCAACGGGAGACCCCACGGAAGCGAAAGGCTGCAGGAGGCGCCTCGCCCCGCTGTCGTTTCGCTCCCGGCGCGGACGAGTCTCTCGGGCCCCCCGAGGGGACGATCGGCGCCGTCGTCGGGCCCCCCCGCCGGCGCCGCGAAAGCGGATGGGAGCGCCCGGCCTCCGTCCTTGCCCCGGGCTGCGGCGTGCGTGCCGGCGAGGCGCTGGGCTTCCAGGGGCGGAGGAGGCCGCTCCGTGTGCGCGCTGCCGCCTCGCTCGGCCGCCCTCGTCGGCACTCGGCAGAGCTGCCCTGGCCCCCGAAGGCTCGGCAGCTCTGCCCTGCAGGCTTGCGCACGCCCCACTGCTGACCTGCGAACTGCACTTCCGGGAGGGGGGGCATCTGCGAGACTTCTCAGGACTCTCACCAAACTACGATTCCCAGGGTTCTTCGGGGAGGCCGTGACCTTTACCCCCGCTAGCTCGGGTCTCAGTGCATGGTACAGACGTGGTCCTGTGTGGAGATGGCCCCACCTTTTCAAGCGCTACCGAGGGAGCACATCGGTCTTGCCGAGGAGGCGTGCGTGCGGGTCCCTCCGTGGGGCAAGTGAGGCCATCCCAGGAGACTCTGGGATGCAGACCTGCCCTGTGCTCACCTGGGACCAGCAGGTGTGGAGCTGCCGGGCCTTTGGAAGCCCGGTCCCTGGATCGCTCGTGGGGTGGGGGGGGCAACCCTGGGCTCCTTCCTGCTGGCCAGGTGGCAAGTGGCAGAGAGTCCCCTGGCCAGCGTCATCAAGGAAAGGAAAAGGACGTGCTTGGCTTGCTGGCTTTGGCTCTCCCCTGCCACGCTCCTCCTCTGGATTTGTTTGCGTTCCTCTGGAGGAGGGTGACATTTGCAATCTGCTTTTAGACAGAGCTACAGAACGGAGAGGCACGAAGGATCTGCTCAGCTGCAGAGTTTGCATCTCAAACTGCAGCCGCCGCATAATTTAAGCCTGGTGTGAAAGACGCAGCCCACAGATTCGGGGACAGGCTTTTCCTGCCAGCAAATGGAGAGGGGAGCATCTGGACGGGTCTTTCTGTGCATCAGGCAGCTGCCAGCCCTGTTCTCGTCCTCTGAATCCTGCCCGCTGAGCCTCATCCTGTGGCCCCACCTGTGCATCAGGCTTTCCAGTCCCAGGTGGACACCTCCCGTCTCTCTGGTTTTGCAGCAAGCAAGTGAGGCAGGTGGCACCCGCAGAGACAGACACACCCCATTCAAGGTGCCACCCTCGGTCTCTGCCTCCTCGGTCTCCTGCCTGGCCCAAGGCCACCAGCAGGTGCTTCTGGCCCCAGCGGACGGCTGCACCCTGCTCCCGCCCGCACCGCCTGTCACTCCAGGAGCCCTCCATGGGGGGGCTGTGCAGCCTCCAGGACCCGCCGTGCTCCAGCAGCCCACACGCCAAGGAGGACGGTTGTGAGGGGCGCTGCAGACTAAGGCGCCCCCCCGGCCTCCCCCCAACAGCTGCAGCCCAATTAAACGCAAGCGTGCACAGGTGTTGGCGGTAATGACTTTAGCACAAAAAAGCGCAGCTCCCTTTAGAGCCTTTTAAAAAATTTAGAGCTCTTTAAATTTTATATACTGACTACATCAAACCAAAGTAGGAAGCAATAAAGGGGGAGGGGCCGCATGACACCCACCACTTGGGCCAAGGGCACATGGCAGAAGGGCCAGGAGGGGAGGGGAGACGCTCACACTGCGGGACGTGGCGGCCGGCTGGCCGGGAGCCACGGCTGCCATGTCCTCCCCAGCCCCTCTCCCCAGCGGTGAGAGTCCGGAGCCTGGCTGGTGGGGAGGAGGGGCCCTGGCAGGTAGCCGGGCTCAGCAGCAGGAAGGACGCAGGGCCCAGAGCCTGGGGCCCAGCTGCGGAGCCCCTGCTGACGGGGCAAGAGGCAGCACTTTCCAAGTGGTGCCCCTCTTAGATTTAGCAGGGGGAGAGCCACTGTCCCTCTTCGCCCCTGCGCAGGGTCTGGTCCAGTGGCTGTTGCTGGGGAGGGGGGGGGCGTTCTGCATTTTTTCTTTCAGATTGTCAGCCCTTTTGGGACAGGGAGCCATTCAACCTTAGAATTATTATTTGCCTTTGTGAACAGTGTGTGGAAAAGTGGTATATAAATACTGTTGATTGATTGATTGATTGATTGATTGATTGATTTGAAGAATAAAAAGTAAACGATTGCCAAAGGGAGACAGGTTATTTTAAGAACGGTTGAAAGAGACTTTTATCATGTATTATGAAGATTGGGGTAGTTGCTTCGTCTTTATGAAACCAGTGTATTACTTTACACTTGTGGTAACTTATAGAAAATTCTGTCTAAATTTTAATTTTTTTTCAGTTTCTTTGTGTGTTTATATAAAGAGTTATGGCCAATTAACCAGAACACTTTGTATTGATTCATTTAGTTTTGATTTTGTTGTTGTTGGGGGCTGCACAAAATCTTCTTTGACACCGGGCAGCAGAGGCTTCAGCTGTGCTACTGTGCACATCAGCCCCCTTGCAATGGGGGGGGGTGAGGTGCTGGCAAAGGCTGCACAGAGATGGTGGGGGTTGAGGCAGGGCTTGGGGAGCGGCAGCTAAGGACACAGGGGGCATGATGGGAGGGGCAGGAGGGCTTTGGGTGGCTGAGGCCGGGAGGTCGCGGGCAGGAGGGTGGTGGGCTGGAGCAAGGCCAGCCCCTGCAGTGGGAATCCTCGCGTCCCAGCCCTCACCCTGCACCATCTCACCTTGGGTGCCCCACAGGTGAGAAACCCACCCAGAAGCACCCTGACCCAGCACAGCCTCCCACCCAGCGGTGTTATGCTGCCGGAACGCTGGGCGGGACATCCGGGTGATCGACAGCCCGCCCGTCGCGTTCCGCAGCATTACGCCGTTTGCTTAACCAATTACGCTGCTTGCGTACGTTACGCAAACGGCGGAACGCTGCGGAACGCAACGGCCGGGCTGTCGATCACCCGGATGTCCCGCCCAGCATTCCGGCAGCATAACACCGCTGCTCCCACCCCCACGCGTGGCTTCCTGGCACCTGAGACGGCTGCAAGACTGACTGGCTGTCCTGAGCTGAGAACCACGGGGGGGGCGGTCCCAGGCTGGGCAGGAGGTTCCGCCTTCCAGGTGTGACCCCCAAACTCTCCCACGCTGGCCTGGAGCTGGCTGGGGAGCTGCCAGGAAAGCCGACCAGCAGGGAGGCTGCAGGTCGCCTCCAGATTCAGATGCCTCTGTGCAGGGTGGGAGAGGCAGCTGGGCAACAGGAAGAAGGAGCAAGAGGCTTTGGGGCGGAGGCTCTGCACCGCCAGCAGGCGCGGCTCAGGATCCTGCCCCCACCCCTCCCCTGGGGTCCTGGACGGACGGTTGAGCAAAGGCCCCCAGCCAGGAGAGCAGAGCCAGCCCCTCGCCCCAGCCTCCTCCCCTCCTCCTGGTTTCAATTTGTGGTTCACACAAGCAGCCTAAACACGCTGATTTGAGATCAAAACAGGACTGAGGGTGATGGAGCATCTGTTCCACGGAGGGAGCTGCGCGCCGCGAGATAATTTTAGACAAACGTGTGATAAACAAGATCTGTGGAGCGCTGCAGATGGTGGCGAGCCGAGGGGCGGGGGCAGGTGGGGGCACTCGCAGTCTCACCGCAGACACTGTTTAGCAGGGAGCTGTGAAGTCAACTTTTGGTTGCTATCAGAAGGCTTCCGGGGTGTGTGTGTGTGACTTGCATCCCTGGTGCACCCAGCACCCGTCGCTGCAAGAAGGCAAGCCGGCGCCCAGCTGCCTGCGTCCCAGAGGGCCCCCCCCACGAGGCCCAGCAGCAGCCACTTTGCAGTGCACAAGAGGGCAAGCGGAGCAATGGCCGCCCCACTCTGGCCACGGCCTCCGGATCCGGAAGACGCCAAAGCGCAACCGTCTGCCGCTTCACACTGGCACCGGCGGATGTTGGCGTCCTCAGCTGGGAAGCGGCACGTCAAAACCTCGCTCGGAAGCCCAAGCTGGGTGCAGGGGCTCTCTGGCACCCTCGGTGCTGCTCCCAGGAGAAGCTGTGGCCGGAGCGCTGAGCTGGCGTTCGGGCCAAGTGGGGGGCACTGTGGCCCGGCTTCTCCCCGAGAGAGCTTCTCCCTGCCCACCACAGGCCAGGAGAAGAGCAGTGCCCACCCTCCCAGGCAGGCAGGGGGCAGCCCTGCTTGGCCCACCGCAGCCCCCCCCCCCCCGCGAGCGCCTTCCCCTGCGCGCCTCTGCCTGTGGCGCTCCGTACAAAGGAGAAAGTGGGGACGCCTCTCAGGAAGTGTTTTCTCCTCCTCAGACATATCAAAAATATGGCTGACACTGATCCGTGGCTGGGAATGTCATTTCTGAATAAACATGATGTCACTCCCGTTCCATTCATGCTACTCCTGGACAGCTGCTGTCAGCACCACTGAGGAAAAATGCCACCTCACTGCTGACAGCTGTCACTTGAGCTACTTTGTGTCTCAGCCTCGCCGGGGCTGGGGGGGGGGGCCTGTGCTGCGCGGGGAGAGGGGCCAGTCATGCAGATGCCATTTCAAGCGTTGCAGCCCGATGAGGGTGCAGGAGCAGCTCTGCAGCCGGGCCGGGCACTGCGGCCAAGGGGTGGCCGGAAACTCTCTCCGAGCGAGATCAGCGCAGTGTGGCCTCCCAGCTTCCCCCACGTGCAGGCCGCGGACAGTCGGTTGCTGTTCACTGGCTGAACAGGGTGCGTGCAGAGACACACGAAAGCAGCTCAGCCACTTGCGACTGACAGCTGTCGCTCAGTTGCCACACATGCAAGGCTGCTGCGTCTTCTCATCCTTCCACTGTGACGGCCTGTCTTCAGCTGAAAGGGAACCAGGCGCGCTGCCCGCGATTGCCCAGGTGTGGCTTCCCCTGTCTTTGCACAGCCTCTAGCCCTCAGCCCCCCCCCCCCAGTGGCCCCTGAAACCCCTCACAGTCATCCAAGCCCGGGGGGGGGGGCTGGAAGCTGTATTAGTGCTCCCAGCAGCTTGGCTGGTCCGCACAGGCTGGCAGTGGGTCTCCAGGTGCGGGAAGCTCTTCCCAGCCCTGCTTGGACCCGCAGCTGGGGACAGACCCTGCAGGACCCTCCTGCCAGCACCACTCAGGGTCAGGCCCCACCTCCTGCTCAGACATGCAGCGCCACCAGGGGGCGACCTCTGCGCACACGTCGTTTCGTCCTGTAACTGAGAGCGAATTCCACTGCTTTTGATGCCCACTTTGGCCCCCTGCCTGGTTGGGCTGGCGCCCCTGTTCTCCACACCATCCCTGCAGGGGAGTTCGATCCCACAATGACGCACTGCTCATGGGTCGCGGTGCCATGTGATGGACGGATGCCCGTCAGCCTCCAGAGCCTCGAGAGGCAGTTGGGCAAATTGGTGGCAAAGGAGTGGGGTGACGTCTCTTGCTGGCCGCTGGCCGTGATTCCACACTCACACACACTTCACCGACCGGGAGGAGGGAGTTTGTCAAGCTGCTGAGAGGCCCAAGGGGAGGGGGGAACAACAAGAGCCCCAGAATATTTGCCGGCATCTTACCCAGGGGCCTCCGGAGCCGGGGAGGGAGACAGCGCACAGCCGGAACAGAAGCTTGCCCTGGAAAGTTCAGAGCAGGAAGGAACAAAGGAGGAATAATTTCGACACGTGGGAGCAGGGCTGACTTGTTCCAATAAGCTGTATTAGGAATTTTAAAACACACACACACACACACACACACACACACACACAACAGCATTCAGAATTTCGGTTTTCTGCCCGTACTAATGTATATATTTTAAATACATGTCAGAGTCCCTCACTGGAGGCAAATGCAATATTTATGGGAAGCAAATGCGAGACTTCAAACCGCTCCGCAGACGTTAAGCAGCCAGTTTATTCACAGGTTGAGAATAACTCAGAAAAGAGAATGACACAAGTGCACGGTGTTTTTTCCTCCCCAGAACGGTTTACGAATGCTTTGTTTTGTGCCCCTCCTGGGGGGGGGGCTGTTGCCCCAGAAAATCCAGTCCCATGGCCCCCCCCCTCGCATGAGGCACGAAGGTCCTGATCCAGCAAGAATTCCCCGTGCAAGCCCCACTGGCGTGGACAGGAGCTGCTGGGGGCAGGGCTCCCCCTGCTGGCTCTCGGCCCCCTCCCTGGACCTGAGCGGGGGAGGAGGAGGAGGGTGCCCACGAAGAAGGCTGAGGACCTGCAGGTGGGTTGCGATGGGGGCTGGCAGAGGTTGGGGGTGAAATGCCAGCCCTCGCCCAGCACAGTGTCTGCCAGCGGGCTCTGAGGAGATTTCCCGGCCCCTCCCGTGGCTCCTGCGCCCCCCCTTTGCCCTGGAGCTCCTCACTCAGGCCTGGCAGCCACACGCAGCAGCAGCAGCAGCAGCAGCAGCAGCAGCAGCAGCAGCAGCAGCCTCTCTGCCACCCTTCGCGGCCCCCGGGAGTAAGTCCTGGCAGGCTCAGACGCGGCCCTGCATGCCCCACGCCCCCCCCACCACAAGTGCCGCCGTTCCTTGAACCTCCGTGTTCCGCCTCCCTCCCCACCACCCCATGCGATCCTGCATCCTGAATTATGGCTGCTGAGCCCTGAAAGGTTTATGGCGCCTTCCCCGTTAATGAGGATTAATGCTCGGCTAAGGTGTTTCAAAATATTTGTTTATTTTCAAATTTATTGCAGATTTATGGGCGTGCTGGAGAAGTGCTGGATAAATTATCGAAGAGGGGTGTGTGTGTGTGTGTGTGTGTGTGTGTGTGTGTGTGTGTGTGTGTGTGTGTGTGTGAAGAGAGAGAGAGAGAGAGAGAGAGACGCATTCTCTTGGCCTCACGTGTGCCTGGCTGTGCGCCTGCAGGGATGTCTCTCAGCTCACAGGTGGTGGGGTGGACAGACGAGGGAGAGAGCAGTGGGCCCTGCCTTGGAGGGGGGGTCATCAATACAACCAAAGGAGTCCCCCCCCCGGAGGGCGCGCAGGAGAATGCCATCGTGGGCTATAGGCAATGATGGATTGTGCAACCTCCTTACAAAGGTGGTGGGCTACTGGTACCAGGTGCAAGGGAGTGGCAACAGGATGCAAGCATCTTGTTGTCTCATGCCTCCCTGGGGCACCTGGTGGGCCGCTGTGAGATACAGGAAGCTGGACTAGATGGGCCTTTGGCCTGATCCTGCAGGGCTCTTCTTATGTTCTTAATGCCCAGGTGTGCTACTGCTGGCCAAAGCCTTGGAGGGTGGGAGAGGCGCTCAGGGGGACCCACCTGCCTGTCCTCCCATGATACATGTCGTAAAAGAATGACAGTTTAAACAGTATATGTTAGTGACCTGTGATCTGCTTCAGTTAGGAATATAGCCTGTAACCTATTTCAGTTAGAAATGCTCTTAGAAATGCTTTTAGCTCCAAGTCAGCAAAATGTACCAGCCTGCACATAAAGTGGGTTTAAGGGTAAGAGATGATGTTGGAATGCAAGGATGTATGTACCAGGGGCAGGCTGACATGCGCTTATCTGTTGTAACAGTATAGTTTTCTGGATGTTAACGCCTATTCCATGCTTAATGTATTAGCCTACGTATAGCCTACGTAAAAGTGCCTATATAAACTTATGGAATTTGTTCTTTGGGGACGCTCCCTGCTTGTTTGGTCAAGAGACATTTGGGAACGGACCGCCGCAGTAGAATAAAGACCCTCCTCCGATTATCGGGTGTCTGTCCTTAATGTGGTATCAGGTAACACCCCGCCGCCCTGGCCTGCACCTGTGGGGGGCTTCTGTGTCCAGGCTGTGTGCCCTGGTGAGCAGTTGGCAGCCCCCCCCCCGCTCCAGAGCATCCCTCTCCTGCTCCACAGCATCCCTCCCACGATTGCCTGCCTGCCTGCCTGCCCTGCCGCCACCTTCCCCTCTCAGGCGCAGACGCTTGTTTTTACCTGCAGGCTCCCGGGAGGCCTCGGTGATGCAAGGGAGGCTGTTGTTGCAGCAGCCGGCTGGCGGGGAGGGCCCTGGGGGCTGTGCGGGGAGCAGCAGGGACAGGTGGTATTTCGGGAGGAGCCCCTCCAGGGAGGAGGGCGGGGAGGGGAAGAAGCAGCCAGGGAAACAGGCCTCATACAGAAATCAAAGGATGCCCCCCCCCATCCTTCCAAGGAGCCCCCACCTGCTGCAGCCGGCAGAGGCAGTCGAGCCCAGAATAGTCGTTGCTGGGGCAGGAGAGGGGCAGCCGTGCAGGCCTGCAGCACACGGGGTGGGGGCAGTGATGTCATTCAGGGGGGACGGACCAGAACGGGCGTCCCGGATCCTAACGGGCTCCGTGGCTGGTTCCGGGTTCCCGACAAGTGCCAATCAAAAGTGAGTTCCTGTTCCTAAATCATTTGAATGACACCTCTGGGTGGGGGGCTGACCTTTTGGGGGTCAGGCGCAAGGTGGCCCCCACTCCGGGGCTGCTCCCAGGGGCCCTTGCCCAGCCCCCACCCACCCACTTGGGCCTTCCCTCGCTCACTCCCAGCCTGCAGGCTTTGGGTTGGGGGGGGTTAGCCCACTCCCCCCCCAGAGGCCCCCCCCCAGTCTTCACGAGGGCAGCCAGCGTGAGGTAGTTTCCGTAAGTGGTTTTATTACTGGTTAGATTTTTACAAATTCTGATAGCCGAACAGACTTTTCACCTCTTTAAAATCCTAAAACATCAGAACAACCAATGAAGGGCTCAGGACTAATTCATCAAAGTAACAAATTCTCAGCAAGGGTGTTTTTTTTTCTTTTTCTTTTGTTCTTTGCCCCGGTCATAAATACACAGAGAGAAAAAGGAGGACCAAACCGGGGCGGGTGGGGTGGGGTGGGGGGACGTGTGCTCCAAAGGACGACAGGATATAAGGCACATGGCAGTCTTTGAGAGTACAGAAGCTTCAGCCAACTTAACTTAATTGCCGCTTCCGTTGCCCAGTCCACAAAACTGTACACGGACACCAATGTTGTGGGGCAGGCTGGACGCTTTCCAAGTTCGCCTTGACGCTCGGACCCGGACAAAGTGCCCCTCCTGCTGCTGCTGCTTCCCGGAAGGACCCCCACGCGGTGAGAAGCCCCCGGTTGCCGCAGGCCTGGCGTTCCCCGGCGGGCGGCTCTCCTCAGAACAGGTTGGTCAGAGTGGTCTGTGACGGGCTGCGGGCTTCGTGCACCTCTAGGCCCCCCGGCACCGACGTCAAGACCGGGGTGGCCGAGGGCAGGCTGGGGTTGGTCAAGTCCGTGAGGGTGGTGGGGGTGCTGGAGGGGCTGGTGGAGGCATTGGAGATCTCGGAGGCGGGGCCGGAGGGGGGGGCCGGCGTGCAGCGAGGGGTCGGACGCCTTGTCCACGCCCGTGTTCTCCTGCCGCAGCAGGTTCCGCCGGAACTTGGCCCGCGCGTTTTGAAACCACACCTGAAGCCGGGTCATGGGGAGAGAGAGGAGAGGAGGCGTTTACTGCACAAAGCCACTTGCGTCTCGGTTTAGAGCAGCCGTTCCCAAACTGTGGGTCACAGCCCAACCTCTGGTGGGCTGTGCATGGACACACTGTACAGGGCAGATTAGTTTGTGTGCATCAAGGGTTAAACCGCCTGCTACTTTGCAGGGCGGGGGGGGGGAGGTACTGCTGCCCAATCACCATCATGGCCACAAAGCCTGGAGCGCCTGGTAGAGTGGAGCTAGAGACTCTTTAAGATACACCACAATCCAGAAGAGACAACAAGATACACCACAAATACATAGACACTTGTAGGAGTGTGGCAGTCTCAGCTCAGCAGCCTGAAAGAGCCAAGAGGAACCTTGGCCACCCTCCTCTCGCAGCATGACCTACCTCCCAGGGTCGTTGCGACGGTGTCCTCCGCCGCGCTGCAGTGCCCTCGCCCTGCAGGTGGCCAGGAAAGGGCACTGCAGCTGCCAACGCAGCACGGACCAGCTGGCCCCGGGATCGGCAGGGTCGCAGCTTGGCCTGCTCGGGGTCCGGCAGACCCTCACTCCACCGGCAGGCACAGACTCCACCCCCTGCAAGGCCATTCCTCCCCCTCCCCTCCTCCCTCGTGCACGGTCCAGTTCCTCTGAAAGCCCACACAGCATCACTGCCAGTGGGGCGGGGCTTCTCGACTCACTCGTGGCCTTCCTGTGACACGGTGAACAAGGGGCTTCCTTTGAGCTCTGGCAAGGAGGGGAGTGCCTCCCTGTCGCCCTCTCGTGGTCTTAGGAGCCCCTCCCTGGGTCCCTCCCTTACAAGTCTCCTCTGTGGACACTGACCACTTCCTCCCCCACCCCCCCCCCCGCTCCTTGTTCTTTAACCACCCCCACTCCCGAAAGGACCAGCCCGCCTGCTCACAGCCACCTCTGGTGGAGGAATGGTCAGGAGCCTTCTGGAGAGCCACGAATCCACCGTCCTGCATGATGGCAACTAAACGCTCAGAGGACGGTGTTGACGCTGAGCGGAAGCCAGGCTGACCCTTCCTTGGCAAGGCTTCTTCTTCCATGCGCCCAGTTCTGGCTGCCATCACTCTGGCTCTCTGCCCATTTATCATTCCCTGGTCCTTGCAAGCAGCCCTTCTGCCCAAAAGCCCCACACACACACACCGCCTTGAGGTCTGACCCAAGATGGCCGGTCTTCTGCCAAAGTCTCCAGAGCCATGTCTGCACTGGGAAGGTGCCAAACCCTGAGGGGTTCTAAAGTACAAACCGTATCTTAGATCGGGGTGACAACCATCAGGCCCTGGGGCTCTTTACCCAGCCCTCGGGCTCTCCCAGCACCACCACCGGCTGCTCTCAGCTAGCTGCTGAGCTGTGCCGAGGTGTCACCGCTGAAAGGCCCCCCCCGGGGTGATAATTGGGCTCTCCCATATCTTGAAGACAGGGTCAAGGGCTGCATATGCTTTCTTCTACTTGCAGCTCATGAGTTCCAAAGCGAGGGGGAAAAGTGCTTCTTCCTGGTCACGACCTGCTTAATGACATCACTTCCTGCTTTATGACATCACTTCCAGCCCTCAGCGGGCATCAGGAAGGCTGCCCGGCCCACTGTAGGAAACGAATTGGATGCCTGTCTCAGGTGGGAAGTCAGCCCCACCCGACTGCAGAAGCAGCCCTCACTATGCTGCAGGTCCGGTGTGCCCGGTGCGCGTGTCGCAGGAGCAGACGCACAGGGAAACCCGCGCAGAGGTGGGCTTGCAGCCGGGGGCCTGGGCTGTGGCCAGAGGTGGCTGGAAACCGGTGGTGCTCCCTGCTCCGCCTGCTGCCTTCTTCCTAGGAGCTGCAGCAGCTCCACCCCGGGCAGGAGCCACCTGCCCTGCCTGGGGAACAGGAGCCTCGCCCGGCAACCAGAGCATCAACGCCCGGGAGCAGCAACCATCACTACGGTGCTCAGCAGGGGAGCATCTGCTGCCGCTCACTCCTGGGCGGGGGGTGGACGCACACGTACTGCCTGCCTCTGATCAGCGCAGCGTCTTCCCACCAGCGGCCCCCTCTCGCCCCCTGTCCGGCTCTCCAGGGGCTCCAGCGACCCACAGCACAGATCAGAGTCTGCACCCCATTGGGGAGCCCGAGCACACCGACAGCGACCTGCGCCCCATAGCATGAACGGGAACATCAGCATGGGACAGGGAGCTGCCGGGGGCGAGGGCAGGTTTTGCCAGCGCTGCTTCGGTGGCTCGGAGGGCAGCTAAACAAGGCGCCTGACTCACAGCCTCTGGGGAGCGGGACGGGCACGGCTTCCCCCAGCCAGCCTCGAGCAGCAAGGAGAGGAGCCCCTGGGGGAGCGACACTGTAGCTGCAAGGCGCAGGCACGGGAGGGCAGCGGCCCGCGGCCTGGAGGGAGAAGCCCCGCCCAGCTGTCCTTACCTGCAGGACTCGCTTGGTCAGCCCCGTCTTCTGCGCCAGCTGCTTCAGGTCCTTGGCGTCGGGATTGTGGTTAATGGCAAAGTACGACTTCATCGTCCGCAGCTGGTGGTGCTTGAAGGAGGTCCGCATGCGCTTGGTCTTCTGGTTGCTGGGGTACTGCTGGTCTCGGTCCAGGTGGTCCCCGTCGTTCTCGTTGCAGCTCAGTGCTGGGGAGGCGGCGAGAGGGAGGGGGTCAGTCAGCCTGGCCACGGAAGCGGCTCCTGCCCCCCCCCCCCCCCCCCCGTGCCCCCTTCTCCCACCTTCTGGCCCGCCTGCCTGTGCATTCTCTGCCCCGCACACGCTTCCAGACACAATGGGAGGAGGAGTGGAGAACAAGCCTGCCCAGCTGCTGCTGCGCTGTGCGGCGGTGACGACGGACCCACGAGCCCCACGTCCACTCCGAGCTCATCCCCGTCCCCAGCGCTCTGCCCTTCAGAATCCGCTCCCCAGAGCAAAAAAGGGGCCGTTCAAGCAGGTTCAAGCTGAGGGGCTGGGGGTGGGAGAGACTACACGCGCACCTGACCGCCACTTCCGTGGGGAGGGGATCATTGTGCCCAGGACCACACAGCAGAAGTTGACGCGAGGGGGTCTCCGAGCTCCAGCACAGGACCTGCCAGCCTCCCTCAAGGAAGCCGCCAGCAGCCCCCCCCTCCTTGCGCCTACCAGGGACCACGGCAGCCCAAGACCCCCTCTGACAGCTTCCCAAAATTCATGAATGCCACCGACACAGATACGATAATTAAGGCACGGCGCTGCAATGTGCGCGCCGAGCAAAATACACCAGTGAATGACGGCGCTTTTTGAAGAATGTAATTATTTGCCACTGAAACACACACACACACACACACACACACACACACAGAGAGAGAGAGAGAGAGAGAGAGAGAGAGAGAGAGATCTTGAAACAACCTGAAGAGTCCAGGCTACCCACAGAGAGACCAACCCAACAGAACCCCTTCTCTCTTTGGGCACCTAACAATGACCCTTTCAAGGCTGTTTCCCCCAAATCTCTCCTGAATTTTTTTTAATTGCTCACTGACAAGGGGGGAAATCCCTGCAACCTCCATTTTATGTGCTCCCTTGATCATTATTTTTTCCTGTAAATGTTATGTAATATTTATAACTTATTTATACAGCGGATAATTATTTATTGATCATTTATTATAAATTTAGAGTTAGTTGAAATTGTTTCTCTGCTGTACCAATGGGACTAAAACCCACTGTACACTCTTAGAGGTGGTCTTGGGTGTTGCTTTTGCCTGAATTTAAAGGAACGAACCACACGTCGCGGGAGTGTTGACATGTCAGTTATTGACCCGGCTGTCTGAACACATCTGTACAGTCTTTTCAAATTGCCCAGCATCACGGATCCAACTTGCGCCAGGTAAGTGTCTCTGTCTTTAAGGCAGACCATTCGTCCGCTTGGAAATCTGCAGAGTGACGACGGTGCCCAGAGTGCCAAAGGCCAAGAGGAGCCTGCAGGCCTGTCTCGGGTTTCCACCACGCCCGCCCGGACATTGCGTGGCCTGTGCAGACCGCAGATCTTTCTGGCCTGACGCTCGGGGCCCAATCCTGTCCCGCATTCCAGTGCTGATGCAGCTGTGGCCAATGTCACTTGGGCAGCTTCCTACAGTTGGGGGGGGCAGTCAAAGAGGCCTCCTCTTGGTAAGGGAAGGTTTGTTCTTTCCACAGCCACCGACCGATCGAGGGCTGTCAATAGCCCTGTCCTTCAGCTCCCCAACAGTCCTTCAGCTCCCCAACAGTTGGATTCCCATCAGGTACAATCCCCAGTGCAATGGTTTCAGCTTCTTCCTTTTTTTGTTTTTAATTCTGCCCAAACAGATCCCAAACCCCGGAGCTGCACGTCAAGGCCAGAGAAGAGCTGCTCAGAGAGGGGGGGGGGTCACATCGATCACCGTGAGCTCGGTCATTACGGTTACTAATTACAGCTATGTGAAGAATTCACGGGCGGGCGTTGTTTCACCATAGCAGTTAATTCATTTCTTTGCAGAAGCCCCCCCCCCCGTCTGCAGTTCAGAGCAATTTTTTCTGTTCCAGACGACAGAGTGGATGTTGTGACTGATATAGGACTGGCCCCGAATCCAACCCTTGGCCTGCATGGCTCACAAGCTTGCTTCGTGACACCTGCCATGGGGGGGGGGAACCTACGAAATGGGCGCGCTCCAAAAGGCAAGGACCAGGCTTCCTCGCAGCGTCCCAGAAGACACTGGGGCCAAACGCCTGCCAGCGCTCTCAGGATCCTGCACGCTGCACTCCTCGGCAGGAAGTGATAAGATCATATCAGGCCAAAGGCCCATCTAGTCCAACTTCCTGTATCTCACAGCGGCCCACCAGGTGCCTCAGATAGCACACGAGACAACAAGATGCTTGCATCCTGTTGCCACTCCCTTGCACCCGGTACTCTGAAGTAGCCTACTACTAATGTAAGGAGGTTACAACGCATCATTGCCTATAGCCCACGATGGACTTTTCTTCCAGAAATCCGTTCAATCCCCTCTTAAAGGCATCTAGACCAGACGCCATCACCACCAGTGATGTGGACTTGCCCCTCTGCCCCCAGCCCAGTCTTCTCTGCGACATTGCAACGAGCTTTGGCCGGCCCTTCTCCAAGGTATCTCTGCTGCAGTGGATTCCAGGCTGGGCTCCCTAGATCAGCTGTGATCACCGGACCACGCAGAGCAGAGGAGGCCGCCACACAGATGCCCACACATGTGGCCAACCCGGAGCCCAAGTCTGAGGCCTGGGAGTTTTCAAATAGCCCACAGCTCAGCGGGCAACAGGTGCGCGCGCAGGGGAGAGAACGACTGCAGACGGGGCCATCCGGGACCCCCCCTTAGACCCTTTCCCTCTGGCCTTCCTGAGCCACCTGCAGTGGCTGCCTCAATGAACACGAGAGCCATTGCGACAACACGTGCAGGACGGACGCTGGCTGGCGAGTGCGCGCTGGAGCGGATCCAAATTAAACCAATTCGTCCATTTAAATCGCATCAACTCATCTATAACTGATTTTTTTCTTCTTCACGCACACAAACCTCAAAATCCGTAATTATACAATTATGGCCTTCTTACGGAAAAGTCTGGGTATCCCTGTTATATGCCATACGAGAAGCAGAAATTAACGTGGAATAACAATGAAAGAAATCACATTAAACCTCTGCTCTACCAAACATTATAGCCAAATATCCAGAAGAGGAAACCTCAGCTGCCTTATGGCACAAGAAGTGGATTTCCTTAACTCAGAACTGACCAATGAGACTGATTGTCCCAAGAGCCAAAGAGGTGTTATTAAGTCACAGCAGGGAGCCAATAAGGGCTTAGTATGGGTCAGCTTTTATTTCTGTGTATCGGAGCTAATACTGGAACTCTTATTCGTGTGTGTGTGTGTGTGTGTGTGTGTGTGTCTGTGTCTGTGTCTGTGTCTGTGTCTGTGTCTGTGATCAAGCTGGCCTCTGGTTTTTTACTGGTTACTGATTTGTTGGGTGACCCGGACTGTTCTCTATCAAAATAAATAGTGCGTGGGGGAGGAGGAGTGCCACCAGCCCTAGTGATGCCTCTAGGAGGGGATGCCTCTTTCGGGGTGCAGCTACCTGCTACCACTCGGAGGTGCCTCTCCCCGGAAGACAAAGGCAGGCTGTGCCTCCCGTCCAAAGGACGGCTTTTTACTCGCTTGCAGATGCAATCAATGGATTGACCGGCTCCAACTGGTGTCATTAAGCAGCCAAGATTTCTTCCCTGCTCCAGCAGGGCATAAGGACTGAGGCTCCGCGGAAGACACCGAGGCTGGGCTCGGCACATATTGTTTGGCACCGGCATCTGGCATCCTGGGCCGGCCGCCTCTCCTCCAGACGGTCTGGCCCGACGGGAGCAGGGGTGCCCAGCCTGGCTTCAGCCAGACCCTTGAGTCCGAGCCAGTGGGGCTTGCATCTGGGGCTCGCTCCATCCCCACTGAATTCCTCCAATCAATCCTTTATTCGCCTATCAGCGTTTAATTGTCCACAAAACACACGCGATCACGGGCAGGGATGGAAAACAGGTTCCCGCTCGCTCCCAAGAGGTGCGCGTTGGTGGGTCTGCCAACAGCCCTCTTCCAAGGTGGCGGGGGGGGGGGCTGTGCGCAACCCAGAGAGGGAGGAATTGTGGCGGGAAGGACGCCCCGCACTGCACTGCACGCCGCATGGGAGGGAATTCAGAGCTCATCCTAAGCCTGGAGGACCCCCAGGGATTGGGAACTCCCCTCAAACCCAAGACCCCCTGCGGTGCTGCCTGTGGACCCCTCCTGCCACGACTCTGGAGGCCAAGCATCCACCCCAGACCAGCAGCAGCAGCTGGGCTCCGCTCCTCTCCTTCCGACCCGCAGCATCCACCCCCAACCCAGCCTGCACAGAGCAAGGATGAATGAAGCCTTTGTCCACTCCGTGCCCTGTCAATGGGCCCCAAATGCGCGCTTGCCCTGCAGGGGTGGGGTAGGGGGAGCTAGTCGGACTCGGTGGGGAAAGGAGGTTTCCCGAGGGAAAGGGATGTGTGGCACCCCCCCCCCGCCACTGCCAAATCCAGAGCATCAAAGTCCATGCTGAAGGAAGGTGGGGGGGAGGCTCTGGCTCTGAGTCGGCGCGGGGGTGTGTGTGTGAAAGGCAGAGGACTCCCTGCGCACATACCCAGGCGGGCACCCTGCAGGTCTGCCACTGCACGGTTGGGGGCAGGTGCAGCGTGATACTCACTGCCTGCCCCCACACACACACTTCCAATGCATTTGCGTTTTGGGTGGGGGTGCTGGTCCGCTGGGGGAGAGGTCGGTCCTTGGGGAGCTGTCTTGGTCCCCCTTTGTGAGGTCCTCTGGGGGGGGGGGGCAAGGCTGGCCAAGGCAGGGAAGCGTGGCTGGGGCCAACGGGTGGAGCTTAGGGACAACCTGGCGCGCGCGCGCACACACACACACACACACACACACACACACCCGCAGGTAGGGCCCAGCGCAGGACTTGGAGCTGCTGCTGGGTTTTGCCAGGAGAGGCCTTCAGAGCCCGCCTGGGGGCTGACCCCCCCCCCCAGCTGCTCTACTCAGTGGCCCCTTTCAGGCCAAGAGCCAGCCCGTGCCACAGGCTGAGCCACCCCCTTTCCCAGTCCTGCTACTGGCAGCTGTTGCCAGAGAGGGGGTGCGACTGAGGGCCTGAGGCCCCCCCCCTGCATGGAGAGGCTGGGTTAGCGGGGGCTGAGCCCATAAGAGCCCGGAGTCAATCCGAGGTGGGGGGGGATTTAGAGCCTTCCATGGGCGGGCGAGGGGGTGGCCTTGGCCAGGAGGGGGTGTGGCAACTGCAACGGACCAGGGAAGCAACACGACGCCTCCAGCTCTGGGGCAGTGCACGGGCACCTCCGAGGCCGGCCGCTGGAGCCCACAGAAAGGCAGGGCTATCCACTGACTTTGCAAACTAATAAGGACAACAAACCTGTCTCCTGGGGGAGGGGGGGAGAAATGTCGTCTCCAGGTTTGCTGTTGAAAGACATAAAAAAGCTGCTTTGGGTCCTCAGGAGGGGGGGGGCGAAATAAGAAGTTTCGCCCGGGGGGGGGGGCGGCGGCTTTATTCCGTCAGGCCTCCCACCCTTAACGGGAGCCCCGCAAGGTCCAGACGCAGCCCATTCGGAGCGGGGTCGATGTCGCGCCTAGTTGTGCCCCAGACTGTGGGGGGGGGGCCCCTAAGACTCCCCCCTGCAGCTGGCCAAATCCCCTCCCGAAGGAGAAAGCAGGAACTGGGATCACAAAGGAGTCGCGGCGGGAGGAGAGGGACGAAGGGAGGGTCCGCTCGAAGCTCCGGCCCCCTCCGGAGCCATTTTCCACTTGTCAGACCGCATCGACGTCTCCGCCAGGGCCGGCGCGTTTTTCCGCGGCCCCTTCGGAGCGCCTTTGCCTCGCCTGCGCTGAATCGGGCGCTTCGACGAATGCGAAAAGGGAGAAGGGAATTCGGCGGGGAGGGGGCGAGGGGCGCCATTCCGAGACAGGCTCGGCCCCGAAAGGACTGCACGGCGGGTCTCTGCCGCCCCCCGCCCAAGGTCTCCCCTCTTCCCAGTCTCCTTTTCTGCCTTTCCACCTGCCCCGCCAGGAGGCCCCACCGTCCACCCCGGAATTCCATCAACGGCTGGGGGCTCACTTGGAAGCGACCCTGGAGCGCGGCGCCTCCTCCGGGGCCACCCCCGTCACCCATCGCGTATTCCCAGCGGCGCGAGATCGAAGCAAACGCCTCGCCAGCCCTTGCCAAGAAGCCGCGGGCGGAGACCGCCGCCCCCCCCCCCCCAAGCAAGGCGGCCCGCGACCCTCGGCGCGGCGCGCCCTCACCTGCGTTGTAGGCCGCCAGGTCGGCGCCGGGGCCCGGGCTCTTCCGCTTGCGGGGGCGCCCCTTCTGCACGGTGCCCACGCCGTTGTAGTAGGGCAGTCCCAGGGCGGCGGCGGGCCCCTTGCCGGCCGGGCCCTCGGCGGCGGCGTGGCCGAAGTGCAGCTGGTACTCGCCCTGCAGCAGCGCCTCGAAGTGCAGCCGGCAGTAGACCAGGTTGTCCTTCATGCCGAAGTGGTCGCCCGTGGTCAGCATCTTGGCGCAGGTCGAGCAGGTGAAGCAGTTCAGGTGGTAGACCGAGTCCCGGGCGCGCATCACCATCTCCGAGGCCGAGATGCCCAGGTGGCAGCGGGCGCAGCGCTGGACCGAGAACCTCCTGCGGGCCCGAGGAGGCGGGGAGAGGCTCAGGCAGGGCGCGGCGGCGAGAGCCCAGCGATGCGCCCAGGGCGGCCTGGGAGAGGAGCGGTCCCTGCCCGGAGGAGCCTGCAGTCGGCTCCGCTGCGCAGGGGCGAGGGCGGCTGCGGGCAGTTCGCGCCCTGCTCGGAGTTCCCTCCAGCCTAAGGAGCCCGGGCGAGATCCCCGGAGCACAGCCGCCGGGCCACGGCCAGCTCGGGAGGCGCCGGCCGCTGCTGGCTCTGGCCCCTGACTCCCAGGCCCGCCCGCCCGCCCCCTCGCCCGGCCGTGGGGACGGGGTCCGGCTGCTGGCCCGACGGGCTCACCTGTAGTAGTCCTCCTTGCAGTAGATGCTGCCGTCTTTGCTGAAGCAGGTGAGCTCCGACTCCAGGTTGAGCTTGCACTCGCAGCACTTCAGGCAGCGCATGTGCCACTGCTTGTCCACCGCCAGGAGGTAGTAGCGGTCCGAGATCTTCCCCCCGCAGCCCGCGCACAGGGCGGCCCGCTCGCTGCTGAGGGACGGCATGGAGTGCTGCGGAGGAGGAGGAGGAGGAGGCGGAGAAGGCGGGCGCCTGGGTCAGAAGCGGGGCCTGCGGTGAAGGGACCCCGCGCAAGGACCCCGCACCCAGACCGGGAGAGACCCTCCGCGGCACAGCCAGGGGAGGAGGGAGGAGTTGGGACCCGATCCCCGGCCTGGGCTGCGCCGAAGAACCGCGAAGCTACGCGGGGAAACAACTCCGAAAGGCAGCGAGCGCCGGGCCTGGCGCTGTTAAAAATACACATACATCACCCTTTATATTGGCCAATATATTGCAGGATTAAATGCGCAAATATGACTGTCTGTTTTTCTTTCCTAAACGGAGATAAATATAACTCGGGTCTCTCCACTTTTCCTCCCCGTTCTCCTTGCCTTCCTTTTCGTTTTGTTTTCGAGGCCAGGGAAGAGGAGATCCATTTCTGTTTTAAGACCAAAGCTCCGCTTGGCTTGTTTAACCCTGGGATGTTCAGATTTAAGTGCCGAACAGTGCAGCCCTAGGCAGGTTTCCTCGGAAGTAAGTCCCGTTCGTCATGGGGAAGTAAACAAACAATTGTAATCCAGTGGGCGCTTACCTGGGAGTAAGCGGTTTTGAATCCAAGGAAATTCTGGGGAAATACGCATGGGATCCGGCCCTTAACCAGGCAATTCTCCTGGATAAATTCCACAGAATCCAAAGGGGCTTACTCCCGAGGAAACATACAGAGGACTGGGCTGCCTGAGGAAGCTTCTGAGCCAAAGGACATTTAATTTGCAAACGGTCAAAGTGACCTACTGGCGTTTGCCTTTCTTTTTCTTTTTCTTTTTTCTGGGGTGGGGAATATATGCATTTAATATATAAAGATGAATGAAGATTTTCAAATATATTTTATGTAGAGAGAGGAATGGAATATTTATTCCAGTGCCCGACCAGGCAGGCTCCCTCTTCTTCGCCTCCTGAGGAGGCACAGGCAAAAGGGAGAGGATAAGTGTCTTCCTCACTCGGGGCCAAAAATCTTTTTAAATGAATCCTTGCAAATTGAGGACTGGAGCGGACAGAGTCGAGGATCTTCGATCAGTGCAGAAAGACAAGAGAGGTGCGCGAAAGGAAGGGGGCAGCGGGGAGGAATGGCGGCGGCGGCGGAGGGGGGGCAGTCCTTGCAAAACCGCCCGTGTTTCTTCAGGGTTCCCGCAGGCCTCGCTGCTCCGTCCCCAAATGTAGTTAGGTGTATTACAACTTTGGGTAATTTCACATTTAATTTCCAGATTTCCTCTTTCGTGCAGCCCCTGAACAAAGCATCTTTTAAAAAATAATAAATGCGTAAACATGGCAAAAACTAGAAAGAAGAAAAAGAAAATGGGGGGAAAAAACCTCTCTGTGTTTCCTTCTTCCTTCCAAGCGATCAAAATATTGCAAGTCCAAAAACAGCCTGGACTGGTTGTCGTTTGCGGTGATTGTTTCGGAGCCATTTTCAGGGCGAGCCCAAAATTAAGCAAAAATGTACCGGCATAAAATAAAACAAAAACGTTGTTTTCGAACCGGCCGGGCGCGGATCCATTCGGAGCCAGGGGGTGGAAATGCCAAGCCGGGAGAAGGAGGACTTTGCCGTTGGAGAGAAAACGAAAATGTTTCCGCAAGGGCCCGGCGGGCGGGCGGGATCCGGGGCGCGTCCCTGTTCGCGCCGACAAACGGAACGAGCCCTGGGAAAATAGGGGCCCCAAACCAGCCCAGACACGGACTGGACTCCCGACGGTCCGAGAGCTGAAGACGAGGCAGAGGACTTCGGGCGCTTTTCCGCACCCCCACCCGCCCCAAAGCGATAGTTTCCGTGGCATACAAAATGGAGAGTCCTTCCCCGCAAAATAAAAAATCCCCGCAAAGGTTGAAAGAGCCACTGGGAAAATATTTCCCGTGCTGGAGGCAGACGGACTTGAACGTGACTGTTTGGCTTTTGTTTTAATTTGACTGGGGAAAAAGGAAGGAAAAAGAGGAAAGCAAAAAGCGATTTTACTTTTTTGCCAGGACTGGCCGAAAGGGCAAAATCTCTGGCCCAGAAGTCGGGAAGGAGGAAAACGAAAGGGCCAAGCGGGATCCCGAGAATTCCGTTCTTTGTACTGAATTCGTTTCGTCTTTGGCCGGTTCTGTCACCCGCGCTCCCTTCCCCCCGGCCAAAATGAGCCGTGTAATGCACGTACATTTATTATTATTATTATTATTATTATTATTATTATTATTATTATTATTACCACTACCCCAAACCATTCTGGCAGAATCCCCCCCCCCAGACAGTGGCCGTTTCCTTCCTGAAAGGGCTTCCTCACGGCCTCCTCCCTCCCTCGACCCGCTTCTTGGCAGGGGGCTTCAGTCTGCCTGAAAGGAGCAGGATCGGGGCCCTTTTCCGCCCAGGGACCTCTCCCAGCCCCTCCGCCCCCCTTCCCCAAACTTCGGGACCTGGGCCTCGGGGCGGCGGGAGCCGGGGGGGGGATCCGGGCCCTACCGTGTCGGTCTCGCCGCGGTCGATGGCGGAGCTGATGGCAGGCGTGTCGCCCTTGGCTCGACGGTCCATCTCGTCGATGACGCCGTGCATCTCGGGGCCGGCCAGGCTGTGGAACAGCATGGCCGGGCTGGGGGGCGGCCGGGGCCGGGATGGGGGCCCCACCGCAACGCTCCTGCCGCCGCCGGGGTTACGCCTGCCGCGGCGCCATCCGTGGAGCGTGGCCGCCCCGTCTCGCCTCTTCCTCCGCGGCTCCTAAAGTCGGCGGTGAGGCAGGCAGGCCGGGCGGGCGGGCGGGCGGCCTCAATGCATGGCGGCGCCGGCTGCCTTCCCGGGCGCACGGATGGGCGGCGCGGCACTGGCGCTGGGGCCCCGGAGACGGGCGCTGCAGGCCTCCGGGCGAGCCGGCTCTGGCGCTCCGGCACTGGCTCCGCGACCCAGCGCCCCTCTGCAGGCGGCAAGCGCGGCTGCTGCGCCCGGCTGCTGCTCCGGGACCGAGAAGCGGGGGGAGGGAGGGAGGGAGGGCAGGCGACGGAGGCGGGAGGCGGGCCGGGCGACCGGGAGGAGAAGACGACGACGACGGAGCAGGAGGAGGAGCCGCGATTCGGGCAGGAGCCGCTGTAGTCCCAGCCCAGCGCAAGGCTCCGCGCCTTTTCTAGCGCCGCTCTGACATCACGTCGGGCGCAGCGCCCATTGGCTGCGCCGCCGCCGGCCAGGCCCGGCCACCATGTGCTCGCCGCAGGCCGGAGAGGGGACCGCTGCTCGCCGGGGCACTCGCAGAGGCACAGGCCGGTCTCCCTGCCCAGCCACGGCCTCCTCGCTGGCTCTCCCCAGGGCCCCGTCTGAGCCGCCTGTCCCCTGCAGCCTGGCTGGGCTGCCTCTGCCTGCCTTCCTCCCAAGCCCCCCACCCCAAGCCCCACCTGGCTCCCCACAGCCAGGCCACTGTCCCACCCACCCTCCTGGGGTTTTGTGAGGGGGGGCTTCTGTAGTGCCCCACCCTGGAAAGAGAGCCGCATCCAGAGTCTGGGACAACGCCCAGATGCCCAGGAGGGGGATGCTCCCTCTGCCAGCCCTGGGAATCTGGCCCCGCCCCTCCAGGCCCGCAGGAGGACGCCCCCCCCCCCGCAGGTAGAAAGTGATACTCCCACCCGGATCGCACCAGCTATCAGCGAAGCTGTCAGAGGAGCTGTGAGCGGAGGAGGAGCTGCGGGGAAGGGGGCAGCCCCCGACGTTCCCTATGAAAGGGGGAGCAAGTGAGCCCTGTCGCCTTCCTTCTTCCCGAGGACAGCGAATCCGGCCTATTTGCATGAGCGCAGCTCCCGTCCGCCAGCCACACGCCCAACCCGGCGCCTCTTTCCTGCTCCTACCTTTGGCAGGCGCGCAGGTGTGTCAGAGGGGCAGGGAGGGCAGCTTGGGGGGCGGCCTGGACTTTGGCTTCGGGGGACCTGCGGCCGCTCCTTCCCTTTGTAGTTCACGCCTCCGTGGCGAGGCTTTACAACTCCAGGTCTGTGCCCCCACCGCACCACCGCTTCATTTGCAGCCCCTTTGCCCCCCCCCACATCAGCGGGCCGCGTGTCTCCAAACCGGTGTCCCCGAGTCCGGCAGCGCGTCTCCGGGGCTGGCTTCGGGCGCCGCCTGCATCCCCAGGAGCCCGGAGGCGCCTCCTTCGCCACGCCGCCCAGGGAATCCCGGCACACGCGACCTGCCTTGGCCTCAGTCCGGCCCAGCCTCTCCGCCTGCGCGGCTGAAATCGCCTCCGCCCGCAGCCTCGTTCCGCACCCAGCCCGGCCGCACGGACAGCGGGCGCTGCTTCCTGCTGGGCCGGCCCCTTCTTCGCAGCGGTCACGGCCAGCGCGCCGGCCCTCCCCTCGCGGTTTCGCCGGGCCTCTGCAGAGCCTGGAACCGACGAGGGCTCCGCTGTGGCCGGATCCTGCCCCTGCCTGGGAGGAGAGAGGCGCGGAGGGCACAGGGATGCAGGCAGCCCGGCTCCGTTCCACTTCTGCAGCGCACGCTCAGCCCTCCGGACTTCTGGAAACTTTCTGGCCAACTCCGGACCGCACTGCACGTGTGGAGGCGCCTCTTCTCGGGATCGCAGCCCCGAGGAAGCGCAGCGCAGCGCAGCTCCAGGAGCTCCCGGGCAGCCCCCGGCATCGTGCGACTGGAGGAGCCGGCCTCAGACCCGGCGAACGGTGCGCCTGCTGTAATGAGACTGATTGAATGCCTGGATAAGTGGCTGCGAGGGCTATAATTTGGGAGGGCGATCCCCACCCCCTGCCTCCCTCCCGCCCACGCGAGCCCCCCCCATCTGCTTAAATGTGGTGGGCAAACACAAGAAAGACCCCCCCACCCCAAGACGGGCGAGGACCGAGGAGCGGCAACACCAGGGCGCCTGAGAGACACGACGGCAATAATAATAATAATAATAATAATAATAATAATAATAATAATAATATGAAGTAAACAACCAAATAACCATAGTGACAAGAATAGCTGGACGCAGCGAGGAGACCTCTGCGATTGGCAGATCCCGACCTGAGGGCTGCAGTGGAGGATCGAGTCTGATAACAGAATGAATCCCCCCATCTCTCGATCTCTCTCTGGGGGGGGGTCACTCCTTCACCCCACTCGCCCCCACCTTCCCTGGAACGGAGGAGACAGGTGAGCGCCACCGCGTCGTCGTCCCCGCCCCCCCGGGCCATCTGCCGCCTGCTTGGCAGCCACCGAGCGCGGACCGCCTCCGAACAAAGGCCACTGTGGGGCTAATTGCGGGTTTCAGGTGGCCGCTCCGTCTGCTGGTCTGCCTGGCTGGTCCTGGGACCCGGAGGAGCGGGGCGGGGAGGCTGGCAGAAGCTCCGGAGTCACGTCGAATTAGAGCTCCGCGCAGTCTGGAGGAAGCGGCAGAGGCAGAGGGCGCGCCTGCCGCTCGCTGGGGTCTTCTCCAAAGGCGGGGGCGCCGGGCCGCTATTGAGGAAGAGGATGGAAAGGAGACCTCTCTCCCTCTCTCTCTCTCTCTCTCTCTCTCTGCGTGCGTGCGTGCGTTGGACAGGTGAGGAGAGGTCATGGGGAGAGGAGGAGGAGAGGTCATTTTGCACTCAGTAAGGACAAAGGCAGGCTCTGTTTGCGGCTTCACTTCTCGAGCTCCTGCTGGGCCACCGCAGGGCCACCCAGGCGGCTGACAAACCATTCGAAGCGCGACAAGAGGGAGGGACAGCGAGCCCAGCGCCGAATCACAGCGGAGTCACCCGCAGAGCAGGAAGAGCCCCCCCCCACGCGAAAAGAGTGGCTGGTGCGGCTTTGGGTGGGGGAGTCCACGACTCCAGCAAGTCCCCCCTCCCTCCCTCCGGACACGGGGCTCCTTGGCAGGACGGCGGGGACGCCTGGAAGATAAGCCTGCCGGGGAAAGCGCACAATCCGCGCGCAAGCGCAGCCGCGTCAAGCCGCCCGGCTGCAGGGAGCACCGCGGAGACAAGCGAGTCAGCAGGAGCCCCCGCAGGATGCTCCACCCAGCGGAGCTGACCGGCGAACAGAGGCAGCGGGGCCGCGGCCGCATTCCCCGGGACGGGCAGGGACGAGCGGTGGAGAAGGCTCGGTAGGTGCCGAGGAGGGGGCTGCCGAGGTCAGAGCGCCGCTGGCCCACCCAGCAGGCCACCTACGCCGTCCCTCCAGGAAGCGCCCACGCCAGCCAGCCAGCCCCCCCCCTCGCCTCCGCCACGACCTCCAACTCCAACTCCCTGGCGAGGGGCGGGGGGGCGGAGAAGAAGGGGAAGCGAGGCGAGGAGCCTGTCTGGGCTGCGAGTCCAGGGGGCGGGAACGGCCTGCCGAGGAAGCCCCGGGACCGCGTCGCCCACCTCGCGCACCATCGCAGGGAAGGGGTCCCGCGCGCTGGCTGGCGGCCCCCACGACGGCGCCTGTGCTCTTCCGCCCCTGCCCGCGCTCCGTCCAGCGCCCGCACACCGGCCCGGCCCGCGCATCTCCAGGGCGTCCTGCTCCGCGCCCTCCTTGGAGACGGCTCTCCCGCGCAGACGGCGCCAGGCCGCCCGCCGGCACGGGCCTTCCCTTGACCCCAACCCGGCGCGGAACCGGCACGGAGGTCCGGAGGGCGCGCGCCTGGACGGACGGCCTTCGCCAGGGGCGCTTCGGCGGCTGGACCAAACCACGAAGCCCCCCCACCGCCCGCTGGCTGGGCGGAGAGAGGCCCTGCAGGCCCGGGAGGGTCTCCAGCGGGTCGTTCCCAGTTCGTCCGTCCCGAGTACAGTCCGGGCAGAGTCTTCCAAAGGAAGCCCAGGAGGAGGCCGGGCAGCTGCGGCTCCCCACCCCACCTCACCCCAGCCAAGACGCGCCTTCCTGGGGCGGAAGGAAGGCGAATGTCCCATCCAGCAGCCGGGGAGGCTGGACGCGTCAGGCACGCAGGCTTTCCTCCTCCTCCCTGGCAAGGAATGCCCCCGCCCCCTTGGGCTGCAAGAGGCAAAGGAGGGGCTCTGCCACCCAGGGCCCCATCCTGCACCACCCGGATGGGGGGGGGAAGCTCCAGACTCAGACGGGCCCTGCCCAGCAGCCGCTGCCCGCTCTTAAAAAGCCAGCCCCAGCGCTTAATCGGGGGTGTCAAGCGCCTGGGCACAGACACGCAGCATCCCCCCTTCATCTTCGCCGGCGCTTGGCCCGGCATGTGATCCCCGCCAGCGTGACGGATGGAAACTCGGTGCTGCGCACGAAGAAGGCGCGCGCATGAAGGCAACGAAGTCCCTGCCCGCCTCTGCGGAGCCAGGTCTGGAGAAGCCCCGACGAAGTCTGCAAAGTGCCGGACGGGAAAGGGGCGCGCACCCACCCGGCCCCTCACCCACCCACTCACCCACCCACCCAGCGGGCTCGCTCCAGATCGTGCCTCCGGCTGCTGAGGGTGCGTGAAGGTCTCTGGGCACCTGCAGACCGGCGCTGCGCGGACGAGAAACGCGGCAGAGGACAAACTTCGAGCAGGACGCCCCGAAAGCCGCCCGGCCAGGAGTTCCGGCGCTCGCGCTCGCGCTCCCACCCGCACCCCGGCTATCCGAGAAGAAGGAGCGCGGCGCCCTGGCGCACCCGCCCCCGGCTCCACGCAGCCAGCTGGGGAGGCAAGCGGGCGGCCTCCCGGGGGCCATTCCCTGCCTTCGCCCCTCCCCGCCAGGCTGCCTGAAACCCGGGGTTGCCCTTGGAAGTCCGTGGCCACTGAGGGCTGGGAGGGGGGCAAAAAACCCCTCCCACCGGAGCTGGAAGGTAAACGGAGGGACCTCCACGGCGGACCAGCCCCCGCCCCAAGCTAGCCTAGCGGCCCTGGAGAGAAGCCCGGGTGGGTGGGTCTCACCAAGGTCCTGATCCGTCGCAGCAGAGGCCGCCACAGCCCCCCACCGCAACGCCGAGGGATGGGCAACTGCGGCGGGGGGGGGAGGGAGGGAGGTGGCGCGTGTGCGCGCAGCTTTTCCGCTGCTCTTGTGCCCTGAGCGACCCCTCGGGATGGCCCGCCCCGCCCCCACGAGCGAGCCGAGGCCTGTCGCTGGTGGAGCGATCCCGACCACCTCCTGCAGCCCCAAAAGATGACCGGGACCCCGCTCGCTCGCCCGCTCGCCGAGGACTGGAGCTTCGTGTTCCCCACTACCACCACCGAGGCCTCGGCCGCTTGGCTCGGTGCCGTGAAGATTCAGCCCACCACCCGGCGTTCTGCCAGCGAGCCTCGCGGCGGCTCTCCCCTCCACGCCCTCCCCACGCCTTCCCGCCTCCCTTCGCCCTGTACTGTGAATGTCTCCGGGTCCGGAGAGGGGCACCTCCTCCTGCTCTTGGGAGAAAGGAGCCCGCTCGGGCACTCTGGGCGGGCGCCTCGTGGCCCGGGCGCGCTTGGCCCGGAGGCGGAGGCAGATGGACGCCCCCGCGCGTCGCGTCCTCTTTGCAGATCGCGGAGGCAACGACTGCGCCTCGCCTCCAGAAAAGCGGGGCGGGGCGGGGCGTGCACGCGTTTCGCGCAAGGAGGCCGCTTTTCAAACGCCACGGAAACATTTGCTCCCAAAACGCTCCTTGAAGGGGCCGCCGACGTTCACGCCAGTTCCCCCAACGCGGGAAACTGGGATTGTGGGCGGCCGCCGGCCGCCTCCACGCCCGAGCCACGGAAGCAGGAGGCTGCTGGCGCCTCCCCCCTGAGAGATCAGCCTCCAGCCACCACCCCACGCAGGGCTGGGGAACGGGGGGAGCCCGGGCAGGAGTCCCGCCGCAACCTTCCTATCCCCTTCTGCGAACTGCAAGGCTGCCGGCCGGGGCTCTTGCCACTGATCGCCTCCCCCACTCGGGCGGGGGGGGGCGTTTGACATCTCCATACACATCCCAGGAAGAGCCGGCCCACCCCCACTCCACCCAAAACAGCCCCAGCCGGTAACCGACCCCCAGGGACACCGCGTGGGGAAAGGCGGACTACAGCAGGAACCTTCTCCTTACTCAGAAACGCTCATTAATTGTGGTTGCGGTGGTTGGATTGGGCCCGTGACGGGCCTGCAGCAGACGGGCCTGGATGACGGGTCGTGCATCCACACGAGTCCGTGGCAACGAGTGCACCAGAGCCGCAGGGTGCCGTGTGAGCCTGGCCGAGGAGGAGGGCGGATTCCGAAAGATTGGAGGCCCGGGGCTCGCTCCCTCTCATCTCCGCGCACAAAACACCCTCCCTAAACGGACACACACACACACACACACACACGCGCCCAGCCAAGCGATCCCGCATCTAAACGAGAGACGTTCTCCTGCCTTCCTTCCTTTTTTCATTTATTACTAATACAATCCTTTTAACTGTGATTTATTTGTTAAAAAAAGTGCCACAATCCGTCACTTATTCATCTTAATTTCCACAAAATTAAAGTCGTCGCTGTTATGCTACACCTAATTGCACTCGCAATGAAACAAACGGAGATGTTAATCAAAATAAATTGAAGATAAACAATAAAATCATTAAATCTTCGCGGCCGTACGTGCAACTAATCAGTTTTGACTGGGAGCAGCGCGCACAAATAATGGATCTGTCAGCCAAGACGCGCTCATTAAACCCGGCCGCGCTCACCGGGGTCCCGGAAGGCTGCCTGCACCGCACCGCTCGCGGCCCGGGGCGACACAGGGGCGGCGCCGGGAGGGGATCGGTCCCCACGGACGCGCGTCTGCCCAGCCGCAAGCTGAGGGACGAGCACGGCGCTGCTCAAGGGGGCTACACTGGCCACGCCAGCCAGAAGGCGGCGTCCTGCGGCGCTCCTCCGCACGACCTCCCGACGAGGTAGGCTGGCACTGCGAGCCTGCGAGGCCCGCGTCTCTCCAGCGCCGCCGCCCCCCCGGGTCGGCCTGGACCCGGAGCCGGCCTGCCCGTCCATCGGGCCCACTGACCCCCGAGGGCGACCCCTCGCCCGCCAAGTCGCGCTCAGAGGCCGCCCGCCCGCACCCCCAGCCCGGGCCTCGCGCGCCCAGCCCTCGCAGCGCCCTCGCTCAGCGCTCCCGCAGCAAGGCACGAGGACCGGCTGGCCTTGCGCGCGCGCCCCTCGCCGGATTCTGCACCCGGGGAGCGGCAGCGCAGCTCCACCGGCTCGGCTGGGGGAGAAGGCTGGCGAGGACGCGGAGGGAGGGAGGGGACAGGGGCTCTCCCCGATGCCTGGCCAAGCCCCGCCCAGTGGCCCCGCCCTGCCCCTGCCCACCACCAGCCAGGCCACGCCCCCGGAAGAACCGGCAGCCCGCTGTGCAGGTGCAGCCCTCCAACCGCAGGTGGGCAGCGAGTTCCCCCTCCCTGGCTCCCTGGGGGGCCCTGCTTTGAAGCCGGCACTCCCCCCCCCCCAGCCACACTGGGCCACTGACCAGAGGCCCTTCTCTGCCTCCGCTCACTTCGGGGTCCACAGAAGGACCCGCGTGAGTAGCTGGCGTGGGACCTGTCTCCCTGCTGTGCTGAAGGCTCTCCATTTCCTGGCCCTCCATTTTGGGGTCTTTTAAACTAGTTTCCTCCTCTCTGGTTTTCTCCCCCCCCCCATCTGATCTGTCCCCTGTCGAATGCAATTATCTTGTGGTCAGTTTACTTAGTGGCAGTGATGTCATTCAGGGGGAACGGACCAGGACGGGCGTTCCGGATCCTAACGGGCTCGGTGGCTGGTTCCGGGTTCCCGACAAGTGCCAATCAAAAGTGAGTTCCTGTTCCTAAATCATCGGAATGACACCACTGCTTAGTGGGCTGTCTGAGTCAACTCCGGGGCGTTCGGAAACCAGCGGGGAACGAGAGGCTCAGCAGCCCTTCCAAAGCAGCCCTTGGGAGGCACCCGTGAATCCCACAAAGGCCCTGCTAGGAGGACGGATGGTCCAGGGCGCCCAAAGGCGGCCTCAGAGGTGCTGAAGGCTAGACTGACCCCTCTCTGGGCAATGCACCTGCCCTCCTAGACGCTGGGAGGCACCAGGCCCATAGGTGGCGCTGTGTAAACAGGCAGGAATCACACTTGTGGGGAGTGGGGAGGGAGCGGCTCAGTGGCCTCCTCCCTCGCTGCTGCCTCCACTGCCCTGCGGTCCCTTGCCTGCCAAGGGTTAGACTGCAGGGGGTCTCGGGCGGCAGAGGGGGGCATCCTCACCGACTGCATCTCCAGGGACTCGGACAGCATCTCCAGACAAGGGGACTCGGACAGGCTTTGCAAAGGGCCCTGGAGAGCTTCTGCCAGCCAGAGGCAGCACTGCTGGGCTGAGGGACCCAATGGCCTGACTCTGCCAAGGCAGCAGCGCTGATTCATGTGCTCAGGGGAGAGTCCGCAGCTCAGCACAGGGCAGGGGTGTCAAAGGTCCCACATCCTGTTAACGAGGGACCTGTTAAGCGCCCCCCCGCCAGGCCTTGTGGGGCCCAGAGCCACAAGGCAGCCTCGCCTGTTCCTGGGGCACGTGTGGCGGCCAGAGGTGGTTCTGCAACATCCCGGCCCCGAGTCGTGATGGGATGCTTTTTATGCTCTCAAGCTGTGCTGCCCCTTGCCGCAGAACGCCGTGCGGCTCCCTCCCTGCGGAGAAGGGCGGTCGCCTCCTCGGCTGGAGTGGAGCAAAACAATTTTTTGGCCAGTGCTGTCATTTGCCTGCGAGAAAAAGACTCTGGCAGAGAAAACGACACGTATCTTTTAGGGAGGGAGGGGGGCCGCAGAGGAGCCCCCACGCTGGAGACATCAAACACGGAAATGCCTTCGGTGGAGAAATGCAGCCGCTGCGCCGAAGTGTTGCCGCGTAAAGGTCTCGCTTAATTGTGCTCTGGTTGGAAACATCCTCATTAGGAGGCTTGTGGGGGACTGGCATGGTGTTGCTAAGCAATGCTGCATGCGGCTGCCGAAGCAGTACCAGCGAGCCCACAGACTCACCGCTGCTCTGGGCTCCAGGGCAGCCCATTAGAGGAGGGGGGGCTGCTGAGGCGGGAGGGGGGCTAGTGCAGACACGGGAGCAGCCGCAGGAGGGGTGGCAGTGCCATCGGGGGCGGGGGGCTGGGGAAGGCGAAAGCAGGACATGGCCGTGGGGAGGAAGCGGTGGGGCAGGGGTGCAGGCAGGGCTGGCTCAGTCCCCTGGCACCTTGGGCGGTGTGCCAAATCGCTGCTGATGCGCCAACCTCTGCCACTCCCACTCCCCGGCCTGCCAAAAGGAGGGCGAGCGCGGGAGCCCACTGCTCCACTTGCAGCCCCTCCAGGCTTCCGCTCTGCCCCCTCTTCCTTTTCCAAGCCAGGGACTCAAACGAGGAGAGGGGTGCCTGGGCAACGGGGCGAGCAAGCGGAGGGTGCCAGTAACAAAAGACTGGCAATCAACACAATATCAAAACATGTCACAAAGCGTGCTATCCAATCAAAGATCAAAACAGCACCAAAAGCACAAAGCCATAAAGAAGCCACGGAGTAGAACAAGCAAGGCAGAAGCTGACTCCACCAGAGGACAGGCCTGCTGGAACCACAGAGTCAGACGCTGGGAGCTGTGGACTGCAGGGAAGGCCTCTTCTGTGTGAAGATGTGCAGGTGGTTGTGACCTGGCAGAGTCGCACAAGGGGCTGGAAGAGGACCCTGGAGCACAGTTGCGCAGTGACCCTCTGGAAGCAGCGATCCCACTTTGACAATCCCAGCCATGGGGTGAACACCTCAAGCCTTGATGCAGTCGCTCACGTCAACGCCGCGTTTCTTGGGGGCTGGAACAAGGCCTGATTTACGCGCCTGCCTGCCTGCCTGCCTGCCTGGCTGGCTTCTGTGCATGCCCACCAGTGCAGAAGCTTTCCTTGCAGGCCTGCTCGGTGCTGATTTATCAGGGATCAGCTCCCTGAGCTGATTTAAGGAAGGCGCACATTGCCGTAATATTTTTAAGCAAATGATGATGCAAACTGCACCAAGGACAGAAATATAGCCGGCGGAAGAGGGATGTATTCCGTCACAGGCAAGTTAGTAAACATTTAAAGCCGGGGAGAGGGCGTCCAGGGGAGGCGCTTCGTGCCCCCGCCGGGCCTGTAAATCAGAGGTGGCTGTTAATCTTCAAGGGCTCTGAAGACAGGCAGAAGTGGTCTGTGGAGAGGCAGCAGCCCTCCGATCTGCCCGCCCGTATTTAAATCTTCCTCCACTATAAAGTGGAGGGTTCACTCCAGGTCAATCATCATGTGCTCTTTTCTTTTGGGGGATGAGTCTCCAGCTCGGCTAAGGGGGATTTATGGGCCTGAGTGATGACTATTGGCATAATCACAGGTCTGAGGAATAAGAACGGTTATTCCTTATTCCTTTGTGAAAGGGGCACGAGAAGGTCACACGGTGTGCAGGGCTCTAACGGCTTCCCGGGAAATACAGTATATCAGGCTTGTTAGCGACGAAGAGGAAGCCGGCATAATGCTGCCCTCTTGCCAAGCAGGAGGAGGTGCGGGGGGGGGGGCGATGGGGGAGAGGGAAGAGACTCGCCAAAAAGCTTGTGCTCTGCTTCCAAAAGCTGCGACCTGGGCAAGTGCAGGGGGTGGGTGGGCAGGTAGGAGGAAAGATTTTGTCTTGCCCAGCCCATTCCAGACAACTCACACAGGAGAGGCAACTGAGGCAGAGGAGAAGGGGAAATCTGGCAGCGAGGATGGCCGGAGAGGGGAAGGGGGCGATCCCCCTCCTCTCGCCTAGGAGCGATGCCTCTTCCACGCCAATTCTGCTGTGGACCAAGAGTCGTAAAACACCAAGAGAAAATGCTGCTTCCTTCCTTCCCCTTTACTTGGATTTCTGTGAACTCAATTTATGGCCCACCATGTGCCCCATTCATTGACTCAGGGTGCAACCCTAACCAACTTTCCAGCCCCAGGATAAGGGCAATGCAGCTCTGAGGAAAGGGAACAAACATTCCCTTTCCTTGAGAAGGCCTCCATGACTGCCACTCAACTGCAGGATGCAACACATGCCCCATTGCTGCAGCTATGTCAGTGCTGGGAAGTGGGTTAGGACTGCGCCCTTACATTCCTTTCATTGTGGCTACCCTACCTATGCAACTGCTCGGGGCTTGCTCCATCCACACTGCAGCCTGGAGGGGAACAGCAGCCCCTGGATGGCAGGCTTCCTGTGGCTGGCGGGGGCCACAGGCCTTTCCAACAGCAGCCTGTGTGGAAGAAGGTGAGCTCTCAGCTGAGAGACTGGCCCCAGAGCCTTCCTTGCCCTCTTCTCCTGCTGTCTTTTTCTTTGGGCGTGCTGACCAGCAGCGTGTGTGTGGCATTATTCCAGTGCTATCTATTTCCATAGGGATGGTATCATAGTAACAGTCTTGGGGCAGTGGCGTTTCTACATGGATGGCAAAGCTCTAAGTTTTGCAAGAAGCCTTACCTTGCAGTGGAAATCACTCCTCTCTTGCACCGTTTTAGCCAATCTTGGCGTTGCTTACTGGCTACAGCAGCTAAGGAGAGGAGGGATTTACATGACAGGGTAAGGCTCCTTGCAAAACTTAGAGCTTTGCCATCCCTGTAGAAATGCCTCTGTCTTGGGGTGCCACCTTATACTTCTGGAAGGGCAACAGCTTGGACGTGGCGGCAGGCCTTGGTGCAGGTAGCCTTGAGTGCTGGCATGATGGTTGGAGCAACGTGTTAACACCAGAGGCGGATCTACAGGGAGGGCAAAGCTCTAAGTTTTGCAAGGAGACTTCCCCTGTCATGTAACTCCCTCCTCTCCCTTGCTGCTGTAGCCAGTAAGCAACCCAAGATGTTGCTTTTCCCTGTGAGGATTGGCTAAAACGGTGCAGGAGAGGAGTGATTTCCACTGCAAGGTGAGGCTTCTTGCAAAACTTAGAGCTCTGCCCTCCCTTAGATCTGCCTCTGGTCCCTGGTCGTCATCATCATCAACAACAACAACAACAATAATAAAATAAAAATAAATATCACTACATATCTAACACTACTACGACTGGACTGCGGGCCTCCAGAGGAGGCGGCCGGGGCTGTTCCGACTGAGGCGCGTTGCCAAGGCGACGAGCGACGTCCGCCCGCGCGCCCAACTGCCAGGCAGCGGCGGACTCCACTTCCCGGCAGGCCTCGCGAGCCACTTCCGGCCCGCGCCGCCCGCTCGTCAGCCCCTCGCGTTGCCTGCTGAGCCTCCGCCTGGCGCCCGCCCGGCTAAGGGAAGGAAGGAAGGAGCGATCGACGGCCGGGGCCGAGATGGAGTAGCCGAGCGCGCCCGAAGCGACAGGAGCCGCCCGCCGTCCCGTCCCCCGCGCGGCCCATGAGGCGCCGGAGAGCGAGGAGGCCGCTATGGGGTCCCGCGTCAGGTGAGGGGGGGAGCGGGTGGGGGAGGGGCCGGCGCCTGAGGGGGTGCGCGCGCAGCTCCCCCCTCCCCCGCCGCCCCTGCCGCCCCTCAGCCCACGCGAGGGAGGAGGGGGAGGGGCTGCGAGTGGGCGGGGCCTCCGCTCTGCGCCGCCCCCCGTCGGACTGGAGGCTACGCGGGGCAGGGGCCTCACGGGGCGCAGTTCCAGAGGCGGATTGGGGGGGGGGAGGTGTGTAGGAGGGGTGGTGTCCTCCCCCCATCAGGACAGGGTGACCCTCCTGCTGCCTCCCTCAGCCAGAATGCTTCTATTCCCCCAGCAGGCTGAGTAACAGACCCCCCCTCCCCAGTCCTGCCAGGCCTCTGCTAGTACAGGATCCAGTGCTGTAAGCCTATCCCCCACCCTGGCCAGAGCACCTCTATTCTTCCTCTCCCCCCACCCACCCACAGGCTGACTAACTGTACCCGAGTCTGACTTCTCTGGCCTGCAGTCTCTGCAGGAGCCGTCACTTTAAGCCCCCCTGCCAGAACACCTCTGTTGTTGTTCAGTCACTAAGTCATGTCCGACTCTTCGGGACCCCATGGACATACCTCTAGGGGGGGGGGGGGGGGGGGGGGGGGGGGGGGGGGGG
>JAJKFI010000174.1:301050-361117 GCA_029204185.1 Lerista edwardsae | reverse complement strand
CCCCCCCCCCCCCAAACAGGCTGACTAGCAGCCCCCCACAGTCCTGCCAGGTCTGCTGGTCTCTCTGTACAGAAGCCAGTGCTATGCCCCCCACATGGCATCTCTATTCCCCCCCCAATCCTCTATTTCCCGCCCCCTCCACCCTGTATAGGCCTGTTGTAGGAGCCGGTCATAAAATGTCCCTGTGGCCTTGGTGTGTGGTCTTCTTTCTGTATACGTTGCTCTGTGCGCCTGTGCGTGTTCCTGTGTGAAATGGTGGCACCTTCTTCCCTTTGCTGCTCCTCTCCTTGCTCCCTTTGCGAAGGTCTCCTTGACTCTGTTTTTTAGGTTGTGATCACCTCGGAAGCAAGGACCTCTCCTTTCTGGAGCGCCCGGGGTCCATTGCAGGAGCAGCAGGAGTAAAGCGAATCTAGGGGTTTTGGCTCACAGTCTTTTCTCCAATCAGCTAGAAATGCTCTTCATAAAGAGGCAGCCCCTGTATGGCATGGTAAAACTAGAGCAGTCTGCGTTTTTCTCCCACAGACTTTTTCCTCGCAGTGCCAAGAGGAAAGGGCTCTTGTGCACCTTTCAGATATCCTTGCAGCGCAATTCTCTGCAGGGCTCACGGAGTTCATTGGGGCTGAGTCTCAGGGAACGCACAGAATTTGTGGCCTGAAATGGATTAAAAGGAGAGCAGCAGGAAGGTGGACCTGAGTGATTGACAAGCAAACATAAGTACCCACACAAGGCTGGACAGGAAGCCACCCCCCCGTAGGGCAGCCTTGCTTTTGCCCCCCCCTTTCCCTGTGTGGGGGCGCCTGTGGCAGGGAAAGGTGGTCAGAATATGAGCAGCCTCAGTGTTGTGGAGGCACTGGCAGTCTGAGGCATGATTGTAGGGGTGTGTGTGTGTGTGTGTGAGGAACAGGCTTCCACAAAGAATGGGGTGGGGAATCGTGTGCCTTTTATCTATAAGTGTGTGTATAACAACCCCCCTCCCAGCATTCATGTTATGCGCTTCCTTTCCTGTCCGCAGATGCAGAGCACAGAGATGTGGGGATGTAGCGGGGTGCTCTTGCCCACATCTCCCAGAACACAGACTGCTTCCTGGAATCTGCCCCACTCCCCCCAGCATTGCACTGAGGGAGCAGGTCAGGTCAGCCAGGGGAGGAATGTTGCTGCCACTCCCTGAGAGGCATTCTGAGCATTTGCGTGCTTGGACTGTTGTGAAGTGGAGAAAAGATGGCAGCCCTGGCCTCCTCAGATAGGGGTTCCGCAGGCCTCCAGGTGGCACAGGTTTTTCTTTCAGGCCAGAGAATGGAGGGAAAAAAAAACCCCTGTCCTGTTTTCCCCACTGGGTGGGAAGCTGTTGCTCTGAGTTCTTACTTCTTCCCATGACGGCGGCCTGTGTGTTTGCTTCTCTTGGTTTTGCGGTAGGACCTGGATGGCCTAGTTGGCTACAGACAATCTGAATTACATAAGGCTGGAAGTCGCAGTGATGGGAGCAAAAAGCTGAAGGATTTGTGGGCCTTTCCGTTTCAAAAAAAAAAAAAAAAGGGCAAGGTTGTCTTCTGCCACTCAGTTTGTGACGTTTCCTCTTCATTGCTGCTGCATAGTTAGCCTGAATGGGCTGCGGGGAGCTGCAGAGTGGTCTCTGCCCCTCCCAGTTGGCATTGCTCACCTTCTTCCTACATTGGCAAAGGGATGGAAGCACCAAAAGGAGGCTGCTGCCTTGCCTGCTGCTACTGTTCGTGTGTTGCCTGCGTCCTGGGAGATTAGAGAAGGGTTTGCCTGTGCACCCACCCACCCTCCCCTTCCCAAACGGAAATAGGAAACTTTCTGGTGCAGAGACTTCCAGCGCTGACTAGCGCTGGGCACTCTGTAGCTTTGGCGATGAACCGTTCCGGAGTAGGATTAGCAGTTTACAACATGTGCAGCTTGTCTCGTTGCTCATTGGCTCTTGCTGCTGTCGTTGGACCTTGAAAGCGGTGCCACTTCACGGCCCGAGAAACCAGAGGTGGAATAGAAGTATTGCCTGGGCCAGGAAACGTCCCCCTGGATGCCGAGATGGACCACAGGAGTGTGTGTCATCTTCCGTGGTGCTTGTGGGGTGTGTGTAGGAGGTTGGATTTGCAGTAAGGAAGGAGTTCCTTGAAGGGCATGGGGCTGATCATCATAAGGTGATCATTGGAAAAACACCACCCTGGCCTGCCATCAACCTTGAAGCAAGTCAAGCCAAGTTGGATTGGTGGCCAAGCGAGGGACACATCCAGTAAAGACAGAATAATGATTGTGTTTCCTGTAGAACGCTGATGAGGATGTCCATCCCTCCCCTGAATATTGTGAAATTTCTTGTCAGTGTGTGGGGAGGGGGTGGCTGGGGGGGGGGGAGAGAAGCATACCAGAGTTGTGTAATAATTGCATGGGTTGGAAGTGAGCAGAGTGTTGTTTAGCAACAGAATGGAGTGGATATTCTTTTCACTCACAGAAACAGGGATAGGATGGCAACAAAATCTGACTGGTATGGGAGACTCATTATTTTTCCTGTTATCTTCAGGATGGAAATTGCTAGGAGACTGGAGGCACAGGAGAAGAATGTGCACTATTGAAAATAAGCGCAGCTTGCTAGCACCTTAGCGAGAGCACGTTGACTGAGAAGCGAGCCACGTTGCCTTTTTTCCAGCCCGAACCCCAATTCCACGCTGTTGACTGCAGAGTCGGCCACCTGGCTCAGTAGTGCTGGGTACGTGGTAGTGGCTCTTCAGGGCCCAGGTAGGACTGTTTCTTTGCCTTTTCCTGGGATGCTGCTAGGAGTTGAGCCAGGGACCACTCTAGGCAAGGCAGGTGCTGAAGCCCTGTGCTTGCAGCTCTTCCCACCCCCAGAAACGGTCTGGCGTTATCCCCAGTGGTGTCATCTACTCTCTCGCAAGCCGGAACGCTGGGTGGGACTTGAGTGATTGACAGCCCGTCGACTCACTTCCGGTTTCTTCGCGCGCCCCGCGCGGCTTTCCCTCGCCTCGGAGGGGGCGCCTGCTCGCCCAGGCACCCGGCGCGCCCCCCACCCATCCCCCCTGGCGAGCAGGCGCTCCCTCCGAGGCGAGGGAAAGCCGCGCGGGGCGCGCGAAGAAACCGGAAGTGAGTCGACGGGCTGTCAATCACTCAAGTCCTGCCCAGCGTTCCGGCTTGCGAGAGAGTAGATGACACCACTGGTTATCCCCCTGCTTCCAAACATTGGCTTGGTGACCAGAGAGTCCTTCAGCCTTGGGCAGGCCGGGCAGTGGCAGAATTGCCAACGCAGACAGCTGCTTCTCTTTTCTGCCCTCTTCCTCATCTTCCGCTTGCATTGGCTCCCCTGGTTTTATATAACACCAACTCTTTCCAGTGGCAGTGAGATGGTGTTTGATTTCATGACACAGGAGTTCAAAGTGCTGAAGTCAGTGCCTGTCCTAGAATCCTATTAGAAGGAACCGGCGCTAATCTCGTTCAACCGCAGGGCCGCCTGTTCACCAGCTTCCCTGCAGGGTTGTTCCCTTTAGGCTGATGCTTACTCTGCAGAGGGCATCTGTGCTGCAGAAAGGTATATGTGGCATTCACAGCCATCCTGGCTGGAGAGCTGTTGTGAGGCTATGGAGTGTGCATGAATGCTTCATCGGTGCAATAGGAAGGCTGTGTGTGAGAGACAGACATAAACATAAGAAGAGCCCTGCTGGATCAGGCCAAAGACCCATCTAGTCCAGCTTCCTGTATCTCACAGCGGCCCACCAGGTGCCCCAGGGAGGCACGAGACAACAAGATGCCTGCATCCTGTTGCCACTCCCTTGCACCCGGTACCAGTAGCCCACCACCTTTGTAAGGAGGTTGCACAATCCATCATGGCCTAGAGCCCACGATGGACCTTTCCTCCAGAAATCCATCCAATCCCCTCTTAAAGGCATCAAGACCAGATGCCATCACCACCTCCTGTGGCAAAGAGTTCCACAGATTAACTACCCGCTGGGTAAAAAAGTACTTCCTTTTATCTGTTTTAACTCTCCTAACCCTCAGTTTTTGCAGATGCCCCCTGGTTCTGGTGTTTTGAGGCAGATCTTACACAGGGCCCAGAGTGGGGTTGGGTCCCCAAACTACTGCCCACTTCTGCCCCACCAACATACCTTGACTAGGCCACATTATAATTATTTATAGTCTCCCACCTCTTCTCCCCCCCCCCATTGCTACACACTTTCTTCCTTTTCTTGGATTAGGGAACTGCTGGCTGAAATGCTCTCACTGAGAGTCCAGGAGAGAGAGTGGGGTGGGGGTGGGGGCCTGCGAGTGGCTTGGGAGTAGGCAGGGAAGCGTGGGCCTGACCTGGCAGGGGCTTTCGCAAGAGGCGGCTGACCGTTCTCCAGGGACATCCTGACGAAGTAAGCGGAAGGTCTTGAACTCTTTCTCTGCCTTCACATAACCTCTTGGGCTTGAAACTTCTGCTTCTAAATGTGGGGCTGGCATTGAACAGGCGCGCACTCGCTTCAGTAGCCAGAGGAAAGTAAGCAAAGGGAAGGCGTTTCCCCCCACTTGTGCCTGGATGAAAGTGACAGGGCTGTGTGTGGGGGGGTGTTGTGCTGTTCTGACTCCCAAGAGTCAACAGAATGAAGATGCTTCTGTGGAGTGCAAGAGCGCTCTCTCTCTCTCTCTCTCTCTCTCTCTGTTGTTTCTCTTGAGTTTTTAAGGGGCTCGTGTGCTTAGTTACAGTTTGTTTCCCCAGGGAGGAGCTGTTGGAATCAGCGCATGATGCGGCATGATGTGCATTGGGGCTGCGCTGGGTCGGAAGCGCTTCAGCCGTTCCTTCACATCATTCCGGGGGAGGGGCCGTGCAACTGGCTGTCAGTGGATTTCCTTCCCTTCAGCTTCTAAAACCCCGTATCTTGCTCTTGGGTGTGAAGTCCTTCCTGGGCACCTGACAGTAATCTCTACGGCAAGGCTGGTAGTCTTCGACAAGGAATAAATGCACACTTTCCACCAAGGATTGAAAATCCCAGGAGGATAAAATCCTTTGCCTGGCCCTGAAAGGACATGGGGACCAGGCAAGTGTCCCTGGGAAGACCCTCCCACCATTGGGACCAAGAAGCCCCTGTCTCTGCTTGCCCCCCTCCCCAACCACAGAGTGCAGGTGTGCCTGGCAGGGGCCTCACCCGCCAAGCTGACCTGCGGGTGTGCGTGGTGAGGACAGCTTCTTTGTGTGCCTGTGTGTGTAACCGCTGACGGGAAACGGCTGGCTCCCTGCTTCTCCCCGATTCCACTGATATTACGCGATGTTCAACAGGACTCCACAAATCCTCTGCTGTGAGGTGTTGGGTTGTTGAGGACAGGAAGAATAACATGTCCTTTGTTCCCTGCCTTCTGGCTTTTGCCGGCCCCTTCCTCATTTTGGCACTTAGGGGAACAAACGGAGGCCTGTTGGGGGATCTTAGCGCTGGATGCAGGGCTGCTGCCTTGGGGTGTCCGGGCGCAGAAGGGGTGTTGTTTCTGGTTGGGGGCACGATTGAAGCAGAGTCTGTAACGCAGTCAGCCCCTTTGAGTTGGTGGTTGCAAACAAAAAGCCTCTTGACAGGAGACTGAACTGGCCGGTGCTGATAGGAGTGGAATTGGAGTGTGTGCGTGAGAGAGCAATTTCGACTGTAGGTAGGCATATAGAATTATGCAGGGGATGGGTAGAGTGGATAGAGGGATGTTCTTTTCACACACGCACACCCCCAAAATGCAGGGGCCCCCCCCAGATGTGTCCTGGGATGCCGAGGCCTGGCTGCTGCTGCTCCTCGATCCACGTGCGATCTCCAGCCATCTTTGCAACACGTTTTGAAATATTAGAGCAAACGTTTAGCTGGAATGAAAACAGGACTCTCAGAACTGTGGGCCCATTTTTAAAACTCCTCCAGGAGGTGTTGAAAGGCTGCCTTGGTCTAGTTATAGCTGCTGCTAAATAATGTGTTATAATAATTAATCATCAACTCTGCTCATAGGAAAAGGGGAGCCGGTGTCTGTTCCTCTTAAGCCTACAGTGGCTGCTGCTGGCCAATGGCAGGCAGGATGCTTCCAGGACATCCTGGGGTGCCCTTCTTCCAAGAGCCATAGTCCTGCCTTTTGGGGGGCTGGTTCTCTGCTGCCCAGGTGAAGGCTGCCTGCTTCCTGTCCTTGGTGACCGTGAAGTTTGCATGGGCAGTAGTGGTGCGTGACTGCCTTTCCTGAACTGCAGGGCTGTGAAACAAGCTAGGGCTGCCTTGGGAAGTACAGGATGTGACTGGTTGACATTTGGGGTGTCTATGCGGCCTCCTTGCTTAGCTTTCATCCACTTGGGGTGGAGCTCAGCCTCGCTCTTTGGCCACGGAAGTTGCAGCTCCGGGTTGTTACTCACCTGCCACTTGTGGCTGTGCAGTTGGTCTCGTGGGCTCCAACCCAAACGCAGTGGCGCAGCCCTCTTGCTCTTGCGGTTACACTGGCTGGCTGTTCCTTTTTGGGCATAAGATGCTGGTTTTGACAGTTAAAGCTTTCCCTGGCTTGGGACCAGGATATTTGAGGAACAGGCTTGGCATCCAAGTTACTCCTACTTACATGCCTGTGACTGAGGCCTGTCTGGTGGCCACCAAGGGCAGGGGCTTGTCTCTTGTGGCACCACAAATACGGCATTTCCTCCCTTTGGAGTGAAGAACTAAACCCTCCCTGTTACCCTTCTGGCAGGGGCTGATAATTTCCCTTTTTGGTTAGGCTTGTTTGCCATCGTTTTTGTTTTTGTTTTATGGCTTTCCCCCCCTCTTCTTGGTACATTCTTGGTTTGCTTTTTCTGCTCTGCCTGCTGCTCTTTAGAGGCTTTCAGTGTAATGTTATTTTATGTCTCTGGTTTTTATTAATTTTGTTTTGTATGCCCTGCTTTTTATGGTAGTGTTTTTAGTGTTTGTGTGTGTGTTTGCATTTCTATGTCTGTTGTAAACTGCTTTGGGTGCCCCTGGGCGAGTGTTTGTGTGGGCAGCCATGTGGGATAAAAATATCGTAACTAAATTAAATAAAATCTGGGTAGGGTTATTCTTTAAGGAGAATGTTAGCTATTCTGAAAACTGCTGTTCTTGTTTTAATGATGTCTTGTTCTCTTTTAGGCAGAACCCGGAAACAACATTTGAAGTCTACGTTGAAGTGACGTGCCCAGCGGCAGCAGGAACAGGTACCCTGTGTGGCTTCTGTTTGCCTCCCTTGGTTAAAGGCTGCGGAGGGTTTCACAAGGCTGTGGCCTTGGTCCTGAGGCTGGGCTCAGGCTGGGCTTCCAGGAGCCAACCCCATTGTGAACAGTGTCCTCTGTGGAGCCCTTGCAGCCAAGGAGCTGGTTTCGTGCTTTTTATTCCAGCTGTTTTTTTTAAAAAGTGTGTATCGCCCTGTGGTGGCTTACAAACACACAAAAAGTAAGGCTTTTTTTGTAAAAAGGAGCTCGGTGATGCGACACAGACTACAGATAAAAATTGCAGATTGAAAGGAGCAGTTAAAACTACTTAGAAGCAGTGATGTCATGCGGGGGTACACGAGTACCGGTTCCTAGGATTACGGTTGGCCCCGCCCATTCGCCCGCCCACTTGTTGACTCCGCCCCTGCAACGTTTGAATTTCCTGCACGTTTGAGTTGCCTGCACATTCTCAGAGCCAGGCAGGCAGGCAGGCAGCGAGCGGAGCCTTGCCTTGCCACTGAAAAATGAGCTGCTCTGGGGTTTTGGAACTGTTGGGTCACTTTAACATGATGCCAGGCCTCCTTACCATGTTCTGGGGGTGCTGTGGAATACTGTTGCAACTGTTGGGTCAGTTTAAAATTGTCTGAGGCCTCAAAAAGGGCTTTTTTCATGTCACTTCTTGCCACGACATTACTTCTGGCTTATGACATCACTTCCGGTGGGCGGGTCCCGACACGTGCCAATCAAAAGTGAGTACCTGTTCTTAAATCATTTGGATGACACCATTGCTTAGGAGGGTGCAGAACTTCGCTCTGTGGAATCAAAGCCTTCTGTAGCCTTGCGTTTGGTGCCTGTAGATTCTTTGGGAACAGTATACGACACAGGGTCACTGGGTCCAAGGGTGCCTGGGAAGTGTTGCCCTAAACGGGGATGGGTTGGCCTCTCTTGCACAAGTGTGTGGCAGGAAAAAATTCCGTCCATGAGCCCCAGAAGGGGTGCCTCAGCACAGCTCTGCTGGGGCTTCCAGGCCACTACTGCACGTTGTCCAGAATCTGCCAGGACTGCCGCTGCGCTGACTCCCCACTGCGGCCTGCTCCGTGCATGTCCAGCGCTGCCTGAGCTCAAAGCTTGGATTTCAGTGCTGTTGAACTCGTTGTTTTAAATGGAGAAATGGCTGGATCAGTTGAGAAATGGTGCCATTAACAGAGGCAGCTTTAGGGGGCAGCATCTGTATCAGGCTCTGGAGCCTGTTCCTCTTACATTTCTTGCAAGATTAAATAACAAAAAATCCCGCCTTTGCCCTTGGAAGCTTTGATAGGACAGCCCTGAACATTTTATTGCCTACGTTCTCATCATATATAGAATGGCTCTTATATAGAGAGACAGAAAATAACCTCATAAAAGTGTCACAGACGTGCGAAGAATGAAAAATCAGAACTGTCTGTTTCCTCTTCTTCTTGTTGCCCCCCCCCCAGCTTCCAATTGCCTATTTTGTTTTCTTAAAGAAAGCCGCTGTGTGTCAGACGCCAGGAACGAGCCGTCACCTGATTCCGGCTGCCTTTGAGACCTGTGCCAAAGGCCCTTCCTTGTTGGGAGGGGGAGTGGAGGGAATTTGGGTACCGCTCTGGTGCTAATAGCATAGGGGGGAAAAGTGCATTTCTTAGTCTAAAGTAACTGATCAAAATAGTTACCAAAGCAGGAGCATTTGAAAGTAAAAGCCCTGCGAAAGTGGGGGAAAAAAATTCCTCGTGTCGGAGGCTTTTGTGTGGCTTTTGTGTGTGTGTCTTGCCAAAGGAAACTTCAGAAAAGTGTGTTGGATCCTCCGCTTTGTCACGCAGTGAGCCAGAAGGCGCTTTTCTCCAAGGACCTTTCCTCTTTTTCATCTTTTTGTGAGAGCCACGCAAAAATCTTGCTGTGTGTTCAAGGAAATAAAGCAAAAATGGTTTTGCACAGCTCCAGCTTTCCTTTCATTTCTTTTTTTCTCTTTTTTCCTTAAAAAAAAAAAAAAAAAAACCCTACACCACTCCGATGGTTTTAAGTTGGCAGCCTAAATGCGCTGTGCAGGGGATGAGCCGGTACGGTTTTTTGACAAACGGTCCCCAGATTAGCGAAGGCAGTGGCCACTTGGGCTGCCTCCCTTTACAACAAAGCCTCAAAAAGGCCTTGGCTGAGGAGTCTCACTGTGTCTGCTTCTTTTCTCTTCTCCCAGATATACCAGTAGGTTGAAAAGGGAGCTGAATCTTCCCGGGGAAACTATTAACTCGGAGGGAGTTTATCATTGTTTGAGAGAATGGGCGCATTTGCATTTGAACTGGCTCTGAGTAGAGCCTGCCTATCCATAATCTGGTTCCTGCTGGAAGCTGGCTGGGTAGTTGGTGGAACTAAGTACTTCCTACTTTGTGTTTTGACCTCTCCCTGTTGTAACATCTTTATTTTTCTTGGCGGATCACAGGAGCTGCTCCTTAAAGTAATCAAAGTCCCGGGCTCCCCTCCGAGAGGGTGCCTTGGCGTACCTGGGTCTTAAGCACTCCTGCAGTTGCCACACTTCCTTGGTAGGACTTAGGCGGTTGGTGGGGAAGCAGAGAGAACGTTGTGGTTTCTTCTGCAGAGAAGCGGGATAAGCGTAGTATCTGGGTGGAGGCTGTAAGAGCAGCCTTGCTGCCTCTGACCAACGCCGCCAAGTTGGAGCTGGAGCGTGAAGGTGACAGTCATCCTGTGCTATTTCCCCCCCCCTCCTCTGAAAGTGGAGATTTCACTCACATACAGCCAGAGCTAAGAACATAAGAGGAGCCCTGCTGGATCAGGCCAAAGGCCCCTCTAGTCCAGCTTCCTGTATCTCAACAGTGGCCTTCCAGATGCATCAGGGAGCGCACCCACAAGATGCCTGCATCCTCTGCTACTCCCTTGCACCTGGCATTCTGAGGTAGCCTATTTCTAATGTAGGGAGTTTGTACCCCCCACGATGGACTTTTCCTCCATAAATAAGCTCCCCTTAGAGCTAAGAACTGCTCCCTCTTTGGCGGTATTTCGGCGGGGGCTGAAGACCTTTTTATTTCAGCAGGCTTTTAGTTGCTGACAGGCTGGCTGGTCTTTGTATTCTTTTTAGATTTCTATACTTTTTATGTCCATGGGATGATTATTGTACTTTTTATATTGTATTTTATATTGTTTTTAATTACTGTTTTTAATTCTGTTGTTTTTTTATTTGTTTTAACCTGTTTTTTGTAATGCCGCCTTGAGCGCCTTTGGGTGGAAAGGCGGGGTAAAAATTCAATAATAAATAAATAAATAAATCTGTCCAACCCCCTTTTCAAGGCACCGAGGCCAGACACCATCACCACCTCCTGTGGCAAAGAGTTCCACAGATTAATTACCTGCTGGGGAAAAAACGTATTTCCTTTTATCCATTCTCACTCTCCCCACACTCAATTGCTAATGATCACAAAGTGTGTTCAGGCCCCCCCGTGCCTGCTCGGAAACCTAAAGTGTGTGGTGGTGGAAGAGTGTGGGAACGTGCGCAGCCGCCAGTCTGTCTGCACGTTCTGATTTTCTTGCCAGCAGCATCAAGTGGCTGGTGCTGTCCGCACATCGTTTGACAGGACTGGTGGGATTCAGATGGCTTTATTGCTGCTGCTGCTGGTTTAACCAGAAAGAGGACCTCTGTGTAGAACCAGGCGTGATCACAAGGTTTTTCCCCCTTTCGGGGCGGGGGAATCTCCTCCTTTTGTTGATTTTTAGATATTTAAGGGAGCTTGACATCTTCATCAAGTTCACAGTGGGCTTGCTTTGTTTGCTTTCTGCTGAATGGGGGATAAGACTTTTTTCCTCCCTTCCATTGTTTTGTGCAGCAAGAACAAGCCTTGCCGGGGCTGAGGTGGTTTTTTCCCCCCTTTTCTTTCTTTTTCTTTCTCTCTCTCTCTTTTTTTTGTAAGCTCACAATATGGTCATTGTCTGGAGCTGAATAATTGTGGCTGGTTTTGTACAAGCAGAGCGAAGGCTTTGGCTTTGAACAGATTCCTTCTTAGCGTGAAAAGAGGCTAATCCATGTAAATACAGGCCTGAAAGAAAGCTGTACAGAAAAAGGGAAAGGCCGCTATGCGGGAGGGCAAAGGTCAGCAATTTAACCTTTAACCTAACAAATAAGAAGCATGAAAGTTCATGAATTGGTTTACAAAGGGAAACTCCTGTGATCTGTCAGTTTTTCTTTTCAGGGCGGAGACGGGCGCGAAATCTGACAGCTAGTCCCTCCTTAGCGGCGTGTGGAAATTTCACCACTAAGCCTTAGTGGGGTGAAATTTACTTTTTAATCGTTTACAAAAAGTTATTCATGCCTCTGTGTTTGGGGTCTGTGAGGCTGGTTTCCCATGCGTGGAAAGGGAGGGTTCTGGGCCGGCCGGCAGAATGGGGAGATTCCACTTCAGGCTTGTTTAAGGATTTGGGATGGCTGAAGCATGAAGGGTCTGCCAGAGAAGCCTTCTTTGCAATTAAGTGCTTGTTAACGGCGCTTCTTTGAGATGTGGGAATCGCATTGAAGCAACTCCGTGCCGCAGACAGGTTCTCCTTTTGAATGGAGTCGACGTGTTGTGGTGCTTTTGGTTAAAAAAGGTTTGTTTTAAAGGTGCGCTTTTAAACTCTTGTCTCCTGCTCATTGACAAAATTTGCAAACAGTTTTCGTTGTTTGTGCTTATTTAATCACAACAGGTAATCTTGTTAATGAGTGTTAATTTTTGCTCTAAGCTTTTAATGCATCTGAAGTCAGCTGTTATATCTCACTATGGAGAATTCTGTGATTGGGGAAGAACTTTAATTAGGGAGTCATTGAGAGTAAAAAGAAACAATGAACTAATGACTTTCAAGCGGACTCCCCATAGATTAATAAGGACAGTGATTAAGGGTTCAGCTTCCTGTGGCACAGCCCAAGTCCTGTTGTTGACTCTTGCCTTCAGTTCCTCCACCGCTCGCAGGGCAGCTGCTCCACGGGGGGATGGATGCTTCTGGAGCAGACTGAGCCACACACGGGCACAACTGGGCTGCTTGGCAGGAAAGATGGGCCGTGACTCATGGCGAAAACGTGAGCTGCTTCAGCAAAATGCCGCCACTCACCCGAACAATTCCTGGGTCCACCCAGGAGGGTTTCATTTTCAGAAATCACCCGTGAACACAACTGGAGCCATGTGATGCCTTTAGAAGAAGGCTAGGCAGATTGGTGGAGGAAAAGGTTGCCGTCGCAGGTTGCCACTCACGAGGGCTCTGTGCCACCTTCAGGTTTTAGAGGAAGTCTGTCTCTGAATGCCAGGTGCACGGGGCTGGCCACAAGATGCGGGTTCTCTGTGTGTGTCCCCAGAGGCACCTGGTGGGCCACTGTGAGGTCCAGGAAGCTGGACTGGATGGGCCCCCTTTGGGCTGATCCAGCTTAGGGGCTCTTCTGAGGTTCTTAATCCGCCCTTTTTGGATTATGGGATTGTGCCTCTGGCAGCTTGTGTGCAGACTCCCACGAATCATGCGTGTCAAGAATGGTGGTGGTGTGGTCATTTTGTGACTGAGCTGCCACCGCACGCTCTGTCCTTGACAACTGCTCTGGCACAGCGCACGGCGGGGTCTCTGACGTGCAGGCTTCCGTCGGGTTCCTGTGGCGTGTGAAATCCTTCTGCCACGGCTCCCGAGTCGCTCAGCATTTGCCCACGAATGGTTCTCTCTCTCCCTCCCCCCCCCAAACTCAACCCACCCACCCCTGAGCTTGACGCCTTGCCAGAGGAGTCCCCTGGAGCCAGGTTTGCCATGCGCAGCAGCTCCGAAGCGGAGACCGTTCAGCTGCTGCCAATTAGGGAATCTTACCCTAAAGTATTGTTTGAAACGAAAAGTCTTCCTTTCATGCTTAATGGAGAGGGCCGTGAGCTCCGTGGAGTGCCCTGTGGGTAGTCTTTAACTGGGCATTTGCGATGCATGTGGAAAATGGGTTGGAAAAACCCTTTTTCCAGTGGTCTCCCCCTCGTAACTGAAGCATCAGGTAATTTATGGGACGGTTAAGAGAAATGTTGCACCCAGAGAGACGCTCTTGCTGAGAGCCAGAGTTCACCGATTGCCTAACTAATGGCTGGTTGTTGGCCATTTAGGTAGCTTGCTGTAAACAGAGCTTGAAAAATCCAAGAGACTCTCTTCCTGGGGCACCAGTGTCGTTCCCTCCCTCCCAGCTTTTATTTGCTTGACGAATGTTTCGTGGTCTCAAGTCCAGTGTGCAGAGCATTCTGTCCAACGTGGCTGCCTTTCTGGGAAAGGCTTCTGTGGTTGCCTTTATTGTGCTGCCTCTGCTAGCTGCGCAACGGTACATTGTTTAAGATTCAGTGTGGGGTGGGCTCCCTTTGTTTATCGGACTAGTTACAAGATAATTTTGGCAGGCATCACTCCTCCGCTCTCTAGTACTGGGCTGTCCAAAGGTTTTTCCACTTTTTTTTTTCTTCCCCAGTCCAGGTTTTCCATGTGTGTTGCTGGCAGTCTCAGAGAGCTGGAAAGCTTCGGTGTGTGTGTGGTTCTTTCACTGGAATAAATTGGTATCCGTTTGAGGTCCAATTGTGCAAAAGCAGACTATGGTGAACGATTGTGCAGGTCACTACGTTGAGTGAGCTAGTTGCATGTGGCAAATCAACGGGTAGGAATTAGACAATGACAGAGTGTTAATTCATGTTTATTATCTGTGTTCTAGTCTTCCCTTTTCACAGCACAAGCTCTTAGGCCTTTTGTTTATCACTTGATACAACTGTGTGGCGGAAATTGATCTGGTTACTCCAAAGAGCTGTTTTGGTTTGCATCCTGTGCTCTTCTGAGTTACGGACCTATCAGGCAGCAAGCTGGGAGAGATCTGAATGCAGTAATGTGCTGTAGGATTCACTGTTGCAATTGTTGTTCCATTTTGGAGAGATTTGTGGTGAGGCTTAAGAAAGCTTATTGCACATGCTAAAGCATGAAGGAGAAGTGTTCAGTTTTTATTGAAAAAACTGAAGTGATATCGTAGCCGGAAGTGCCGTCATTGTGATGCCAGAGCCTGCTGCTTTCCTGAGAATGCAGCCATCAGTTGGGTTATTTCTCAGCCGTTTTCCAATAGCAAAGTGAATTTGAAAGGGAAAAAAAAAAGCCTATTTACAAGACACAAGCAAAATAACCACACAGCCCCCCCCCATCTTTCCAGCGCCCCGTCTTCCATATTTTCAAATGGCTGCCCTCGTTGCTGTGTGCCCCACCTGAAATTGACTCGTGATCCACCGTTTGAGAAACACGGCTCTGCCCAACAAGGTTTAAAATTGTCACAAGAAGCTGGTTTTGTCTCTCTCCAGCCGGTCTCCGCCACTTCATTCCCAAGTGCAGCCCCCTCTCAAAAGAGTCTGTCTGTGCTCCTTGGCAGTTGAAATACGTTCTGTTACCTGGTGGGTGGTGTTCTCCTTCCCCCCCCCCACGAAGCCAGGACCCTTCCTCTTGTCTTCCATGTCCAGCGTGTGGCTTCTTGAAGATGTCTCGCTTGCATCGTTGGGAAACAGGTGTGATCCAGCAGAGCTCTTTGTGTGCTGTTTGCTTTAAAATATTTATGCCTTGCCCTTCCAGTGCCCAAGGGACTATCAGGGCAGCTAACAGCATAGTAAAACAATATCCTTTAAGTTCCCGCTACCAGGAGCCTGTTCATGGGAGCCCCCTTAGGCCAGACTCGAGCGGAATTCCTTAAAAATGCAGCCTAGCTGGCACAGGCATGGGAGACGAGGGTGGCTAGAGGCTGACGTGGGAGGCTGTGGTGGGGCATAGCAAGGGCAGCTCTGGGTTGGCGGCTGTGGGGAGAGGACTTGCCAGCTGCAGCTCCGGCCTTCTCCTCGCTTTATTTCCTCCCAGCTTTGTCACGGGTGCCTCATCCGTAAAAACCCCTCCGTAGCGTAGCAGTCGTGATCGGTTCTCCTTGCTTTGTCGAGCAGGAACACCTGGAGCAAAGCTTTGCAATGCAGTGGGCTTCCCACGGACAAGCTAAATAGGGAAATTGTCATCCTTTACATCAGCCTTGTATTATCTTGTTGATTTCAAACTTTTAAGAATACCTAATGGCCTCATTGCAGCTTCGCTGTAATTACCATGTTTTAAACTTCTGTGCATTTTTTAAAGTTTTAACTGCCTTTGTGTTTAAAAAAAAAAAAACCAAAAGAAAATTAATGAGAAGAGACAAAGAGACATCAAAGAGCTTTTCCCTCTGATTGCAGTGTTAGAACTCTTGCCTGAAAATAGGTTACATTTCTTCTGTTTTCAGTCGAATCCTCATTAACTTTACATTTTAATGATGTCCAGAGCAAATCATGCCATTTATGGTAGATGGCTTAAAGGGAAGCTCTAAGGACACCACTTCAGCTTTCCTGCTTTATTGGAAATTTGGCTTTGCCTCAACATTATGATAAATAATGATAGACTATGCGCGTGGAAAAAATCAACAACGACGTCCTGCTGAAATGCTATGGGGGGATTATCTATAATAATTGTAAATATAAAAAAATTAAGAATATTTTTTTTCCACCATTTATTTCATTCTGTCATTTTTTTATTCTAATTTTAACACAATCCTAACTTTTTGTGGGTCTAATTTTTCCTCTTTACTGCAGCAGCTTCTGCAGTGGTGTTGTTCAGAAATGTTTTTAAATTATCCTTTTTTTTTCCTCCCCTTCCTAGCCATTTGCCAAAAACAAAACAAAACAGTTTGATGCAGGAATACATTTCTTTTACTCTATCTTAAGAAAAAAAAATACTCTAATGTTTCAGAGGGAAGGTGAGGCCTGACGGGGCCTGATGTAGTAACTCCCCAGAGGACAGGGATGAGTGGAGACGGCCCTTATGTGCCAACAGAGGATGTAAACTGACCACTGGAATGCAGGACTCAGCAGTCTGTCACTTGTTGGAAAGTGGCTTGACCAACCCCAGTGGCCTTATGCACTCCCTGCCCTCCATTCTTCTGTGAACATGGGTGACTTAGAATACTGAGCATGTTGAACAGCTCTGAGGTCCAACAGAATGAGAAACCCGGTTCAAGAGAGGGGGGGTGATGGACCACCTAGTTATAGAGCAGTGGTCTTGAATCTTTTTCATGCCAAGACCCCCATAAATAAAGTATGAGACAGGTAGCCCACCTTGGTCCCACCCACCCCTTCTGGGGCCCTGTTAACCCACTTGCTGCGCCCATCATCATCCACACCCTGCCCCTGTTATGCCCTCCCGTCACCGTTGACTGTAATCACATATTCTTATTGGAGAGAGCGGGACACGTGACCCTGAAGCCTGGCACTAGTGACAGCTGTTTAGCACAATCGCTAAGAACCTCATTGGGACTGGGACACCATCTCCTGGCACTGCAGAGGTCTCCCCTGTTCCCCAGTGGTGCTCTGTCCAGTGGCCTTCAGCCTTCTTATTCCTGTAAGTTGCCGCAGCCCCACAACTGAGGTTTCTTCAAGGTTGAAGAACACCTTCCGGGCCTCAGGGTGGGCCTAGCAAGGGCACGATGTCTACTCCTATGGGGGGATGGTCCAAGAACCAGTCTGGACTGAAATACCTGGTGGGGTGGGGCTTTCTGAGCGGGCCGCTGCAGTCAACAAGCAAGCTTCTCTTCTCTAGTTCCCACCTCCTCCAGCTGGTCGACAGCCTTTCTTCCTACTTGAAGTCTGTGTGTTTGTGCCTGGGTTTTTTTTCCCTTCTCTGGCCTGGTATTGTGCACTTTTATTCTGTATTGTGAACTTCTCCTTACTGGAGGCCTGTACACTTCAAACTCTGCGTGTACAGAGGCATTTGCCCAGGCTCAAATAATGGCGAGGACTGCTTGAAAGGGAAGGGCGCATTGAGCACTCCTTGTTTTCTGGCTCTCCCGGCATGCAGTGAGCCATAAAAAAAAGCACCAAGGAATGCACTTCCTGGAGCCTCATTTGCCTCATTGGCTCCCACTCTGGCTACTGCTGCCCGGTTATGGGCTAATGATCGCACCATGGAGGGAAACATTTGATGCGCTCCGGTTTCCGGGCTCCTTTTCTCCCGTTTGCTGCATGGGAGCATTTCTCGCTTTCCCCTTTCTCAGGCTTTGTTTTGGTCAATTTTCTCAGCGTAATAGTGAAGACGTTTGCGTTGTTGTCATCCTCCCCCCCCCCCTTTTCAAATTTGCAAGGAAGCTATTGTAGAGAAAAGGCTTACCAGAGATGAGAGCTATTTATGTCTCGAGCTATTGATTTTTAATTAATGTTGCCTGGGCTTGTGCATATTGGCAAAATTGCTGACAGCTTGTGGCATTTTTTAAATTCGCATCTTCTTTTTTTTTGGTATTTTGACAGTGTCATTCAAGCTCTCATGATAAAGTACCTCCGTCAGGTTAAATGTGTTAAAACATTGAGCAGAAAGAAGGGAACGTAACATCGGGGCTGCCTGGAAACCTTGATCTCGTGCCAAAGTATTTAAACAATTTAGTGTTTTGGTTTCCTAGCTCCGAACGGTTTCTCAAATCCCTTGCTAATTAATCCAGTTAATTCTCTGTAGACTCCCTTGTAGGCGCGGCTTTTTGCTGGAGCTTCTGTCGCTGGGGTGCTTGCTTGCTGGACTCTGGCAGGAAGGCTGTAGGAAAGGAAAGAGGACTAGCCGATGTGTGTGCGCCATGTCTGAATGGTCTGTGCATGCGTGCGCGCAAGTTGTACTTTATAGGCTGCAGATTTAAAAGTAATGAATCATGGCGTAAAAATGGGTGGACGTCATTTTCCTGTGACAATGTTTGGGGTCTCTTTCTCTCTCTCTCTCCCTCCTTCTCCAGCTGGAGTGCTTTGGGGGCAAGCTGTGGAGCCTACGTCCTGCACGGCAGAGCTTGCTGGCCCCAAAGAACAGGGGTGTCAGGAGTGAGTGACGGGGCTGTGCCGCCTCTTCTTGGCGTTTTTGGGCCACGCTTCGTGAGGAGTGACTCAGCGTGAGGTTTTCTCCTACAGCCAGCATGCTGCTGGGAAGCTGCAGCTGTAACGGTCTGCGTATGTGCGGAAGGTGCTGGGGTCGGACCTGGGCATCTCCAGTCGGAGCGGAGCGATCGGAAGGACGTCCGTGCCGGAGCCCCACCAGCCTCGGGCTGAGGAATGTTGTGGCTCCGTGTGAGGCAGCGATGGGCAGACAGTGGCGGGGGTTGGATGGCTGGCGGAAATGGCCTGGATGCAGCCGGGGCCCCCTGGTCTGGTGCGGATGGCCGTGCTCTGTCTGGGATCCTCATCCGAGAGGAGTAGGGCCGGGGTAGTTGCTCTGCACCTGGCCGGGGACTTGGCAGTTCTTCAGAGTTCTGGAAGCCTGAAGATGGGCCTGGCTTGCATGAGCTCACAGCCTGAGCGACACTCAGCCTGCCGACAAGGAAATCTGCGTGGATTTGTGGCGGGTCCCCTTCAAGACCTGAAAGCGACAGAGAGTTTGGGTAATAAGGGGTGGTTATGGCGGTAGGATGAAAAAAAAAAGTAGGTAGATGGGCCTTGTTTGGGGAAAACTGTCTGGAGTGTGACAGATTCCTAGGAGCAGTGTCCAGCATAGGGGCTCCCCGACCGTCCAGGCCCAAGGTGAAGAAATGGAGCGGAGGGAGACAGACTTGGCGTAGCGTGTGAATTTCCTGGTGGCAGGAAAAAAGGAGTCCCTGCGTTGCCACAAAGGAGGAGAAGCCCAAATTAGGGCCTGGCGCAGACTGCCCACAGCTTGTGGGGAGTGGGAGAGGAGTCGGAGCCCCTCGTCTTCCTAATCTGCATTCTATTCATGGTCTTTCTTGGCTGGTGCCACTACTTAAGTGCCCCCCGTCCAAGCTGCTCCCGGATTTCTTCTTCGTTTTCCTCCCCTCCCTTTCAAAATATGTCAATTTGATTGGTTGCATGCAAGATGGCAAGTGAATCCAGCATGTGTTGGAAGGTTCTGTTGGCTGTGAAGGGCTAAGCAGTATAAATGTGCCTTTAGCAAGGCTGTCGGATTCAATTACAGAAGCCCGTTACGAGCAGATCTGCGTCGTCATCTTTTTGTGCCTCGTTTTCCTCCCCCCCCCCACCTTTTTCCACATGTTCGTTTCTTGGAGGTGAACGGTGCTTCCTGAATTTGATCAATGTCATTAAATATTGATTGTGAAACGAGAACATGCCTCCAAGCAGGTGTTCAGCGGCTCCTGCGGAGTTGGAAGACTCTTCGCAACTTCTCCCAAGCTCATCTTTGGAGCAGGAGCTCTACAAAGTGGGGAAACGGCCTGCTGGTCAGATGCGGGCGGTTCTTCCCACAAGAGTCTCAGACTCTTTGTAGTTCTTAAACGTAGACATATCCTGTTTGCATTTAATATGGAACTGCATACATTTTTGATGCCCCTTGCCTTGATTCTGGAAGGCAGGCGAGAGAAGAATGTGTTTGCAGAGTTCGGAGGATGGCGTGAGGTGCCCAGTGTGCAATTCTGGCCTGTGCAGCTGGCCACACCCGAGAGAGCGACTGTGACAAGGCTCCGTACTGGACTCAAGTTTGTGGGCTGGAGAGACCTGGACAAACACGACCTCAGTTGCCTTTGGAGGAAGACCAGCTTGTTGCGGCACCTGAGAGGGAAGCAGTTTCCATCTATCATTTTCAGCGGAAAATTGCACCAAGCTGCATAGACGAGTCTCACACCTTGCCAGCATTGGGAGCATCAGGCGCCGGGAAGAAAAACTCTGGCCGCGCTTGGCCACACGGGCACTGCCAGCAGCTCTGCGGATTAAACTGGTAGGACTGACTGGAGAAGGGTTGTGTCCAGCGTTTCCACCTGCCAGGATTGGCCTGGAGTCTTCTCCAGGGTTGGCAGCTCCAGTTGTGTTTGCTCTGAGAGCTGAAAACCATGTCCTTAAAATGTGTAGCGGTATGTTGGGTATTCTGCTTGCCGTTGGAGCTCAGCTAGCTGCGTCCCGTTGCGTCCCGTTGCGTCCCGTAGCTCAGTGAAGGAACATGTGCTTAATGTGTGGGAGGTCCCACAGCGCTAGTCCCTCGGGTATCGTGATAGTCCCAGGTTTATTTTTGATGTCTGCCGGTAGGCCTGGGGAAAGAATCGGGGTTCCGATGGGCGTATCAACTGCCCTGCAGGGTTGGCGGCGCTGAGCTGAGTGTACCAGTGGTCTGCCTTCTTACAAGGCATGAAGCTCTGTGAAATGGGTTGAGTGCCACGCTATGGCCAAGACCTCAAAATGGCGAAAGTGTCCAGAAATGTGGCTCTCTGCAGAGAAATCGCCGATATTTTTCCCCGTTCGTGAAAGCAGTTATATGGGTGGGGTGAGTGTCGCAACTCTTTGTGCTTCCATTTCTGGAATCGCAACCAATCCGAGGCAGCTCTTTGGAGCAGCACCTGGTCTCTTCAGATCCCAGAGGGCTTCTTTCGCTTCCCTTCCTTCCCCCTCCACCCCCAGGATACATGATTTGTCCAGTTGCCTGTTTTGGGAATATCTTTCCATAACCTCCAACGGTCCTCTTTGTGCTTGAAAAATATTGTGTGTTCTGCCAGTGTTGTCACTTCAGAGTTCATCCCCTCTTCCAGTTCCTTAATGAGCCTGCAAGAGAAGAGGCAAGGACCCATGGCAGGTCCTGGGGCTCCCTGCTGCTCGCCTCTCTCCATTGAGAAAATTGGGCATTTATTCCCCTCCTTTGTTTCCGTATCTTTTCACCAGCGGCTGATCCATGAAAAGACTCTCCTTTCTTGCCCTGTGTCTCCTACTTAGTTTCCTGAGAGCTTTTGCCAAAGGACTTTTCCAGGGTCCTTCTGCAAATCCAAACAGACCAGGCATCGCCCTGAACCATATGCTTCTGGGCGTCCTGCAAGAATGCAAATACTCTCTCAAAGGCTCCCTTTCTGTTCCCGGTCTAAATAGCAAGCAGGCCTGAGGGGCTTTTTTTTTGGTGGATTTTTTTTTTTGCCATTTCCAGGTTTATTTGGGACACATTAAACAGCAGGAAAAAAAAACTAAACAAAAACCAGCAGCTCCAGTTCCGTGCTGATAGAACTCCAGTGGTAGAAGGAAACAGGGAATCCATCCTCCCACAGATCCACTCTCCACCCACCCCACGCCCCGGGGATAATCCAGGCCAGCTCTTTGAGGCAGATCCAGCCTGCAGTTTGGCTATGGGCACATCCTTTTGATTCCTGGTCCTGATGCACTTGGAAAGAGAATCTCTTCCTTGGGGAAGAGGTTTGGCGCAGTCGCCCTCTCTCTGACAGCAAGCCCTGGGCCGTGCCTGTATTCTGCACCATGAACACAGAAGTAGGGAGAACGCCGTGTCCTGCCCGGGGGGCTTCTGCCCGTCTGAGTGGCGGTGTTGCTGCCGCCGCCGCTGCCGCCTGGCCTTTTTTCACTTCCACACTAGCCCGTGATCAGTTGCTTCTGGGTTTTCCTTTCCTGTTGAGAGAAGAACCCATTTATTGGAAGTCGGATCTTCAGCCAGTGGAGGGTGCGTCTGGTTCCCCGCGTTCTGCCTCCTTGCATTTGGCCAGTGTGTAGCCACAGCCCTGCAGAAGGGGCTTGCAGCCCTGCCTTGCAAGGGGCTGCAGCTCCTGGCTTCTCAAAGCTTTCAGCGCTAAGTATCTCTTGAGCCTTGGGGCGGGCAGGCAGGCCTTTTCCTAAATGTTCCTGCTGCCACTTGGCCCTTTTGAGGGGGACCAGAGTCCCAACCCTGTAGTTGTCTTTCAGGCTCCTTTTCAGCGGTATTGAAAGGCCCCCGCCAACCTTCCTCTCCTCCCCCTCCTTCTAGGCACATGAAAACCCTTTGGATAACCTGGAATGAGGAGGGCTCTTTGTCCGACTTAAACGTTCTGGCATGTCAGACTTTCTCATTGTTCAAGTGTCGGCTGCCCCATCTTGTCTGCTGCAGATTCCCGCCCCCCCCCCCCAGCATTTTCTTAATAATGTTTTCTAAGAAATAACATTCTGGAGTAATAGTGAGTCAATTTCGCATCCCTTGGCTGCTGCCTTGGTTTGTGTATGACAACCCACCTTTCCTTCGGGGTTAAAAAGCAAGCAAGCCATGAGGCAAGTAAAAGTGATGTTGTAAATGTAAGATTTATTTGAAGTGACATTTTAAAAGGCATTTTGGGATCAGGGATTAAGTGTTAAGGGAGCTGTTGGAACTTTTAGAACAATTAAAATTCCGGCTTGGGCCAGTCTTGTAACTTTCTGGCATGCATTCATTCATTCTTTCTCTCCAGCTCTTTGATTCGCTTTCTGAAATTCAAGCACTTGGGAATGTTTGGGTGCTAGAAACAAAGCATGGACACCTGAAAACATCCTTTTTACTTGCCGATGTCCTCTCTCTTTCACAGTCAGGTTTGGTACACTTTATGCAGCGATATGGATGTAGATCTCTCATTACTGTCTCTGCTGCTGCTGTTTTATGAAAATGCACTTAATGGGGATTCTTATCCAGCCTGCATTTTTCTACCTGTTGCACTTCGGCTGTGTTCCTTGAGCAAGTCGTTCAACACTGACTGAGCAAGTGCTGGCCACTCTTGGGCTGGTGTGGCGCTGGTGTCCTCGCCAAACAGGCCAGTGTTGTGCTCCTACCTGTTTGCGTGGGGCACCAGGATGCGCGATGATGGTGATGTGCCTGCATGCTCTCCCAGATGAGTGTTTGGTGTGTGGGTCTGTTGAGTTTCTCTCTTTCTTCTGAGGGTCCAGCAGCCATTGCTGGTGGTGCTGAAGGCAGACTTGGACATGCTGGTGAACTCCCTTCCTTCCCCACATGCACCCAGGACAACAAGGACACCTGCCTTGCAAGTGTCTACCTCTGGATTGGGGGGCTGTCGCAGGGGCTAGTCTCTCTCTCTCTCTCTCTGAGCTTCCTAGATTGGTGGAAATGTTTCTTTTAAAGTTAGTGTGTGAATATTGGAGAGAGTTGAATGCATTTGTATGAACACACTTGTTCTTTGTTGAAGTTTGCCTCCTTTATTGTGCAGAGCCTTGAAAAAAAAAATATTTCCCAGTGCATTCTCCTTTTCTTTAGTCGCTTTGCAGCTGTTCCTTGCGGGGAGGGCGGGAGGGCAGGCAGTGCGGATAACCCTGGCTGTGGTGCTCTTTACGCTAATGACTGCTTGGCTGGCTGAGGGCAGCTGTGGCCGGGGAGATCTCAGTGTTGCGGAACGTGGGGCCTTCTGGGCAGTTCTGGCACACGTGGCTGAAGGAACCCCTAAGCAGGAGGGTTGGCTTGTCCCACTGGTGGCGGAACCCCCTCCTGTTTGTCTGTCTGGGCCGGCTCTGCTGGCAGTGCCCGGACCACGGCACGCTGACTCTCCCGCAGTTGTGCGCAGACGGGGTGCGCAGTTGTGGCAGGCGAGCACCATATGGATGTGGTGGTGAGCGGCAGACGAGGTTGGCTGGCTGTTGAGCTGGACGTGCAGGTGTGCAGGGCATGCCCCTGCCAGGTCTCTCCTGGATCAGCCCCGGTGCCCATTGGATGCCCTGCAGAATCCAGTAAGCAGGAAGCAAAGGCAGTGGCAGCAGCCCGGGCATGGAGGGGCACCTGAAGATGGTGCCTCTCGTGGACTCAATCCAGCGGCCGCCCTGCACACGCTTCTGGCCTCGACTGCCCAGGACAGTGTTTGACCAACAGCCAAGGTGGTGGACTCTGGCCTGCAGTAAGGGTGCAGGGTTGGAATCCGCCGGGGGGACGGTAACCACTGCCACCCATGCCCAACACTGCTTGTCAATTCTTTATCCCCCCCGGCTCCTTTTCCTTTTGCTTTTCCTTCTTGAGTGTCCCCAAACTTAATTTTTTAAAAGCCTTTCAAGATCAAAAGGAGACGGGGTGGTGGGTGGGAGGGAGGGAGGGAGGGAGGGACCAGCAGTGGCCCCCCTTTGCAGGCTGGAGAAGGAGGCAGGCCAAGCAGCCGCGGCTCCTCACAGCCACCTTCTCCTCCTGAGTGCGCACCGCACACGCTGCTTCTGTTCACGGGTTAATGGCCGCAGTGATGCAAAAGCGTCTCCCTACGTCCGTCAGTCCGCTTCTGGCACCCGAGCCCCAGTCTCCCCAGCCCCGACGGTGTTGGTGGTGGGAGGTGAAAACCCAAGTCCCCCCCCCTCGGATTTTCCTGCTGCTAATGACGAGGAGCTGCTTCTCCCGCGGCCGGGGCTGCGTTTAGTGCTTCTGGAGCCCCTTAATTGGCGGCTGCACCGCTCTCCAGGAGCGGCTGCTCCGGCAAGCGGAGGCGAGAGGTCAGTGTCTGCTCTGGAGGCACAGACCTCGTGGGGGCCCTGCCGGCGACTGTGTCCGCAGGGCAGGATTCGGGGCTCCCGCGGAGGAGCGAGCTCTGCCACGAACGGAGGCTTGGCTGGCCGGTCGAAGGTGGGTTGCGCTTTTGGTCGCGCTGCGTCCCGCTGGTTCAGGGGCTGGCATCTGCTGCAATTAAGTGCCTGCTCAAGGGGCTGCCCCCCCCAAAAAAATTATGCTTGGTTTGGAGGCTGTAAGCGCCTCGTTCGTACCTTGCCTGGCAGAGAACAGTCCCGCTTGTCAGGATGCAGTCCTGTGAATGCTTTCCTGGGATCCAGCCCAACGCCCATCTGCAGTGGGGCTTGCTTCCGAGTAAACAGGCAGCGGCTTGAAAGTGCTCACCTGGCAGAGGAGCTTGTGCCTGTGCCCCCCGGCCCCATGGATGGGGGGGGCGGACGCAGTTGCAGCTCTTCCGAGCAGCTGGTGGAGGCGGTTTGGAGCGAGTCGTTGGCGGTGTGTTGTGGCTGTGAGTGCGAGAGCTGGTGGAGGCTCCTCGTGGAATTCCTTCCCCATCTGTCTGCATCCTCCTGGTGTTGCTTCCCTGCTCATCCTGAGACGGTTTGCAGCGGCGGATCATTAACCCTGGCCAGGAGGCTGCCTGGGTTCTCATCGGCCATTTCTGTGCTCTTCCTTCTTTTTGGGGGGTGTTTCGTACTGTTGGGATCTTTTTTAAAATAACAGTACATTTGATTTGGTTGCTGCCTCCAGCAGTCGTATGCCTTGCCCGGCGAAAGGATGGGCTGCCCCTTGCAAAGAGTTGCGTGACGTGAGCCGCCTCTCCCCCTCCCACTCTGGTGCTTACCCTTTCGGGTGGGGGAGGAACTTGAACACAGCCTGGAAAACAGCCTAGCCCTGCAGAAAGGGGGCTGCTTTGGGTCGCGGTTTTTGCCTTGCCAAGTTGTTTACTTGGCAGGAGGGCTCACTGTGTGCAATAAGGCTTACTCTCAGGAAATGAAGCTGCGTAAGGCAAGCAGCCCCTTGGCTTTCCCATTCTGCCGGCTGGTTCTGCTCTGCCTCTCCCCACTCCTGCGCCCCCTGACGCTTGCCTGGTGCCCCGTGAGCGAGTTGGGGCTGCGCACCCTGGGGGTGCACGAGTGGCAAGTTCTGCCGTCGCATGTTAAAGTGAAGCCGGGCTTCCTCCAGTTCTCAAGCGTGCTGGAGGCAACGGCGCCTCTCGTGGCATGTTTGGACCACTATGGGCCAGTTTTTGCTGCCGTGCTTTTTTGAGCACGTCTCTGCCTCTGCCTGAAGTCCAGGGGTTGTGGCTGATGTGGTCCAAAAGAGAAAAGCGCCACCCTGACTGAACCACTGCGTGGCAGACTCTCCCGCCCTGGCCGTGGCGGCGGGCAACCCGGTTCCTGCCCAGGAGGTTGCAGGGGGAGCCTGGCAGAGGGCACGGGACTGAGGACTGGAGGCTCCCCGGCATGGAGCGCGTATTGGGCTGGGCCTGTGGGCCCAAATCCAGACCCAGGGCTGGCTCCCCCTGCCTCTCCTCCTCGCCCACCCAGCAGGCTTCCAGTTCGAAGTCAGGCTTGTTTTTAATGCTGACCTGGAAGACAAGTAGATGCCTGTGCCAAGTGGCCCTCCAAGCGCCAGGGCCAGGGGCAGCACTCAATCCACTTGAGAGGGAGCTGCTGCCAGGAGGACTTTGCTTCTGCAGGGGCAGGCGCTCGAAAGGCGGAGGCTCGGAAGGGGAATGGAGAGGCAGGTAATTGTTGCCCAGGTAATTGAGAATTCATGTGGGGGGGGGAGTTGCTGGTTTCACCTTTTCTGTGCTAGGAACATCAGCGTAGTGTTTGATTCAGGAAGGTGGGATGCAAATGCACACACACACACACACACACACACACACACACACACACACACACTGAATAGTGCCTCCAAGCTGAAATGAAGCTTTTAACTGTACACCTCAAAGTTTGTGTTTGAACAGATGTGTTGGGAGGTGACCACCTCCCCAATTTTCAGCTGGTGGATGGGTGGGCAGTAGTTGCCCCAGAGTTGACTGGGAGAACTTCCAGTTTCCTTGAGGACTGGAGACCTTGAGTGTTAGTTCCTTTCCTTGTGTCCCGCTTAGAAAAACCAGTGGAATATTGTCCGTGCATGTACATTTCCACAATTGCTTTCTCCCCTCCTCCATTAAACTGAAGGCACTTGTCATTTCTGTATCCCCACCGGAGCAATGAGCTTATCTGAATAAAGGAGCTAATTCACATTTTATAGCATATGAAAACAAAGCTTTTAACGGGAGGCATAAATTGTTTTTAAAATGTAGGCGGCCTTCTTAACTCATTTGTAAATGTTTTATTGGCGCAGAGGACTGTATTTTGGAATGGATCTTGTTACGGCTTTTCTCTGGCTGTTCCTACATGTAGTAATTTTGACATGTAGTGAACGCATTCTCAACTTTTCCCATTGCTCCTCAGTGTAATATGGAGCCTGATTTGTGGACACACCAACTTTTTCAGAAAGCGCAGCCCACCTGAAGTCCTTGTCTGCGCTTTTAAGAGAGCTGTGTAAAAAACAAAAAACAAAACCAAGCCACCCAGAAATCACATTTTTTGTGGCTAACCAAACACTTCGTTGAGCATCACTTTGGAAGCCACTTCAGAGGAGTTCGTCGAAGCAGAGTTTTGTAATTGTGGGTATTAGCAGCCGGAGAGCAAGTCTGATGTGGATCCTTGGCCTTGCTTGGCTGATCTCCTGAGTGGCAAGCCTGTTGTAAAGTTCTTTTCAGCGCGTCCTCTGAATGTTTACAACTTACCCAGGTGCCTCTGCAGCAGTCCCGTGACCAGAATAAATGCAAGAGCCTGGAACAAAAGGCTTTGTCCCGCGCTTGACCAGGCCTTCACTTGGCCTTCTGAGATCCGTGGCCTGCCAAACTGGCCCTGGCCTTATTAGGGAATGCCTTGCGGTGGCGTTCTCAGGGGGTGCCTTCCCGCTGCTTTGCGAGGCGGTGGAGACGGCCACTGGCTGAGGCGGCTTGAGAGGGTGTGGGGCAGGGTTAAGAGGAGGAGCGGCCTGCCTCTGGCTCCCGAGAGCCTCCGTGTGTCCAGGGGCAGCCTACCTCTGTCGCCAGCTCCTGGGGACAACCTTTGCCTCCGTGCTCCGGTTGTTTCCGGGGGCAGCCATGGGAAGCAGCAGGGCCCAGGGGCGACCTGATCGGGCAGGGCTGCTCTGAACTTCTGAGAGGCCCCTGGAGCAGCCGTGCGCAAAGGGGCTGAGGCCGTGTATCACGTGTGCTCCTTTGCGCTGGTCGGCCTCTGTTCTCCCCCCCCCCACCAAGATGTGTTTAATGTTTCATAAAATGCCCCCAAACCATTCCGTGCCTGTGAAACAGTGGAGCTGCCGCAGGGCAGCCCGCAGAGCCCTGGTGCAGAAGGGGCTGGAGAGTGGATGGCCGCCAGATGGAGAATTCAAAGGCATTTTGCGAATCGCAGGGTGCCGGGACGTGTGTCCACGTGCCCAGCCAGCAAGGAGGAGAGTTGGGGCTCCGGGAAATGCCAGCGGCACAAGGAACACTTTTTATTCGGACAAGGCGTGGGCAGTGGTGTCATCTAAATGATTTAAGAACATGTACTCACTTTTGATTGGCACGTGCCGGGACCCGCCCACCGGAAGTGACGTCATAAGCCAGAAGTGATGTCGTGGCAGGAAGTGACATGAAAAAAGTCCTTTTTGAGGCCTCAGATGATTTTAAACTGACCCAACAGTTGCAACAGTATTCCACAGCACCCCCAGAACATGTTAAGGAGGCCTGGCATCATGTTAAAACCCCAGAGCAGCTCATTTTTCAGTGGCAAGGAAAGGAAAGGCTCCGCTTGATGCCTGCCTGCCTGCCTGGCTCTGAGAACATGCAGGCAACTCAAACGTGCAGGAAATTCAAACGTTGCAGAGGGCGGAGTCGACGAGTGGGCGGGCGAGTGGGCGGGGCCAGCTGTAATCCTAGAAACCGGTACTCGCGTACCCCCGCGTACCCCCTGCATGACATCACTGGGCGTGGGCCAGCCCTGTCCGTCCCCAGGCCTGCTTCCGGGAGGCCATTTCGTGTCCCCCAGGACTGGGGCGGGGTCCTCCCCTCTCACGCCTCAGTCTCAGCGGCAGCCTCCCTGTGGTATGCTCAGCGCCCCCCCCCCCAAGTTGATCCCTGCCGGCCACCGTGAGGGAAGGGGGCGCCTGGGACCGGGCCACTTGGAGCCCTCATGGGAAGGTCCAGCTGCAGCCCCCAGGCCCCCAGTCTGCAGGGCGCCTTTTGCCCGGCGTGCGTCGAGGCAGATTTTGGGGAGGCCGCTTGGTCCGCGCAATTCTGCCCTTCCCCGGAGCGCCCGGCTGCGGGATGACGTGGCCGGAAGCGCAGCGGGCCAGATTTCGAAAATGCAGCTGCCGGGCTCAACAGTTCTCGCGCTCTGGGGAACATTCCCAGCTCCTGTTCAGAAATCTGCTGTGCCGAATCCGGTTTGGAATTGCTGCCAGGAGCGTTGCCTGCTTTTGGGCACCGTTTCAGTTTTGGTTTATATATATATAAATATAAATATAAATATATATATATATATATATAGTGTGTGTGTGTGTGTGTGTCTGGTGTGAAGGAAAAATGTGCGGCGGCTGCGTTTGGGTGCATAGCCTATAGTGTGTGCAGGCACTGCTCGGTTTGGACAGGCACAATTCCCTGAGGGGCTGGACAGTCCTTGGGCTCCGCTTGCACAACGCCAGGCTGTGTCGCCACACGCCCCGCAGTGCTGTGACCTGCCTTGGCAAGGCGGTGGCCGAAAGGATGGGGTTGCTTGTCCCGGACAGGTGCAAGAGTGGCTTAGGTCCTCTAAAGAGCTACAGTGGAGCTTCTCTCTACATGGAAAAATTAGTATCAACATCCCTCAGCCAGTCTGTGTGCGTGTGTGCGTGTGTGCGTGTGCTTGCGCGCTCTTACTGTACACTTAAATACCTTGTTGAAAACAAGTATAGTTTAGTGGAAATTCTGCATCTGCTAACAATTGAACCTGCCAATTAACCAATTTATTAGCAAAACAAACTTTGCCTGTGTGGAGCGAGGGTGGGGGGCTAGCTTAGGGGTGTTCTTCATTTTTTTTTTAAAGTATATGCTGTATACATCATAAAATTATTCTCTGCCCCACAAGCCTTAACTCGGGCAGAGGAAAGCAGTAATTGAGCAGTAAAGATTGTTTACAAATCCCTGCTCCCTCCATAATGATCAAAATGTGGAGACATTTTTCCCCCCTGCAAAAATGGAAGGCGTCTGGTTCCTAACAATGCATCCAGCACAGCAAGCCTCACGGCTGGAAATGCGGGTAGCCCAAGTGCTGGCCTGATGACGACAAGCACCCTGTAGGAGTGACTTCTTCTCTGTGAAATCTGAGGCAGCTCGTTCTCCATCTATTATTGTTGTAATTAAAAATTACACTGGTAGCACGGAACCTGGCAGTCTTGGAAGCATTGTTGGGAAAAGCAGATGGTCGCGACAGAGCTGTTTGGAGACGGTTTGTCAGAAAAACGGTTTCTGGCTGGGTCTGTGTTTTGCTGCTTCTGTTCCACGTTTAATACAATTACACTTGCTCTGTCCCGCCGCTTCTCAGACCGAACTCCCCTCGTTGCTGATCCTCAGAACCGGGAGAGCAAAGAATGGCGGTGGGAAGAGAGGGCGATTTGCGCCGGCTGCAGACGAACCTGTGCCTTTACTTGCCCACGCTGTTTGTTTGCCGGACCCTTCTCGGCAGTCCACTTTCCGCCCATCAAGGACGACGTGGGTCCGGTTGAAAGAGCTGTGATCAGCCTGCTGAGTGCTTGGTTGGGTTCTCCCCCTCCTCCTTTTTTTTTTTTATAGAAAAGCCCATTCCTGTAGTTGGCTAAATGAGGCGCCTGATTGAAAATAAGGAGTCCAAGCACGCTCCCTCCTGGCTCAGGACTGCTGTTCCCTTGCAACACACATAGCTGGCAATTTGCACCTGGTTAAGTTTCTGCACGAGATAACAGCCTAAAGTTAACAGTAGCATCAGGTCTCTCTAATTTCTTTTTGGTCTTTCTGGAAAGAGGGTAAAAGGAGAGCCTTGAGGAGTCCTTCCTCCCTCTTATCTGCGCCTCAGCCTCAGCTGCCCTCCTTGGATCCCCTGCCAGGGCTGCTATCATCTTCTGATCAAATATTAATGTGTGATTCTCTGCTTGCTCGCTAATCCAAAGCCAATTAATATTATCTGTCAATTATTTACAGATCCTGAGGTGCGGAGGCGATTCCCGGAGGACTACAGTGACCAGGTTTGGAATGCGTAATTAATTTTTTACATGACAAAATTCATTTCAGCGTTGTTCAACACACTCTGGCTGTTCTTTTTTTCCCCCTTAAAAAAAAAATGAAAAACCAGGACAGAAATGATTTTTTAGAAGAAAAAGAAGGAACTGTAATTAGACGCTTGAAAATGTTTAAAAAGGAAACACACCCGCAATCAGTAAACTGGTGTGGGAAGATCTGATCGCAAAGCACTGGGCTCCCAGTGAGACTTTGGCCATTGTAAGAATTATTTGGAGGCCCCAAACCTCCACTTAAAGAAAGAGCTGCGATCAGCCTGCTGAGTTCTTGGTTGGCTTCTTCCCCAATTTCAGTTAAACATCTGCATGAAACTTTTTCTTTCCTTTGTTGGGGCTGCAGTTTGCTACGGAATTCTCATAGGTTTATCAGTTTTCTTGGTGCCACAGCTTAGCGTGCCCCCCCCAAAAAAAACTGTTTCCAGGGTCACATCAAATCTTGCAGAACAATAGAATAAAAAATGGTGGAGGCGGTGTGCGTGCGTGTGTGTGTGAGTGAGAGAGAGAGAGAGAGTGTATGCATGCCCATCAATGGCCGTGGGAATTTTGCAATTAGTGTGCAGACCAGAGGAGACTCATCCTGCAGCATGATAGTTCATGGGGCTGATTGCTGTAACCAAAAGCTACAGCTGATCTTGATGGCTCCTTCCTCCTTTGACTGCATCTCATTAGAGAGTGCCATGGGGGGGGGGGTTGAGGGAAGTTTTTCCTATGCGCTGTCGGCTGTAGTTAGAGTGCTCTTGCTGTTTGCCAGAGAAGCTCCGGCTTTCGGAAGGGGTTTCTCTCAGCCGTTGCTAATAAAGTCTGAACTGAAAACTAGGTGTCTGGAAGAAATTCTTTTCAGTTGTGGCATCCCACAAACCTCCGTTCAGAGGCAGGACCCTGGTGCGGTAATGGTGGGGCTGAAAAGAGCTCCCTTGGTCAGCTGTACCAGGTTATAGTTGCATTTCCTTGTGGAAGGTTTTGATTCTGATCCTTTTCACCACCCCCCACTTCTAGCCTCCCTCCTTTTAAAAATATGCCTGTTTTCTGTAAGGCACAGCAGTGTCTCCTGCCTGCCTGCTGAGCCTGTCTCAATGTGGCCCTTCAGGGCTCACAGTCCTTGACTTGTACTCGTGTGTGCGCCGCTGGGACAATAGATGCCCTGATGCCCGCACTCCTAGAAGGTCTCTGTAGTATTAATATTAATTTTTTTAAGAGCGGCGTGTTGCTTGACTGGGTTTTTTTTTTTTTGGCGACAGTTTTATAGCAGCCCCTTTTCAGTGCTTACAATGCACAGTTGTGGCTGTGCAACAAAGCATCCTTTTGTCAATGCACGAGTCCTCATTGCCATCTCGTGCCAATAATCTGTTAATAAATAGCCCCTTAAGTACACTTGGGCAGCAGCGGGCCGCAGTGTTTGCTGAAACCGCCGCTGCTCTGTCGTGTGAAATGCAGTCGGATTAAGGGTCCCTCCGAGCGGTTGCTGTCTCTCGTGCCTGTGATCTGTGGATTATAGGACTGTCTCATACATAAAATATTTTTCCTTTTGTAAAACCACCAAAAAAAGAGAGAGACAAATTTCGACATGCAATAAAGCAGCTCAGACTGGATCAAGCCTGCAAAGCGAGCGATGCAGAGATCAGGCATGGCTACAGAACTTTCCTCATCCATATATTCACCTTGCATAATCTCTCCCCTCCTCCCGTGTGTGTGTGTGTGTGTGTGTGTTTTCCTTATTTTTTAAAAAGATGGACAATTGATTCAGGAGGTGGGGAAGTGGGGGGGAAGAAAGCAAACTTCTCCAACTTAAAACACACATGCACCAATTTCCGAAGCATCGTTCCTTTCCCCTGATGCCTTTTAAGGAGCCAGGAAGCTGTAAACTCCACACTTACACCGCCAAGAGCTGACTCCGGGAGCTTTTGGGAGTGATGCTGGGAAGTGCCTACATGCGGCTTCTCGCTTCCGCCCGGTGCTCCTGCAGCACAGAAAGCAGAAAGGCGGCCATTTTCAAACGGATTCTTGTTTTGGTTTGCAAACGTGGCAAGCCCAGACCCTCCGCCGGAAAGAGATTCCAAGCGCCTTGCAAGGCGAGCAGAGGACGGGAAGTCAAATGGCAAACGCCATTTGAAACGTTTTGGGATCCACGTGCCCCAAGCAGGCTTTTTTACGGTATGTGCGCAGCATGTTCAGCTCGCGCGTGGGACCCGTGTGTGAATCCTGGAGAACGTTGTTTCTTGCTGCTAAACACCGATGACCCACATCCATCAGGAATATGGCGAGTTGAGTCAACACCAGGCGAGCCACTCATTAGGATGAGAGCCCTCAAGTTCTCTCCCTGGTCTAAATTCCTGGCGCTTGTTTTTACATACAGTGTGTTTCCCGTGTCGGCAGCGCATCTGATCAGAGACCCTTGCAGCCGCTGGATGTTTTATTCTGTGTGTTCTTTGTACCTTACAGTATAAGAATCTGTCACAAATTATTGTGGCTCCCAGCTTTAGAAACCTGAGAAAAAAGGGAGGTTAGACTGACATCTGTGGCTGAATAATGATGGGCCGCCTTTTGGCTCCCCTTGAGCCACAAAGCCAGCACTGCCTTTAGAGAGGAAAAAGGAGTAAGAAGAAAGGGGGAGGGATAAAAGGAGGGTTACAAATCTGTGGCCCCGGAGATGTATTACTGTTGGGCCAGTTGTCTGCGTGGCACGATAATCCGGTTTGATCTCCTGTCTTAATTGTCTGCTAAAGACAAATGGGCAGGAAAAGTTCATCAGTTTCATCTCCCTCTCCCTCTCCCTCTCTCTTTTTGTGCCTCTCATTTAGAGGCAGAATAAATGATCCGTCACTGCAGAAGAACGCCTTTCTTTTCCGACACGGACGGAAATGTGGACCCCAACACATTTTTATTAAAATATTTCTCCCTCATTATTTCAGCTCCGATAGATCTTGCTGTTTCATGAAAAATGTAATCTGAAATGTAAATAAGGGGCTTGGTGCAAAGTCGGAAAGTAATGAGCTGCTTGTCGCGTTGCCGGAATCCTGATTGTCATTCCTGGCCAAGGTGGACGCCCCCTCGCCCCTGCCGCCCCCCTTCTCCCCCCCCGTTGTCTTCCTGCGGTCAGGCCTTGGCCGTGGATGTGGCTCAAATCTGCTCAACGGTCATTGTCCCTCGGTTTTATTCATAAAGTGACACGCAGGTTACTGAAGGGGCATAGAAAGCCAGGAGTGCCCACAATCTCTCAAATGTTCAGGAATACGGAGGCTGCTTCAGATGAGTAAGGGCAGGTCACCTTTAGCATTGTCCCAATTTGAAAACCTGTGTGGTGGAGAAAACTCGGTTTGTTCCCCTGCTCCCGGCCCTGCTTGTTTGTGTTCCAGAGATGTGTCATGAATATGTGTGTGTCTCCATAAGCTGTCCACTCTCTGGATCTGGGGTTTTCTCTAGCACCGTTGCATATTGTATGATCCAACTGCTGAAGTAATTGTAGTGACAATTTTGTTGCTCCTGCAGGCCATTTTATTGCTATGGTTCAGGTTCTCAAGCAGGTGAAAAGTTGAAAATTATTTCCAGCCCCTCCAGTCATTAGGAATATTCTTAGCAAGTAATTCCTATGATTAGGGAGAAAGTAGCTTTATTTGGGGTGTGAGTGTATGCGTGTGTGAAGAAAGAATATAATAGTAAACATTAGGGTGTTGTTGTTTTTTAGGATGGTTTTAAAACTTTGATCAATACTGAAAAACAATACTTGAAAGAGGCAAATTAATTCTGTGTTTGTTTTTCAGTAGATGATAATCCTTAAAACTTTGGCGTTATGAAGTGTGTTCCTCTTTTTCTTTTTAGGGGCACGATCCAGCCAGCTTAATCACGCTCGCTGTCCTCTTGTCTTTCTCGGGATAGCGGTGCGTGGAGCTTAATTCCCTCTTGAAAGGGAGCTTAATCCTGCATATCTGCACCCTGACTTTAGAACATCCTTTAGCAGGCTCCATGTGAGAACCACACTGGTAGCTCTGGTGGGAAGATTTTTAAAATTACTTTAAAAGAAAAAGAAGATATGAGGAACAAAGGAGGAGTGACCCATTTAAAGGGAGCGTTTTGGCATGAGCTGTGTAGTAATTGCAGGACGGAACAGCTGGATCCTAGGGGCACCTGACTCCCCATAAGTTGCTCACGCAGCCTCCTGGTCCATTAGTTGCCTTTTATTCCTCCTGCAATCTTTTTATTGGCCATCCTCTTCCCCCCCCCCCCCAAAATGCTGATTTATACACTCTATCTGCTTGCTAGCGAGATGCTGACAACTTGCCTGTATATAATTTGATCGGCGGTTGATGGGGGGCAAGGGCCCACCTCTGTGCCGTGGGCAGGTATTTTCTCCTTCCCCCACTTTTCCTTTTTTCCCCCACAGGCACAGAAACGGGCTGTAATGAATCCCACCATTTTAATACGTTTATATAGAAAACCGTAAACATTTTATGGCCAACTTTATATAGAAACTAAAAGTCTTTCTTGCACAAACTCTATAAGGCATGGAAGAAACATGGCGGTGATGGTGATGGGGGGGAGGAGGATTTAAAAATACAGGAGGGAGGGAATCCTTTCGTCATCGTCGTGACCACATTGCAGACAGTGATTTGGAGGGTGTTCACGCCGTGCTGGTTGTAAGCAAATAGCGTGTAAGCCTTGCCTCAGCCCGGTTGAAAGGCTGCGCCCTGTGAGGAGATTTGGGGTGCCCTTTAAAAGAGATGGGAGTGACCCAGCAAGGAGGTCTGCCAAATCCCTTTTGAAATGAGAGGGAGCTTCGTGCAGCCGCAGGTGCCCCAATGAGGCTCATACTTGACAATGGCCTCTGCCCTTTGCACCAGCTTGGCGGAGGGGTGTGTGTCTGTGCGCGTTTCGCACAAAAATGCCTTCGGCCAGCTACCCCAGTCAGCATCGGAAGCTTTGCTTTTATTGGCTGCGTAAAATGACATGCAGCACCGGTATGGTTTTATGTCTCTGCTGTTGTGAATAGTTCCAGGCTCCGCAAATAATACGGAATTCTGATGGATTACGACCAAGAACAGTTCCCTCGTTTCAGCTGAGGAGTGTTCTGCTGCGTGCTGGGTGGGAAAAGTCAAGCAAATTGTGCGTGGTCACGGAAGAAGAGCAATTGGCAGTACCCGCATAATGAATTTCAGAGCCTGTGTGTGTGTGTGTCCCATTAAAATGAAACGGGGCGGGTGAGAGCAGGGGGTCGTCAGAGCCGGATTGTTGGGAAGTAACACAAAATTGTGAATGAATGAATCCTGGCCACCTCTAAGCTTTCGTGGGGACGAAACGGGGAATCAGACTTCTCAGGAGCAAGTGGAATCGTTGGGTGCCCTGCTTGTTGGCTACGTTTTCAACCCACCTTTTCCCTCCCATCAGAAGGTTGCCTACTCTGTAAGCCTTCCAGTGTCCAGGATCTGTCCGATGTTAGCAGCAGCAGAACTAATTTGTCAGAACTCCACTGTTCCTTGTGTGACTATCTCCCCCCCGCCGGTGCCATGATGGTCCAGTCCTCTTCCTGCCGTGGCCAATGAGTTCCATCCTTGCCTCTTCCACTGACACAAAAAGGAGGGGAGAAATTTATGAAGCTCCCAAAAGGTCTCTAGACCCTAGAAAAAGTTTACTTGTACGTTTTCAGGTTTGCCCCATGTTTGCTTGATCATTACTGGCAGATGAACCGTGTCCTTCCATTACTGGCAGATGAACCGTGTTTGTTGTTTTCCTTGTTGTTTTCAAAAAACAATTTTGGAAACTGGGCTTGTCTGTATATAGGCTTTCACAAGGGCAGTTGCTGTTGTAAAAAAAAGGGGGGGTTAACGTTCCAGAGAAGGGCAAAATTATGAAATCACAACTGCAGAAAGTTATCACAGCAACGTTGCGCAGCCACATAGTGCTTGATGCCATGGGAGCTTGAAACGGGCTCTGCCCACTGTCTGGTCGGAGAGAATAAATCCAGGGATGGGGCAAGGAGAGGAAGGGCCTAGGAGAGGCAGGCTGCAGCCCCACCTGCATCTCCAGAAGGAGAGGTCCTGGGCCGTTGGAGGTGGAGAGCTCTTGTCCTTATTGACCAATGAAATAAAAGGAGGCCAGGGATGGAGAACCGCTTGGCAGCATGCTGGGAGAGACGGGCCGCATCCAGTGATGTCATGCGGGGGGAACGAGGGGGAACTCAGTTCCACTAGTTAAAATTAGGGCTGACTCTGCCCACTTCACTCTCCCCCCTCCCCCCTCCCAATTCCTCTGCACAGAGCTTTTCTTCTTGGTTGGCCGGCACTCAGAGGGTTAAAGGGAGCAATTCCTAGGGGGGCGAAGGCAGTGATGTCATTCAGGGGGAACGGACCAGAACGGGCTCCGTGGCTGGTTCCGGGTTCCCGACAAGTGCCAAGTTTGCACCATGGCGTCTCCTGCGCGGGGAGCATGTGGTGTGTGTCTTAACAGCCTGGGGGCTATTGTGTGGCGCCTGTGGAAATGCCCGCGACGCGCACAAGCAGTTGCGTTTCAGAGACGCGCAGGAAAAGGCACTTTGCATCTCAAAAGGCTAATTAAATTATTCAGAAATAAACTCCGGTTTAAAGTGGTAGTGGGCATAACGAAGCAGTTTTAAATGGGCTGTGAGTACGTGCTGTATAATTCCACTACCAACAGGCTGCCAGAAAGGGTCTGGCTCTTCCCCCAGGAATTTGTTGGATAGCAGGCGAGATGTCAGGCAAAAGCAGGATGTCCCAGGATTTGTTTTCCTGCAGCGTTTGGGTTTCTGATAGGGTGGCAGGGTTTTAACAGGTGGAGGCTTAAGCGGCTCCAGATTTTCTTGCTGATTACAATTTGCCACCCATAAACTGGGGGGCCAGACTGGAAAGGCTGGCTGCTACCCCTAACCCCATGCTTGGAATGGGAGGAGGTGGTCAGTTCCCCAGTCTTTTCCCAGCCTCCAGCTCCTCTCCGAGTGACCCCGAGTGCGCCTGGGGCTGGGGAGAGCAGAGACGTGCCCCAGAACAGCCTCCCGCTTAATTTGTCGTCCTCGGCTTGGGTCTGATGCGCAGCTCAGCAGCTCGGTTCCAGCCGCCTGACACAAGTGCTTCGCTGCCGTAGCGGTTGGTGGTTTTTTAGGCGCTCATTCCGGCAGGAGCGACAGCAGGAGCCGGAACCCGCTTGACAGGAGCATTACGCAAGGCACGGAACTGCGCCCCCCTTTCAGCATCCACCTTGCTGCTGTAATGAGCACGTGCTCCTTGGCAAGAGCGGAGGACCGGGAAAGACGAGTGGGTGGCCTTCAGGCCTGGTGCGTCTGATGGTGGGTTAACATAACATAAGAACATAAGAAGAGCCCCGCTGGATCAGGCCAAAGGCCCATCTAGTCCAGCTTCCTGTATCTCACAGCGGCCCACCAGGTGCCCCAGGGAGGCATGAGACAACAAGATGCTTGCATCCTTGCACCCAGTACTCTGAAGTAGCCTACTACTAATGTAAGGAGGCTACAACCCATCACTGCCTATAGCCCACGATGGACTTTTCTTCCAGAAATCTGTCCAATCCCCTCTTAAAGGCATCCAGACCAGATGCCATCACCACCTCCTGTGGCAAAGAGTTCCACAGATTAACTACCTGCTGGGTAAAAAAGTCCTTCCTTTTATCTGTTTTAACTCTCCCAACCCCAGATTTAGTGGATGCCCCCTGGTTCACATCCCTTTATCGACTCTGTCCCTTCCATGCATGTTGGCGGAGGAGACCCAGAATGTGGGGGGGGGGGGGTCTGCAAGAGGAGGGCACCTGCTGGGGAGCCCACTGGAAGAAGCAGGGGAGTTTGGGGAGCCCTGGTTTTGTAGCTTGAGCCGCCTTGCTTGTTGGACGGCTGGAGCTGCGCACACACCTCCCTGCTCCCTTCCGCGCAAGGCCCTGGCGTTGCTTCGCCTGTTGGTCCTTGCGTCCCCAGACGCCATCACGAGCAGCGCAGGGGGGCTGCCCAGGAAGGCGCGAGTGCCCTCTCTGCGGAAGCTCCCTGCTCCCGCCCTCACCTGCCACTTCCAAGGGGCCTGGTGAGTTTTCCCACTGCGGTGGGCTGCGAGTCCAGTTGCGCCTGGAGGTGAGCCTGGTGGGGCCGGCGTTCCCGCGGTGAGGGGCTCCGTGGTGCGAGGGCGTTCCGGTTTTCCAGCTCAGCCACGGAATCTGGGCCGGAGACCCCCCCTCTGCCTTCCCAGGGCCAGACTGTTCCTCCAGGAGCGGGCCGAGCCGCGCGCACCCTGCTCCGGGGCCTTCCGCCGCACAATGGCCCCCTCCGGCTCCCTCCTCCTCTGCGAGGCAGCCCTGTGGCCCGAGTTCCCCCGGCCCTTGCCCGCCCCCCCGGCTCTTCCTTTCAGCCCTCTCTGCTAATTGAATCAGCCGCTCTGAGCGCCGAGGAAGAATTAAGGTATTTACTCTCCCTTGACCCGATGCTGGGCTGCCTTGTTCTGCCTGCCCCAGCCTTTGCTGCGCCAGTAATTGCTCAGTGTTTGCATTTCGGGAGTGCCCCGAGCCCCCCCCCCCGCCTCTCCCTGCCGGGCTGTCTGCGGGCGGCTGCAGGCGTCCTTCCGCACTCGGACACTGCAATGGTGGAACGGAAAACGCGGGACCCCCGAGGCTGCTCGGTGAGCACTTGGCGGAACGTGGTCTGTGGTGTGGGCTCTGTATGCGCGGGGGGGGCGGGGGGTTCAGAACGTAGCGCCCACTGAGAGGGTGTTGTGCTGCGGGGAGTTGCCTTGAAGCCTGCACTGGGGAGGGGGCCGCCGCCTGGGGCCGACCCACTGTGGCTGCCAAGTGGGCCCTGCGCGCCCCCTCAGTGCGGCGCCTGCTCCCGCCTCTCCTTCCGTTTGGTGGACTCTGGCTGGCTCGAACTGGGCGGCACTGGGTCCGCACTTGAGCACGATGGGGCGCACAGCCTTCCTTGGACAGCCTTCCCGTGGTGCCCTGGGCGGGGGGGGGGCGCCTGTGGCTGGGGCCTGCAGCAGTGCGCGGATGAAAGGCGGCGGCGGCAGCTGGAGCCCCGCTAACGAACGCCATCCCCTTGCCGCCACCTGGAGAAGGCCTTGATTCTCCCCGTTGGCCTAAACAAGCGCGACTAATCCCAGCTATCGGGGGGGGGGGATCCCTGTCAGAAGGAGCTCTGTGGCCTGCAGGCGGGAGCAGCCGTGCAGAGGCGGGGGCCGGGGGCCCAGGGCCGACTCCCGCAGGCCTTTTCTGCCTTTTGGGGGGTGCGCGTGTGTTGGCCTGGTGCCTTTCTGTGGGCCCTGGTGGAAGGCGATCAGAGGTCCAGCTCAGCGCTCGTGCACCGCCACAATGCAGAGCCTATGGGAGGACCCTTGAATGACCGACCCGACCCGTCTTGAAAGGAGGGGGAGATGAAAGCGCCTTAGCACAGCCCGGGGAGGGGGGGGGTGGGGGGGGGAGGGGAGGGGAGGCAGGCCGTGAGCGAGGGGGCTGCGGCATTGTCTAACATCTGCTCTCCTTCTCGTTAGTTTTGTTCTCTGCTCTTCTGTGCGGACTTTGGAGAAGCCGAAGACAGCCGAGTGCAGATCCGATAATCTTCCTTCTGAATATTTATGCCGAGTGCCCGCCTCCTCCGCTAAGCCGTCCTTAGCGCCCCCCCCTCCCATTTGCAGTGCTCTCCACTGAGGCCAACTTCCCAAAAGTTAAATAAATGTTTGCGGAGGGTGAACTTGCGTGCGCTGCGCTCGACTTGACAAAAGAGCACCGTTTTTCTCGCGTGGAGGAAACAGGTTGAAGGGTTTGTTCTTACGGTGTCGAAGTCCTGCTTGGGGGAGAAAGAGGGTTGCCAACTAGCCGGGCTGGCAGTGGTGTTGGGCAGCGATGGTGTTGAGAGAGGCAGACTCCGCGGCCTTTGGGAAGTGTTTATACTGGCACAGACGACCACCGGAGTCAGTGGAGTGTCTTCGAAGAGTAAAGGTGGTGCAGTGCAGTTCTGTTCCCGTCTCCACCAGAGGAAGGGGCTTGTTTCCTACAAAGGGTGCTCAGCATTGTAGCCCTGATTTCACCGCGCAAGACCCACACGCTTGTCTTTCTCACGGCTGCATCACCCCCGCCTTCTGCACAGCGCCCTGCGTTGTCGCGAGTGCCGCATCGGCGCACTTTGCGACTGTGCCTGCGCAAATGAACCCGCGTTGTGCGGGGCCTTCGGAGTGGGGAGGGAAAGGCAAGTCCACGTGAAACACGGTGCTTTGATTTGACTTCAATTCTTCCCTGTAATTCCCTGTATAAAAGCAGAGACAGTCAGAGATCCTGGACCTCCGCAGTTCAGGCTTGATTCCCGAGAGGGTCTGCAGTTTTGTTTTGTTCTTAAATGGCTGTATTTAGTTGGGAGGGTTAAGCCGGCCTAACGTATTTGTGTTGCGTGTAAATTTTGTGGGGTTGGGAAGGAGATCCTGGCTGCTTCCTCTTCCCTTCCTGCCCCTTTCTTTGCGTGTGAATGCCACTAAGGCACAAATCAGAGCTATGTTTTTTCCAGCTCTCTCTCTCTCTCTCTCTCTCTCTCTCTCTCTCTCTCTCTCTCTCTGTGTGTGTGTGTGTGTGTGTGTGTGTGTGTGTGTGTTAAAAAGTCACATCTGCTAGGTCTGTGTCCCAGGAGGAGCTGCGCAGAACAGTGAATTCAACGCAGACCCATTATCCTGTGCTGTATAAGGAGCCGGGACTTCAGGGAGGCTGGGAGTCTCCTCCTGTGTAATGTCCGAGCCAGGTTTGGAGGCTTGGTGGCCTTGGGGGGTGGGGTGGGGTGTCTGTGAAGATGCTGGCACAATTAAGCTTAAAAAATTCAAGGGTTGTCAAAATGGATAATGAACAGAGGGGCTTCTGCCCCCACCCCCAAATGGGAACAGAGGAAACCTGCCCATCTGCGTGTTGCTGGTGGTTGTGAAATTTGCATCCCAGCATCTCTCCTTTCCTTTGGCTTGCAGAATTTGCCCCCAGGCTATTGAGTCCCCAGTTCGTGTTTTCTCTGCCCAACTCTGGGGCAAGTGGCCCTTCCGCTAGGAGTGGGTTCTTCGGCGTGTTGCTTCCTCGGGATCAAATCTCAGTGGCCGTCAAGACGTTCCGCCTCCCTCCGCACTTCCTTTAGTGCACCTAAGAGTTGGCCGTTCCTCAGGATCAGGCAGGCTCTGGGGTCCCTTCAGCATTTTTAATTGTACCCAAAGAGTGTGCGCATGTTGAAAGGTCTGGTCCGCGTGCTGCAGCACAACCGCCATGCAGGCGTCTTTCCAGAGTGCAGCGCAGGCCTGCAGCCTGCCCCAGGGCCAGCCCCATCTCAGCCCCCCCTCAGCTCTGCAGTCCACTGGGCAGTGCCCCCCCCCCGTCTCGGCAGGCCTCCAAAAGCAGAAGGCGTTGCCCTGCCAGTTGGCCGAACCCTCTTGCGTGGCCTCTTCCTGGGGCCAGGGCTGGGACAGTGGCTCCCCCCAAGGCCTCTCCCCGCTGCGTGGCTCTCCCCGTGGCTCATTTATTTGGGGAACTTTGCTCCCGAAACCCCAGTGGATCGATGAGCGCTGTGTTGTCTCCGATGAGCTGTGCGCTGGCTGGATCGATGAGGGGGGGATTTCAGGAGGCCCACGTGGGGCTGAGAATGTCAGCCGTGCTTTGATGATGCCACCACCGGGGCGGGGGGGGGGGGGTGGGCGCGGGGGGCCAGGTGGGAAGTGTCCTTGCGCCTGCTCCTGGGACGCGGTTCATGCCCTGCGCTTCAGCTGTGGTGACAGGCTGGTGTGGATTCTCTCCTCTCCTAATGCTCAGTAAATGCTGGGAGTCCAGTCGCATATGAAAAGGTGTGTGAGGGCATACACGGGGGGGCTTGATCCAGAAAAACTGGCACATGCTGCCCACGGGGACCCTCGGTGGCAGCTTTCGGGCGGATTTGAATCTCCCTTTGCCTGGCCTTTGAGCCAAAAGTGAAAGTGATCTTGCGCGACTGTCTTTGTTGGTTACCAAACAAACCACCATCCATGAAGGGAAAAGACGTTGGGATGGTGCAAGTCTGTGCTTCGGAAGAGATGCTCATACCTGTGTGGGTAAGGGGGGGGTTGGTGTTCCCAGCCCAAAATAATGAGGGGGGGGAGAGAGAGTTCTGTGATACACAGTTGGAAAGTGGGGGGGGGTCTCTCAGGCAAGAAATGGAGGGGTGTGGCTCTGGCCATGGGATGTTAGAACGGGACCTGGGCTGGGGGGGGGGGTGATTCGTAGTGCACTCCAAAGATACACCTCTAGTGCACCTCCACAGTGTCCAGTGGCACTGGAGCGACAGATGCTTGATGAGCAACTGTGATGTGCACCCCCAGTCTAGGGGTTTTTAAGCCCCCCCCCCAGTGGTGTCATTCAAATGATTTAGGAACAGGAACTCACTTTTGATTGGCACTTGTCGGGAACCCGGAACCAGCCACGGAGCCCGTTAGGATCCGGAACGCCCATTCTGGCCCATTCCCCCCTGAATGACATCACTGCCCCCCGCCATTCACACGTTCACTTTAGACAAAATGCCAGTTACGTTTAGAACTAGCCTTTTACTTTGAAATAACCATAATCTTTTTTTAAAAAAAGTAGTCAGTTACCATGGGTAGCAAATACCTTTGCATTGCAACAAAACTGTGGCCTGCTGTCTGCTTAAGTGCTAATAGTTATGTGGGTCTTTTCCTTCCTCTGAGGGCAAGACAGACTCTCCGGGTGGTTGGAGAGGAGGTCCCCTGTTTGGGTAGGCGACCGTGCCTCGCATCCCTCCATCCCCTGGGATGCGGCCTCCCTCTGAGGAGCTGCTGCTTGGAAAAAAGCAGCCTTCCCTTGGCTTGCTGGGAGCCAGGACGGGGGCAGCCCTCTCCCAGGGATGAGCCTCTCAGTGCTTAACAGGTGGAAGCGAAGCCGGCTCCACCCTGCAGGCAGCCGGATTACCGGGGGCCTCGTCATTCTGCCCTCACCCGCTTGGCCTCCAGGGTCTTTCGTGTCTGCTACGTGATCCGAGTTACAGTGAGTTTCCAGTGGCAAGGAGTCGCAGAGGAGCAAGGCAGCCACCGTGTGTGTTTTGATTCAAAGCAGCAGCTGCCAAGCCCGGACTCGTCAGAGGAGCCGCCTGCATTTGGGGAGGCTCCCCCCTCCCCTCGGTTTCTTTGCAATGGGTCGCACCTAAAGTTGGCCCTGCACGACGCCCCCCCCCCCAATTCTTCTTCATCTTTGAGGACAGAGGTGCTGAGCCACTGAGCTTGCAGCCATCTGAAGGAATGGGAGGTGCTCAGCGGAACCGCGTCGGAGGCGCCCCCCCCGCCCCGTCCTCGCCGGGAGAGTCGATATGTTTTCTGCTCCATTGAAGGGGTGATTAGATGGATGTGGTTTGTTTGTTAAATGATGGAAGTGGTTTTGAGAATAAATGAAGCACGCAGCACCAATTCTGTTAGCAGAGATCGTTTATTACGACTGGCCGGGAAGCTCTCCATTTTGTAAATTTGAGCGCTCGGTTTGCCAAGCCTGGTGAGGCTCCTGAAACCTGACTTTATCCCTCATTCTTGGATACATAAACGCCGAGGAAAACGGGCAAGAGGATGTGGCGGTGGGTGTGGCAGCTACTCAACACTGGGCCTTCTCCCTACCCCGACCCCACTGCTCTTGTGCTCACAGCGCTTGCCTGTCATGCACAGAGGGCCTTCGTTCATGAAACGGGAGCACAATCTTTTATTTTTGGAAAGCGTCGTGTGCAGAGCAAAGCAGGGCTTTTGCAGATCCATGAAATTTTTTTTTTAAAGATTTGTTTACTAGGAAGTACTCCAGAGTCCGGCCAAGTCACATGGCCTCTGCTGGAGTGCTTCCTTCCCCTGCGCCCCCCCCCCGCAAGAAGCTCCGCGTGCAGCGACCAGCCCGCCTTGTTCCTAGGAAACGGCGAGGGAGGGAGGAGGGAGCCAGCGCGGTGCCACGGGAGGAATCGCTGCCAGGCTGCCGCGCGGCCCCGTCGGTGTCGTCTGCTGGTGTCCATATGGCCAGGTCAGAGCGCCTCCCCAGAGGCGAGTTAACGCTCCCCGGCCCAGCCCCCCCCCTCCGGAGGGCCACCGGAGGGCTCCTGCTGCCTGCCCATGTGTGAATCCTGATTAATTTTTCATTTTTAATGAAGTTTGATCATGTTTATTATGTCACATGCTTGACTGTCTGGTACTCCTTCCATGTAATTGATAAAGCGCATTTCTCTTCATCTGTCTCTGGTTTCTTCGGGGCAAAGTGGCGAGGTAGTGTTCTGCGGTTAATGTTAGATTTATTGGTCCCGTTAGATGTATAAATTATCTCTCTCTCTCTCTCGCTCTCCTTTCTCCACAGGAAATTCTACAGACTCTGACCAAGTTCTGCTTCCCGTTCTACGTGGACAGGTAGTGTTAGATTTCCAAACTTTTACAAGAAGGAAAAAAAACAAAACAGCCCTCTGTCAATAAAACACTTGCAGAAAATAAAAGCCCTGCCATTCCTAATGCTCTGTCTACCTGAGCATGATTTAAAGTGCCCAAGTGTAAATTATAGTGGCAATATCCTTTTTCCTCCGGATTTTTACTAGGCACCATCAAAAAAGTTTTAATTTTACCATGCATCGGCCACAGTCAACTCTGTTTTCTTGTTGCTCCTAGTGAAGCTTTTAGTGCCAGAGGTAAACTTTGCAGATTTAATAGTTACACTCCCACAGTTGACAATATGCCGGATTTACAACTGTGGCCGTGATTATTTTTTACAGATATTTGGCAAGTTCAGTCTGAGTTGCTGTAATTATATGATACTGGAATTGCACTTCCTAGAGTACCTAAACTTTTTTGGGGGGGTAGGGGTAGTGAAAGTATTATTCCTTCCCCCCTTCTCTTTAACTAAACTGGGTATCTGGAGTTTGACTGAATTAAAGGGTCTTGTTTGTTAAAATATTTGTATCCTATTTTAGTATATTTCTAGTTGCTCAAGAGCGTTCACAGTTACAGTGGTTTTAAGAAATTGTGTGCGGGCCTGCATGTGTGCGCGTGCACATGCACCTCTGTGTGGGTGTTGGGAAGCACCTTCCCTGTCGGGTGGGCTGTTTCTTGGCACTGGCCCCCTCCTTTGTCTTTTTTACCTCTTAATTGGATTCGCTGGCGGGGTCTACATGACTTCAGCGTGCGTGCGTGCGCACCCTGGCCAGTGAGGACGGAGCCGCAGTGTGGGAAAATAGCAAGGGTGGCGAGGGAACGAAATGGCGCCCACGAGAAGTAAAATTTTAAAAAGGGGGGTGCCGAAGGAGTATTGCAGTATGTGCTGCCCTGTCTTAAGTTCAAAGTGTCCTGGTTTCAGGGTGAACCCCCGCGTGGGGGTCACTTGGGGAGCACTCCCAGCCTGGCCTGCAGAGTTAATTAGTCGCAGTGCGTAAGGGCTGCCATCCCACCCCACTGAAGGCTTCCGCCCTCTGAAACAGTCAAATCTTTTGAGCAACAAAAACTCTAATCCAGAAGAGGCCCAGCAGAACAGAAGGGTCTAACAGACAGGCGGGGTGGGGGCCAGCTGTGCTTCAAGGGGGGGGAGGGGTCCACGGTCAGCGTGGCAACACCAACAAGGCCCTGTCGTGCGTCTCTGTATGTGGTGGGTGGCCGGCTCGGAAGGTGCCCGGTGGCGTCTCCACTTCACTGCTGGATCTCTGCCCAGGCTCCTGGAGAGCGGCCTCTGCTCCGAGCGGCCAGTCAGTGGTGCGCTGGGGAGGCCCGTAAAAAAACGTGGAGAGCCCCGTTCTGTCCTCGTGGGCCGCATTTGGCGCAGCCCGAAGTCTGGTTGGTTGGTTTATTCGGAGGGGGCAAAGATGGGCACAGGCCTCCAGTTCCTCCAGGGCAGGGCGGGAGGGTTGGGCACTCGGTCCCTGTGAGCTGCAAGACGTCAGTCAGAGCAGGGGGGCAGAGGCGGCGAGAGGGAGCCGGAGTTTGGCTGGACTCCGCCCCCGAGCTAGGCGGGTCCGGGACGGAGGAGCCGGGCCAGGTCTCCGGAGCTCTGGTGGCGACCCTGCTGCGAAGCTGTGGCCGTTCCGAAAGCCTGCGCGGCTGGCCGAGTGCGCCTGTGGAGCAGCAGCCTGGGCGTCTCCTCCAGCGCTTAATTGCCTCTGCGCCGAATCGGCGGCTCCCGCAGGAGCCAGGCCCGGATCTCCCAGGGGGAAGGCGAGCCTGCAATTTGCCCCCGGGTGTTTTTGTGCACGGCCGTGGCGCACACAAAACCTCGGCGGAGTCTCGTGCCGAACGAGGGGCCCGCTTTGTGCCGCTCTCCCCTGCACCCCGCGCTGGAAATTCATGCTTTAAGTAATGGGCTTCACACATGGCACAAAGCAAGCTGTTATTTATGAGAGAGGCACCAAGCTGCTAGCAGTCATATCCCTTACTAATTATAGTGTTGGGGGAACGCGGCTTTGTGCCCTGCTCCCAGCTTCCTTCCCCCGGCCCTGCTTGGCTTCCGTTGCCTGAGCGCCGCTCCACAAAAGGTGGGGAGGGGGCTCCCTTGCCAGGTACGAGGGGGCTGGCGTTGTGGAGCAGTGTTGTGGCATTGTTTGCGCTCTCCGCGAAGAGGCAAATGAGCACCTCCGAGCCGAACGCGGTGCGCTCGTGGCTTTTGAAAAGGGCTGGGATACGAACCTTGTCATCACGCTCCCTCTGGGGCGGAGCTGGGGGGGGGTCAGGGGGCTGCTGTTGGAGGCATTGTGCCGACAGGAGAGCACCAGGGAAGGCGTATCTCAACAGCAGCGGCAGCTTTGCAGGTGCACCTGTTTGGAACAAGAGTACGTTCTCTGTACTCCCATTGAATAATCCCCCCCCTCATTTAAACTAATGTCAGTGGCACAGATTGCAGCCTTCTTTGGCCTGGGGTGGGCTTTGGGAAGGGGGCTGAACGCTTCAGAAATGAAAAGGTCTTGGTGAAAGTACGAGCGTTCACCTGCAAACCCTTTCGTGGCAACTTTCCCCCCATGATTAAATATCTTGATTTAAAGGAACAGAGCAAAAGAAGTTCTCTCCTGTTTCTTTAGATTACCCAAAGCTTTTCTTTGGCTTGCAGAGGGGAGTAGAGGGGCACTTTTAAAAATACAGTAAGCCTCTATGCTGGAGGTGGAACTCTTGGACAGGCTTTGACCTGTGGTCTTGATGGCATTTTACTGTGTGATCCCCCTGGAACCGCGTTAATTATCTTGCAAAACAGGCGAAGGACACTGGCACACCTGAGTGTCTGCTTGGCGCCGGTCCTTTGCTGAGCGGGGAAGGGGCAAGTCTCCAGCTCAGGCCTTGTGCAGCCCCCGCTGTCCTGTTCACCTGGGGACTTCGGGAGAGCACGGCTTGTTCCGACGTTATTCGGCAGGCCGTGAGACGTGCACTCGCTGGAGCATCTTCATCCCTCTTTCAGTGCTGCTGCTGCTGCTGCTGGAGGAGAGGAGGAGGAGGAGGAGGACAGTGTTGCAGAAGACCTGGTCCTTCTCTGGGGGTGGGGAGGGAGGGAGGGAGGGAGGCCTGCTGGTGCGCTACCTGGCCTGGCTGCCCTTAACAGCTGCCCTTGTGCTCCCCACTTCCAGCCTCACCGTGAGCCAAGTCGGTCAGAACTTCACTTTTGTGCTGACGGACATCGACAGCAAGCAGCGCTTCGGGTTCTGCCGCTTATCGTCGGGGGCCAAGGCCTGCTTCTGCATCCTGAGGTGAGTCAGGCTGCCTGAGCCCCCCCCCCGCCCCCGGAAGCCGTGTTGACATGCTGCTCCTTTGGCTTTTAATTAACCCTTTCCAGCGGTGGCGAGGCTCTCCTCCCTCTCTGCTCCTCGAGCAGGCACTGTGCTGCTGGGGTCTGCTTGTGCCAAAAAACGTGCCAGCCTGTGTCTGTGTGTTTGTGAGCGTCTCTCCTGGGAGCTCCAGTCTGGCGGCTCTCTGGGGGGACGGACGGGGGGCTGGCACCCGGAATGCCACCACCGGATTGGCGGAACCCCCGACAGGTGAGTGGGGGGAGTGAGTTGGGTTCCCGCTCAGGAGTCGGGGTGTGGCGCCTTCAGTCCCCGGCAAGCCACCGGACTGCCTTTGGGCCAGCTTCCTGTTTGCGCGCAAGTCGGCCGCGGTGCAGTCACTGCTGCCTTGCTGTGCGGAGCTTTGTCTCCTGGGAGCAGGGGGAGCCCAGGGAGAAACACGTCCCTCGGGCCTGTGGGGACGCCTGGGGCAGGCTCTCCTGTGACTACCTTCCCAGGAGCCGCGTTTCGTTTCTCGCCTGGTTTTCAGCCAGCCGTGTCCTCCGAGGGCTGCCGAAAGACGCAAGGTTGACGGGAAGGCAACGTTAAAACGGCTGTTAACAAAGCAGAAAGCGGTGCAGAGAAAACAGACCTACTGTTTGCCCCAAGGGGAGAACAGGCCGCGTTCCATTTGCCGTGGGAGAAGGTGGAGCCTGTCGGGTCCTCCCCAGGCGGCGCTCTCACCGGTATAGCTCTGTTACTAGGAGGCTCCCTCTTCCTGAGCCGCCCAGGCTGTCCTTCCAGTGGAGCTGACCTTGTGATGGGCAGGTTGGGGTGACAAGGGATGAGCTGGGCCCAGGCCTAGACAGACCCTGCGTGTGCCACTGGCTCATGGCCTGTGCATGCGCTCCGTGGCGCGGCCTCATGGTGGAAGCCTTGGGCAGGGGAAGTGTCCTCCTCCTCCTCTGGAGAAGCTGCTGGGGCCTGATGCTGCAAGGACTCTGTGCATGGGTGGCAGCCCCCTCCCTGTCTGGCTCAAGCCTCCTAGTTTGCAGCAGCGGCCAAACACACCAGCAGTGCTGCTTCCCCCCACCCTGCGCTAGCCGTTCTTCTCCCCCCGAGGGCTGCTTCTGGTGCAGCTTGAAACTCTCCTCTGTGATTTGCTTGAATTTCATGCATGGGTTGCCCACTGTTCCGCCGGAGGTGCTCCGAAGGGGACGGTCGCTCTGCTTTTCAAACAGCAGAGGGCACCGGAGAGCACAAAACCGGCCCTCACCACCCTTGTGTCTCTGGGTCTTCTAAGCTGCGGGACGGATGCCCCCATTTTCCTAAAGCACTCCTGCAGCAGGCTCTCTTTCTTGGGCCGTGGGGGTAGTGCGGACTCGAGGCGTGTGAGGACCGGCTGCACCACTCCACGCTCTTCACGTGGCCAGAACACTTGTGTGTTGTAGTCGTGCGAGGGGAAAAGAGCTCTAGGCGTGCTCCCCAGCTCCGATGTCCCCAGAGTACCTCTGATGATGGGCTGGGACCGAGAGCACCCGCCCAAGGAAAGGAGAGGCAGGGACCTCCAAGGCTGCCCCTCGCTGGGAAACTCCTGCCCTGGAGGCTGCATCTGGCTCTGCTGGAGCCTCCCTGCAGCCTCCCTGCTGTGGGGGCTTTTCTGGAGGGGGTCTGGTGCGCTGCCCTCTCCTGATGCCTGCCTCTTCCCCCCCCCATCCACGACTCGATTGCAGGGTGAGACCAAGCGGCACATTTTTTTAATTGAGCAGAAACATGTGGAGGGATCAGGAATATCTCGAGGGATTACAGGAGGAGGAATTCCTGCCGTGTGTGTGCGCTGCTCACAGCTTGCGCTGGGGCCTCCTGGGGTTCTGTGGCCGGGAGCGGCGCGCCCTGTGCCCTTTGGCCCTGTGGCCGTGGCCAGCAGCCAGGCGCTGGCCACAGAGCGCCTTTGTCCGGCCCATCCACGGCTCCAGCCGGCAGAGCCCGCTTTTCCTTTCCCCCTCCGCCGGCTGGCCTCTCCTCAGAGGACTCCGTGGCCCAAGCGCGATCGGAACTGACAGTTCCTGGCACAGTCTAGCCAGCAGGCCAAGCACCGAGGCCCGGGGGAGCCAGTGGCTGGGGGGGGGCACAGGCCACTCCGTGTTGCCAGCACAAAGCTAGCCGGGGTGGGGGTAAGCAATGGCGTTCGCTCAAGCTCTGCGATGGGTCGTCTTGAGCAGCTCCCCCCACGTCTGGAATGGCTGCGGGTGGGGCAGGCTGCTGGCGCCTCCAGTGCCTGTGTGTCCCCCGGGCGTCCCCCCTGGCCTTTTGGCTCCCCCCACCGACAGGGAAGGAGGGAGAGCCCCCCTCCCGGAGCAGTCGAGCCGTTGCCAGCTTGTCTCAGCCTGGGATGCGCCTCCAGCGCGGAGGGCGACGGGCAGGGGAGCCCCCTCAGCCGGGCCTTCCCGGGGTGCCTGGGTGTGGCCCCTGCCTCGCTCCAGAGCCCCCGGCGGGCGCCAGGCGAAGGCGGGCTCTGCCCTGGGCTCCCCAGCCAGGGCTTCTGGTGGGCCGTCCTGCCGCTCGCCCAGCCCTGCCTCAGCCCGGCAGCCCTGGCTGGAGCACTACCCAAGTGCCTGCAGGTGGCTGCCGGGCTGCCCGCCAGCCCTTCCCTCCCTGCGCAGCCAGCGGGGCTCGGAGCGGGCTGTGAGCTGGCATGGCGACCGACCGAGGAGGCACAACGGGGCAACGCCATGGCAACCCAGCAGGGGCTCCTCCGCTGGTCGCGCTGCGGCTCCCCAAAGGCCACAGGACAGCCTCCTTCTTCTCTGCCCTCCCTCCCTCCCTCTCCACTCCCCAGGTGGCAGAAAAGGGCTGGCTGTGGGGCTGAGGGTGGCCCTGGCTCCCCCTTGCCCACTTGGCCCGTTTCCGGGGCTGCCCCTCCCCTCCCCTCCCCTGCCTGGGAGTGCTTTGGCTGGGGCCCTCCTTGCGAGCGGCATCCGCCTCGGCCTGCCCTTGCTTTTTGCCGGGGCTGCAGGTCTCCCGCAGGCAGCCCAAGGAGCCCCCCAGCAGCCAGCGTTCCAGCAGCTCAGTCCGCTTGGCACAGTAGCCGCTCTCCCTGCCCCCCCCTCCGCAGCCGAGCAGACCCTGCCTGAGTCTGCTTGTCGTTAGCCCCAGGCTCTTGGCAGCGCCCGCCCCCAGCCCCTTGATGTCGCTGCACTCACTCCCCTTGATGGTTTCCATCTGGCCGCAACATGCAAAACAGGGCTGGAGCGGGGAGGACCAGGACGGAGCCTCGCTGCTGCTGCTGCGCTGGAACCTGTAGGCGTGGGCGGCTGCCAATGGCCCTGGGGAGCGAGGCCGGGGTGTGTGTGTGTGTGTGTGTGTGTGTGTGTGTGTGTGTGTGTGTGTGGCGTGCTGGGCACTGCTGCTGCAGGCTGTGTGCTCAGCAGGAGGCTGGTCGGAGGCTCCCAGGCGGAGCAAGCCCCTGTGTGCGTTTGGCCCCCGGGGAGCAAGAGGGCCACCTTGGCCCCTGGGATGGGCGTCGGGCCTTCCCTGGGCTTGCCAGGCCTGGGGCGGCATTGCGGCTTGGAGACAGCTTGGAGGGTGGCCTTGGGCAAGCTGCTCCCTCTCAGCCTCAGCTCCAGGGGGAGAGGGAGGAAGAAGTGAGTGCCCCCCCCCCCGCCCGCCCGGGGAGCCCCCGGGGGGGGCTTGCGGGTGGGTCCGCTCCTCGACCCCGTGGCCTCAGGCACATCTCAGGCTGAAACCTTTGTCCTTTTCGGCCCCCAGAAGGACTCTCGGCAGCTGGAACCGTGGTGGGAGAGGTCCTCACTCTGTGTGTGTGTGTCTGTGTCTGTGTCTGTGTCTGTGTGCGCGGGATGTGCAGGCCTTTCTGCTGTCAAAAGATGCTTTAAAAAAAAAGGTTATTGCCCAGCCACTTGAGCGGGAGGGGGATGCTTCTGAACTGGGCCTTCCCAAGTGCTCGCCTGCACGTGTATTTTTCTGCCGGGGATGGCGTTAGGCAATCAAAGTTTCAGGGGCTGCCCAAACAAAAGCCCCACTGAGGCAGGAGCCCTGCTTTTATTTACCAGAACCTCCTTCTCCTCCCATTCATTAATTAGGCCTTCCTAAGGCACCTTCGCCAGTTGCCAGGCAACCGTAACAGTAGTCGTTAAATCCTGCCACTTTTTATTAACCCTTTGGCCCCGGGTGGGTTGGGAGCTCTTCTCTGAGCACTAATGCAGAATGCATTACCCCCCCCCACACACACACCTGGGGGGACACCCAAAACCCAGCATCAAAGAGGGGAGAGCCAGCAGGTCTGAGGGGGCGAGAGAAGCGGTGCCTCCTCGGCAGGGGGAAGATGGGCCGGCTTCCTGGACACTTCGGCGGTGGAGCCTCTCGGAGGGCGGCAGCTGTCAGGGTGAGGCGGCTCCCCCCTCGCTGCTGACAGACAGGCGCGGCCCACAACATCTCCCGGCGGCTGGCCGGGAGCTTAGAAGGCAACTTCCTCCTTCCGAAAACAAGAGCTCAGGGGAGCCCTGGGGACAGGCACTGATAATTGGGGGGGGGAGGAGGTGTGAGAGGAGGAGAACCACATGTGCAGTCTGGGCTGGGAGCCTGCCGCGGGGGACACCCCTTTCCGCCACTCCGGGAGGAGACTTCCCTTTGCCGAGGGAGCTTGGGAAAGCCTCTGTCCGCCTGCCGCAGGCTGCTGGGGCCTGGAATCAGAGCAGGGGTGCAAAGGGGCTGGGTGGGTGGGTTCCCACTGGGCTGGGCTGCTCTGCAGCACGCCCCCCTCTCCGCGCAAGGAACGGGCCCGTCTGTGGCCGTCTCCCTTGGCTGTCACCTGACTTAAGGAGCAGTCCCACCAAGCGTCCTGGTGATGGGAGGGGGGCAGAGGGGACGGTGAGGGGGCAGCTGGGCGGCGTCTGGGGGGGGGCTCCCGCCTGGTGAGGAAGGGGCTTCTGTGCGTGCCCTCAGTCCCGGCCCGGCCATAAAAATAGGTTCAAAGCCCTCCTCCGGGCACGGGGTGGAGTCCCAGCACCCAGGCGCTTCCGAAGGCCAGCCGGGCCGTCCGCTGGCACTGGATAAATGGCGCCCCCTGCACCGCCTTCCTGCCAAACGTGCACCCCCCCTCTCCCGCCGGAAGGCTGCCCTTCCCTGCTGCCCTTCATTAGTGCTGTCTTTATGCTCTTAATGGCCGGTGTTGGGGCTGGGGAAATGCAAACAGGCTTGCGTTTCGAGTCCGCTGTCTCTACCTTTATTAGGTGTTGCCAGCCCCCCCCCCCCCGCTGCCGTGTCTGCCTTAGAACAGCCTCCTTTGGCTTCCAGGCCGAGAAAATTAAAAGCGCTTTTACGGGGCTGGCGATGCGGGGGCGGGGGGGGGCGCCACGGCATGGTGCCCCGGGGTTTATGGGGGCTCCCACCTACTTTTGCGGACGTTAACAGAGCTTGGAGGAACAGTAAAACCTCGCTGGTTTCTCCCCACATCCTACAGCCCAGAAAGGCATTAGGGGCTCCCCAGCACCCCCCTCCCCACATCCCCTCAACGTCCTCGGAAAGCGCTGCTCCCCCGTGCTGGGCTTACAGCATGGAGTGTGCAGCACTCGAGGCCGCGAGAGCACGGCTGGCCCAGCCTGCCCCCCCCCGCCGGCTCTCGAGTGGCCAGGAGGTCCACAGGTTGGGCCTGCAACTCAGCGGACCCTGCAAGGAAGCTGGTCTCAGGCGGTTCCCTCGGAGGAGGGCCGCCTCGCCTGTGGGGACGCCCCCTCGCCGCCGCCGTGGAAACGCTCGCTGCTCAGTACTGCTGCTGCCGTCTGTCCTGGGCGCGCTTTTCCCAGGCGGGGTGCGTGGGGGGGAGGTGCTGCGGCTCTTGTTCCGGTCCAGGCCCTGTCGAAATCTGGGGGTCGCGCCTTGCCCTTGGTGGCGGCCTCCAGGGTCACTCGCGCCTGTGGAAAGATCGGCGGGGCCTCCCTCAAAGAGCTCGGCGCTGGAATTGGCGGAGGCCCTGAAAGCTGGGGGGGGGGCTTCGTTCATGCACGCAGGGCCGTTTCCCTCTAATGAGGCTGGGGCCGACTGCGTGGCCGTGCGGAAGCGGAACAGTGAGCCCCCCCCGAACCCCCTTGGCTGCTCCTGTGGCAGGCGGCCCTGCGCCTCGTCAGCAGGCACGCTTGTTGCTATGGCGATGCGTGCACATCCGCGTGCGCTCCTCAGGCTTGCAAGTGTGCGAATGCGTCACTGTAATGGGCAGAGGGGCGGAAGGGGGCGCCGGCAGAAGGTGGTGCGCGCGCACGTCTCCGGGGTGGGCGAGGGGAAGCAGGGCGGCAGTGGTGGCTCCTAGACTCTGGGGAACTGGGGCCCAAGGCAGTCCTGGCAGGCGCCCAGGAAAAGGGGTCCAGGCTTGCCCTGCCAAGCTAGCAGCGCAGGCCTGTCTCCATCTTGCAGGCGAGGTGCGGCTCCGCTCTGGGCTGGCCTTGCAGTTCCTGGTCAGCCGCTTCTCCCCCCCCCCAACCCCGGAGGCAGTTTGCACCCAGACCTTCGCTGCTCCTGACCTTGGGAGTGCCTGGTGCTGGCGGGGGGGGGGAGAGATGCCGCCGCCGCTGCCACTCTGCCGGCCTAATGAGCTGCTCGTCTTCTTTTGCAGGGAAAAAATCAAAGGGATGTTAATGGTGGAATCTTCACATTTCAAAGGGAGGGATATTTATTATACAAACCTCCAACTCATTAGGAATGCCTCAGTGTGAGAAGAAACAGCTGCTCCTGGTGTGTGTGTGGGGGGGGGGATGGGGACGAGGTATTTTCTCCTTGCTCCCTCCCTTGGCTAATACTTAAATTTGTTTCTCGTTCAGCCACACCAGGAGTGCTTTCTTGTGTTCTGCATTTGGGTGTGATTCTTTTCTTTTTCTTTTTCTTTTTTGGAAGGTGAAATATGTTTGCATTCTTTCCCAGGAGCATCTTTCCTTGGTGCCCGTCGCCTCTCTGTATGAGTGCGTGAAGGAGCTCCTTCATGCCAGTCAGGCTGACTCCCACCTTCCTCAGCTCAGGGCCCTTCGCTCTGCAGGCGCAGGGTGTTGCTTGCCGTTTCCCCTGGACCCCAAGTGCAGCCTCCAACCCACAGAGGCTCCGTCTTGTCTGGCTCAGGCTCCAGCCGCTTCGGCCACTTGCAGCCCAGCGCGGGGGCTGCCCAGCCTCGCTGCCCACGTGCTCTGCAGTACTCCCTGTTTGCCGCGGTGGGCCTGTGCGATCCAGGCTGGTGGGGAAGACATGGTGATGCCCGCACAGCATGGCTGGCGTCAGCCTCTCGTCTCCGAACAGCTCCGCGGCTGACTCGCGGCCTCAGCCTTTCCTTTTCCAGCTGGCTGGAGATGAAAGAGGCCCTGTTTTAATGCCTTCTTCTCCTTTACCTGGTCCTTCCGTCCTCCTCCTCCTGGCAGGCGGTGCCGAGCCTGAGAGAGAGGCCTTGCTGAGCAAGGGGGCTCCTTCCTTCCCATGTGGCAAGCATGACTGGTGGGGTGCGAAGGGGGGGGGGAGGCAGCCGGAAGCCCCCTTGGCCGCAGGACAGCTTTCTCATCTGCGCAGCAGCAGCAGCGAGCGCCTGGGTGGGGGCTTGGGCTGGGCTTCCTTAGATAGGCAGCGGCACATCACGGCCCTGCCCTGCCCGCTAGGCTCTTGTGCCTCCACCCACTGCGGCCAGGTGACAGCTCAGGCCCTTGAAAGACGGGCAAATGCACCACTGTTGTGAATGTCTGTGCAGCAAGCTGGGTGCCCCCCCCCCCCGCACCACCTCCTTTGCTCGTTGGGCCTGTGGCTGGGAGGGGGACAGCCCCCGGGGACCTGCTGATGGGGCAAGAGACGGCCGCGCCTTGGCTTCCCCTCGTGTCTGGGAGCGTTGCCCCGTCTTGCCGAGGGGAGCTGCCCTGATGCCCGGGGGAGAGCGCGGCGTCCCTGGACTGGTCAGTGGTGGGCGGCGGCTGTGGCCGCCACGCTCTGCTTTACGGCTCCCGGAGTCTTTGGCCTTCAGCCGTCGGGCGCAATCTCCAGCCCATCACTTCTGCTAATGCTCCTTGAGCCAGGATTGTGGCCCCCCCCCACACTTTTGTAGCGGAGCTCTGGGCTATGTCAGCAAGGAGCACTTCCCTTCCGCTGTTTAACCTCTGACCCCCGAAAGCAAGCGTTAATCAGAAGTTCTGAGGCCGCTGAGAGGAAGGGGAAGTGTTTGGTTACAAATTAAATACGAGCAAGCCCTGCGCCATAAATCCCCGGCCGCGCTACTTGTCGGGGGCTTCTGTGCGCCAGTCCCAGGCCAAGCCGGGTGTCGGGGCTGTGAATTCCGCCTCTGTAGTCTGACGAGGAGGGCCGCAAAACGGGCCTGGCAGGCCGGCGGTCCCGAGGGACGTCCGCACCTCTCCTCAGGTCAGCTGGCCAGAGTTCAGCAGGACTGTGAGCAAAGGGGTCGGCTGTGTGCAGGCAGGAGGCAGGCAGCAAAGGGAGCCTTCCGGTGGCCGAGGCAGCGACGGGCGGCCCGGTCTGGGCCTGCAAAGTGTGGCAGCGGAGCAGCTGGGAGGGGACCAGGACAGGCCTCCGGGTGAGCAGGGGGTGGGGAGCGCAGGGACACTCCCGGGAGCACACCTGGCCCTGGGCAGAGGGCTGAGTGCCGGGTGCTGGGCTGGCGGGCAAGCGTCCCTTTGCCCTGGCCGAGTGTCTGTGGCTGAAGCGCCGCCCTCGGGTCTGAGCCTTCGGGCTTGCTTCAGCCGGACACCTGGCCTGTGCTGTCCTGCTACGGGGCAGCTGCAGTTCCCCCCTCGGGCGCACCTGGCGGCGTGGCTCTGACGACCCGAGCCTGCCCCCCCTGCCCTTGCGTTCTGGCTCGGAGTGGAGGTGCCGCGTTGGAATGGGCCAGGGAGCTGCTCGAGGCGGAACGCCTGCTGCTGCTGGCTTCCCTCCCCAGGCGCGGAGGGGCAATGCTGGCCTGCCTCCCGGGGGAGCTCCCTGGCGGTGGCGAGAGCCGGAGGCTGCTTAGCCAGCGGAGCGCAGGTCCCCCAGGGCGCTTGGCACTGAGGCCTGAGCGAGGACTGCGGGCTGCCGCGGGGGGTGCTGGCTTCAGTCCTGGGCCTGCCCGTGTCTTGCAAATAAAACGGCGGAGCCCCCCCGACTTCTGCACGCCCTCCGTCCTTCGTGCACGCGAGGCCCAGCTCTGATCCCCCGGCTCCTCCTCCGCCCTCTCCTTCCAAGGCTTTTGCTCCAGAGGCCTCTCTCCTCGCTTTCTCAGGGCCCTTCCGGGGGCTTCTGGGACCCCTCTGCTCCCTCCGGAAGGTTCACATCCTGAGAAGGGCCCTTCGCGAGAGGCGGTAGCCCTCCGGCCCCCAGAGCAGCGTGGAGCCTGTTCACGGATGTGCTCATGCCGTCCTGCGCCGGAAAGAGCCGAGTCCCTTTCCGGGGCAGGGGCAGTGCCCTGCCTGAGCTCTGTGGTGGTGACCGGCTGAGCTGGGCTCCCGTCTGCTTTTTGCCCTTCCTGGGAGTTCGCCTGCGAGAGAACCGACTCTGCTGCGGCCCAGGGAGGGCACCAGGCTGCGGCGGAGGAGCCCTGACCCAGGTCGCTCGGAAGTGGCGGGTATCTTGGGCTGCGGGGGGTGGGTGGGCGGGCTTGGCTGTTTTCCCCAGAGAGCCTGTCCTTGCTGAGAGCTCCCTGTGCCCCTGTCTTGTTTTCATTCCTGACCTTTATGTTCCTGGTTGACCTGCAGCTGGACAGGGAGAGAGAGAGAGAGAGAGAAGGGATGGCCTCCGATGCCTTTTTGCCAAGGGTTAAAGCCAGACTATGTATGCATGTTCTGTTTTTCTCCTCCCAGTTACCTGCCATGGTTCGAAGTCTTTTATAAGCTGCTCAGCATCTTGGCAGACTACACCGCCAAGGGCCAGGTAATCCCGCTGCCGAATTCTCCGAGCGAGCGAGCGAGCCTGTCAGGTTCTGTCAACGAGCGAACCTTCGGCCTGGGTCGGACGAGGGGAGGGCTGGCTGTCACTTGCACCAGAGGAACCCCCCCCAAATGTGACACCTGCGGAAATACAGAAGGCAGGGGGGCCTCAGTGGTGGCCTCCGGAGCCAGGCTTGAGGGAGTCGGTGGCAACTGCAGTGTTCTGCAGTGTACATGGCAGGAGCGAGGGGGTGCGTGGGAGAGGCGCAGAGATTTGGGGTGGGAATCTGGCCTGCGCTGGCCCTGGTGACCTCTTCCCGTCCGGACGGGGTCCTTCGGGGCCTGCTGGCTTGTGCTTCGAGTGTAGCCATCCCTCGCTCACCCTGGACCCCATGTGGGTCTTTCCCCGCATTCGGTGCTCGGGCAGTCATGGCGCCTGCCGGGCGATGCAGGGGGCAAGGCGGCTTTGGCTCCCTGAAGGGTTTGGCCCCCCTCCAGAGCTCCCTCCGCCTCCCAGTTTAGTTTGGGAGCCAGGAGAACTGCAGGTCCCCTGCCGCCGCGCCCCCCCCCCCAGGAGAGAGGGTGTTCAGAGGGCAGCCTGTCATCGCGCAGCTCAGGCTGGTTCCCAGTCCCTGCCTGACGTTGCTCTCTCGCGTTGCAGGACGACCACTGGCACGAACTCCTCGAGGCGCTCCATCAGCTGCCCGTTCCAGACCCCGGCACCTCCGTGCATCTCAGCGTGGTGAGTGTCAGGCGCCGGGGCAGGGGGCCTGCGTCATCCCGTCCCTCGCAAGCAAAGAGGCACTGGGTCGGCGCAGGAGGTTGTGCGTTGCGGGAGTGAAGCTCCGCCCACGCCCACTCCGCTCTGCTTTCTGCCCCCGCAGCACTCGTACTTCACAGTGCCGGACGCCAGAGACCTTCCCAGCATCCCGGAGAACGTGAGTATGGCCTCCCTGTGCTTTCCTTCCCGGGCCTCGGGGTTCGAGGCAGCGATCGCAGGGAGTGGCTCCGGGCGGTAGGCCTGGGGCTGCGGCCCTCGCTGGAGAATCCCTGGTCTCCCCAGAGCGACGGCTCTTCGTGGAGGGGACACAGGCTCTCGCAAGGCCTCCCTGGTGTCGCCGCATCAGTGCCTCAAGGAACGCGGCTGTCACGCTCAGGCAGTTGTGGCAAAGCCCCAGAAGCTCATCACATCCCCATTAAGCTGGCCGAGCCTTTTTGCCGAGTCCCCTTCGGTCGGCTGCGGCTGGTGCCTCCTCCTGGGGGGCGCGCTTTCCGTCCCCTCGCAGCTCCTCCGCTGGTGGCTCCGGCCCGCTTGCCCCTGCAGATACCCTGGCCCGTAAAGGGCTTTCCGAGGCCAAGCCAGCACTTTGAAGTGAGCCCGGAAACGAGCCAGCAGCCGGTGCAGCCGCCAAAGCAACGCCCAGCTGAGTTTCGCCGCCGAGCTTCAGGCTGCTCTGCGCTAGTGGCCGTTTCCAGACCGTCTTCAGAGGGAGGGAGCCCCACGTGGAGCGCAGAGGGGAGAGTGACGGGAACAGGCCCGTGGCATGGAGGACCAACCTGCTTTGCCCAAACCTGTCCTCCTTTCCCTCTGACCCTCCCCATGCCCACCTGGATATGGGGGGGGCTCTCACCCCTCCCTCCCTCCAGCTGCCTGAGGAGAGCCGAGCCGAGCCGGTACTCCAAGGTGGCCTTTAGGAGCCTCTGTGTGTGTGTGTGTGTGTGTGTGTGTGTGTGTGTGTGTGTGTGTGT